>VXBW01003925.1:108443-457346 GCA_013400375.1 Thinocorus orbignyianus | reverse complement strand
AAAAGAAAAGAAAAGAAAAAAGGAAAAGAGAGAACTAAAAAACCCAGAAATTCCTTAAATAAAGATCTCACTAATAATATTATCAGTAAGAAAATAATTTACAGCTACTAATGTAAGTTTTGTTTGTGTATATCGCAGGGACACACAGTTCTGAATGGAGTGTCTTGCTATGAATTTTGCAGGACTTGCAAGGAAAGATCCATAAAGATGTATATTTTTTTCCAGGTTCCCAGGCAACCAGCACGGTACTCATCTACTAGTTCCCCTACTACACATTCAGGGGTGTTAGGGCACTAAAAGGTTTTTCCTGAATGCCCCATTTCTCATAAAAACAGATTTCCCCATACACGCACATAATGGTTATTCAGAATTGACTGGCTCTTGCTCTTTCAGGTGACAGTCAAACTCTTTGATGCTGTAGGATGAGCCTTTGTCAATCTCATCCTTCATCCTATGTGGATGTCTATGCATAAGGCCCTGGAGGCAATACTTTACAAATGATATAATGTATATATTCTACATATTTCCACGTACTTCATACCTATACCTTACATATCCAGCAAAAAAAAAAAAAGAAAAGAAAAGAAAAAAGGAAAAGAGAGAACTAAAAAACCCAGAAATTCCTTAAATAAAGATCTCACTTCCTTTGGTAGGAACTTTTATAAAAACACATGAAACACAACATAAAGGAAGATTTTAAAAAAATAATCCTCCCCTTGTGTGTTTGATATAAAAACTGTTGAAAATAATAATTTATCTTAGGAATCCATTCAATAGAAGCCAAAGCCCCATTGCTTAGCGTATAGCTTCCTTCTGAATTTAATGTTAGTCAAGCAATACCAAAATTCCAAACAGATTTAAAAATTAAGGGCAACACATTGACATCTTGTTTTGGGGAAAAGAGGACTCACTGTTGCAGAAACTGAAGATGCTGAATTGTCAGTATTTTCACCACTGGTAAAAGTGAATTTGCTGTTTTTATTTTCCTGTTGCCCCTTGTACTTCCTTTGTCTTCTGTGCAGCTCTGCAAGGCTGGTGGTCATGGCAGTGCAGTGCTATTTTTTCGACTAAGATTCTTCACAAATAAACTTTTTGTGAGTTGTATTGGGACAGCAATGCAATGATAGAGAAATACAGATACAGAAAGGGGAAACAAGCCTTTATAGGTGTATGGGAACGTGATTTCAATTTTGAGTTTAGGAGATTTTCGTTTAGTGTGAGAGAACAATCTGCTGACTTTACAAAACCTGAAAATTTCCCAGAACTTTAGGAGTTCTGTTTTCTGGTTTTCCCCTCTAGAAATAGTCACTGCTTTGAGTTTAAATTTTCAATCAAATTTTCCTTTATAAATGTTTCCTTTTTTAAATCACATCCTAATTACATTGTTATTCGGGCAATAAATCTCATTTGCTTGTTCGTTACTATATTGTTGTCCTTCTTCGAGAAATGGTGGTCATGTCACAAGATACTTCGGGCAAATGTCAGCTGACTAGCCAGCATTATTTTTCCATTTTGGATGTAAACAGGATGTTTACACTAAATAACAGTTCCTTTACCCAGGAGAAGAAGTTGGTGGTGCTGAATTCCATTATTATTTCTGCATATGTATGAACTAAGTCAGTGATATTCCTAATGTACACATGCAGGACTGATCATCATGGAAAAACATAAATCTGAGCAGTCCCAGTGGCCGTTTCTAGCTCTTGGTAAAGCAGAGACACAAACATACAGGAAGAAACCTGGGGTGGTTGTGCCCTCAGCTCAACGAAACAACAGCTGCTCTTGCTGAGGACATGGAGCTGCTGTCACAAAATGGGAAGCTGGATGATTCAAGTGACCATATTCACAATCCTGCATTCCTGTTTGTGAAGTAAACGTTATTGGTTAGAGCCACCTGGTGTCCTAGATGCTCTTCTGTCACTAGTATGTTGGGCTGAGGGTAATCACTGTTGAGTTGCTGAGTAACAATTGGAATCATAGGACTTTAGTCACCTATGATCATCTGTCCATCCCACTGTCTGCCTAAGCAAATTGCTTTTAATACGTTATTCTTTTCCACCATTCCCTCTCCTGTTGTGATCCCTCTCCTTTGCCATTTTTGCCTTCACACTTCTTTTGTCATCCTGCCTTATCTATGTATGTATAGAAAGCATGGCACGCACTTTCTGTGACTCTAATATGACTTTGTTCACTGTCGTGGTCTCTTTGCTTGTTTTTATTTCTTTAACTTTTCGGGATGTAGTAAGTCCTTTGGTTTAGGTACTGGCTCAGAGACTTCTGGTATAGGGAGGGTCCTGTTTGAAGTTAATCCTGTCTTAGTACAAGTTGGTGACTTAATTAATATCATCTTCTCAATTCTGTTGTGGTGAGCGTTGTGTGTAAATGTCATGCGTTTGGCATAGCAAAGGAATTTTTAAATGGGCAGAGAGAAATCCTTAAAGGATAAGCTGGGGGGAAAAAAAAATCTTTATTATGCTGATGTACAGGGATGTTGGGAGAAATTGGTTTATAAGGAAATTGCACTACTGTCTTTAAAAAAAAACCTGCTGGAATAAAATATTCTACTATCAAGGAAAAATTATATTTATTGTGATAGAATTTAGCATCTAAGAAATGGATCAGGTAAAATATCAAATCTATATGAAATACGTAAATAGATGATGCTCGTACTTACGACGAGTTTGACAAGAAGTCATTTTTGAGTATAGTGAAAGTGATGCTTTCATTTGAAAATGTCATTTTTCTTGAAAACTAAAAATAGCTTCTTATTCAGATAGATTATCTAGCTATGTTGCATGGAAACCATTTTTCTCTATTACTGTACTTATGTAAGCGTACTTTCCCCAGATACTGGCTTCAGGCTGAAAAGCACAATTGTGTTTTTGTTAAATTAACAGTTTAAGGTCAGGTTCTTTTTCCCTCTGCTGCTTTATAGATATGTACAAGTCTTATTTCATGTAACCTCTGTGCCTTTGTGTGACACACTGAGCTTCTATAACATAATGAAAGGGTTCACAGTAAAATGTTGTGGAAGGTTGACTTCCATCTTCTGCCTTTAGTCAGGCTAGTGTAAGTTACAGCTTCTGTTGTGAGCTCTCTGTGGATCTCAGAGGATGCTATTAGTATAACATTTTAAATGTTTAATTTAAATAATTCTATTTTGCTGTGTCACTGATGAAAATGAACCCATTTTGTTCTGGTGGATGGTTATCTCCATGTTACTGAACTGGGTTTTATTTTGTTGGTGGTTTTTGTGTTGTTCCACATTAATAGTTTCTGGACAGACCCAGAGCTACTTGGATAACACACTTTTCAGTGCTTTTGAATCTTTGAGTTTTAGATGTATTTAAAGCTCAATTTCCTTCTCTTTTAATGATTATTTCACTGCAAGTGAAATAGTTTTGTGCTACCCTTAGTTATTGAAATATGTTCTAAATTATGATTTCATTTTAGGAAAGAGTTTTTTGCTCTAGGAATTTCTTTTCTGTATATTTTCTCTACGAGACATTTCAAGAGGAGTTTTCATGGGTCTATGGGTTCTCTGTACTACTTCATGATTTTCCATTTCCCCTGCCTCTCCACCAGCCTTTGGAGAGCTGCGTATGTCCACCTCGACAGTTTCTATGTGTTCCTGCTGTCTCCATGTATTGATTTCTGCTTCCCCTGCTTGCAGACCTTCAGAGATACAAAGCTGTAACAAATAAAGCAGTGGTCCTCGGTGTTTATTAACACAACATCTGTATCTGTCATTGCTGTGATATACCTTTATTATAGATGAAGAGATACTTCAGTCTCAGGGTTTGAGTGGGTAGGAGTATGTGCCCTCTGAACAAAAGAAAAATGAAATCTTTGTGATAGTCATCTTGAAGCGAGCTATTTGACTAAGACAGAGTGTCATATGAAATGGTGCTTCTCTCTGTGAGGCTTATCATGGCTGGAGAGTAAGAACAGGGTGGTTGTATATGGAAAAGACTCCCAAAGAGCTCTGAGAGAGCTTAAGACTTATTCAGACATCATAAGTTTACTCCTTTATTTCAAGAGAGAACTTTAATGCACAAATCTTGAAATTAGATATGTGTATTAGCTGCTGTTTGAAACCCCCCTTTTTTTTAAATACCCAGTTCCAGCATCCCTATAAATTGGGCCCTATAAATCCCATACATTGGGAAGCCTTCTGCTGCTGATCATAGTTTCTCATAAAGGAAACACCTGCATAGGTGGCCCAAACTCAGTTAGATTTGCCAGTTGTCAGTCATTTTTTTCCATGTTCAGCTGACCCTTATTGCAGCCTATGAGAAGAAGCACATGATACCTCATCCTCAGAGAAAAGACTCCAAAATTTGCCTTGAGCATTGGTCCCTAGTATCCTGTTCAGGGGCCTGGCTTGTAAGCACTGTAATTACTTTTTGTTCTTCATAGTGACACCTGGAAGATCCCTTGGACCCATCTGTTTAAACAGGGGGCCAGATGTGCTCTTCCCTGTGCAGCGTAGGGTCCATGCCTTGACCTCCTAAATCAATTCCAGTTCAGTGGGATTGTTCTTCCACTGCAAACCTGAAGGTAGCTTCTCTGACTCAGGCACCAGTGTCATCCTGAAAATGTCATCTTAAGTCACAGCTGGCTGTAAAACTTCCTTACCGATTGCCTTGAAAATGTACATCTCTCAGCTGAGTGGAAAAGAGCCCAATTCCACCATTTTAACAATCTTGTTACTCCATTGTTTTCTCCAAAGCTGCATTCACCTGTGGTTAACTGTAACGATTAGAAGTCCAAATCTTATTTAGTCATTTCTCATCCTTTAAATATCTTTCAAAGCTCATAATACTCTTCTTACTTTCCTGATTGCCAACAAATAATATCCCAGAATGCCTTCCTGCTTCTTCTAATAGCCCTTTTCAGCTACATCTCACTTCAGATGAGGTTTATTTGAAGTTTCCAGAACAGACAATTTTTGGAGATGCAACATGGCAAAAAGTGCTAAGAGACTCTTCAAAACATAATTAACACCTATTTATCCCAAGTCTTGTATATTACAAGTGGCTTTACCAAGCACTCTCAAATTTGGACCAAATAAAGGTCTGCTAAGGAGAAATGCCTGCAATATCTGGAAAAGAAACAAGCATTTTGTTGTGTGTTTCTTTTGGTGCAAATGTTTGTTTTTGGTGGGGGTTTTTTTTGGGTTTTTTTTTTTTTTTTTTGGTCTGCTTTTTTGGTGGGGGATCTGAAGACTAGAGGTGGAGTTGAAAACCCTGGAAGGAAAGGAAAGACCCAAATGGTGAATGATTACATTTCCTTCTCATTCTTCTCTTTTATAGCAGAACACACTCTAAGAAATGGAAACTCCCTGTATTTCTACAGGAACAAGGTATAGGATTGAAGGAACCAATCTCACTGAAATATTTTCCCTATTATTAGAAGAAAATCTGAAATTTATAGCTTCTTTCTCCTAAAAAACAGATTAAAAATACCAAATCAGAGAAGCATCTCAATTGTGCAATTTCCTTCAGCTACAGAGCTTTTAGTCCTCCCTCATTTTCCATTCACCTATAGAGAGGCAGCCTGACAAGACTGCTGTGCACAGCTATTAGGTTTAATTGTCATGGCTTTACTTTGCTTTTCTTTAACCAGAAAATGTTTGTGGCTAAAAATAGAGCATTCTTTTCTGATGTAGATATAACATCTGTAGGAGCTTAACGGCTTACACACTGTTTGCCAGCAGAATAGTGATTTATAAAGTACTTACAAGGGAGCAACTCTGTTCATAGTGAACCTAAGAGCTCTCAGCTGGGGGATAATTTTATATGGTCAACCCATGTTTGCGTGTTTTTACTTTAAATTTTTATTCTGTGGTCCTTCCCCTCTTCAGCCCCCATTTCCTGTTTCTTTTTTTCATTTAAGAATTTTTTTTTAATTTTATTTTTTTGGGGGGGCAGGTAAATTATGCATTTTGGTGTACAGGATGGGACGATGCAGACCTCATTAACCTGAAAGATCCCCCATTAAATAGAGTTGCTCAGATAAAATTAAATATTTACTGTTTAGCATTTTATATGCCCTGTGTAAAGACTAGAGGACAACCCACAGAGTAGAGGCAATGACAAAATATGACAGTGGTGCCCTGTCCTGTGGCCCCATGGAAGACAAGCCTTGCCAACTCACCATTTCAAAACTGAGTACTCTAGGCCAGTTACCCATAGCCAGATACATCTATTGCAGTTGACAGACTATTTCTCCACTGATTTTGGCAAAGTGAACACAAGGTTACTATGCAGTGGACATGCTCCTACTGAAAGTAAACTAAAATTAGCGGCAGCACTGCATCCATCACCACTTGCCAAACTTTTTTTATTTTTGTTTTGGTAAATTAATTGTATCAAACAGCCCTACTTGGGTTTGTTTTTTTTCTCCTCCGAATTCTTGTTCACACAATGTGCTTGATCTCCTTTTGCAAGCTGGAGAATGCCAGAAAAAGAATGATTTTTGTTTTCTACTAGAATATAAACCAAATAATACAATGTTCAGAAAATAATGTAAAACTCCTTAGGGTAGCTCTGTACCCTGGTTCTCAAAGATAATAGAAATATTAATATTGTCATCTTAGATATCAAAGATGTGGACTGACCTATGGGCTTCTCATCAGCAACATAAAAAGCCATCATCTTCTTGGATATATATTTGTGTGTCTATGTAGTTTTAAAATACAGTTTTCACTGCTTGTGAAGGGAACAGTACCAGACTTGTAGCCCTGAGGGTTGCAGTCTCCTGGTGATGCACAGGACGGGTACCAGCAGCCAGTCCAGTGCCAGGATAGGAGGTGTCCAAAGGGGCCTGATTCCTAGGAATAGCAAGATCATCCTCCTGGAAGCCAAACCCACCACTGCCAGTGGCAGGGAAGGGTATGATGTGCTGGTGCCAGCTCAGCCCCAAGTTCTGCATCACTCATTTGCTGGTGGACTGTGCTCTCCTGCAACTGGCCACCTCTCAGCTGAGTGTCAGACTGAAGCAAGAGGCTTGTCTGAGGAAACACCTTGATTTATTCTTTTGCATCTGCTGATGTTAACATTATTAGTTGAAAAGACATTATGGCCAAACCCAGTTTATTTAAAAGTATCCCAATTAGTTTATTATCACTATATCATTTGAATAAGCAGATCATAAGGAACAGATAGATTGCAGAGAGTAGTCAGGGAGTGAGTCTCCCGTCTCAAGGTAGTTCAATCATTTCTGCTTGAGAACTTTATCTTCAGGTCTTAGATACCTGGCTGAATGGTACATATTTTCCAAAGGTCTTATTAACAGATGTTATTCTACTCTTCTGAAAGAGTTTTTATCATCCTACATTACTCCAGTTCCTACAAACAACTCTGCAACGCTGGAATAAAATTATCATTCAGCATTTTGTCTGTGGATTTTCAAGTTTCAATTTGATCAAAGACCATGACAATAACATCCTGAAAAGCAGTACAATTACATAGGAGGGAGAAAGCCGAGCTGAGATCTGCTCAGGAGCTCATTTCAGAAGCTCAGGACTCCTGGAGTTCCAGTGGGAGTATTGGAAGGGGTTGCCATATTATCACTCTCCCTAGCTTGGACAGAAAATCACACCTATCTTGTCACCAATGCAAAACTCTCCCCAGTACTCACTGATATAATTCAGTTTGTGTCTGGAGGAAAGCATGCCTGAGGGCAAAGTGATAATTTATTCTGTGTCTTTGGCCTCCCGGATGATTTTCTTCACAAAGGTGTAATTTAGGTCCTATTCAGAAGCTCACTTAGGTGTGTCTTCAGCATTAGGTGTGTCTGTCAAGCATGTACATTGTCTCCTTTGCTTCCGTGTGACCTCTTCCTGGGCGTAATGCTAGGAATGTACTGAAGTGTTTTGGGCAGTGTGAATTTTATTTAGCCAGGCTTATAAAGAAAAAAAGTCCTTAATCACCTTTCAGCACTGATGCTCTAACCAAATTTGTGATGTTCTCTTTAAGACTTCATTACAGAGAATGAAATACTTTGTATAAGCCATGAACAACGCCTGGTACAGGACTGAGTATCTGGCTCTTGTAGCCTACGCTGGATTTAGAGAAATGACCTGCGGGGCAAAGGATTTGAGCTGTCCATTTTTTCATGCTCTTTCTAAAACTGAACACATTTAGAAGTCTAGGGAAGGGAGTCTTCATTCAGTTAGCATATTATGTCAATAGGAATGATAATTGTTACTGGTTACTCTATGTTTTCTAAAGTGTTTCTGCAGATTTTCTTTTTGTAGCTATTACAATTACACTAATTATACACATAAATACACCCTGCACTTGTAGACAGATTTCTTTTTGTTTGAAAAATGTACATACTAATGGGATCTTTTCAATACAAATTAAGCCAGCTTGAACTATTTAAGTTAATTTATATAATAGAACTTGCCTATGAAGCTTAACATTTTGTTCTTGATTATAAACAAGGATATCTGAGAGTGCACTTACTGCTCCTGTGAAGCCTCTCTACTGTGAAGAGGGAGTGAAGTTTTGTTTGTTTAGATTTTTTTAAAGTTTACAGTTAGATTTAAGCCAATACAAAATATCTGAATACATGCTTGGGTAGAAATGCTACTTATTCAGATTCCCTTTTTTCCCCCTTGCAGACATTAAACCGAGTAAACAGCAAATATTTCTGTAGTTTGTTGCACTGGTACCCTTGCCTACAAACAGACAATGAGAACGGGCACAAGATTCCAGGCCAAATGGTTTCTTCAAAAATGGGTGAGAGTTGCAAGAATAGAACTGATGTCAGAAACCATAAAACTGCTGAGCTCTAGCATGGGGAGACAGAGGGACTTCAAAGTAGTCTCCTCTTGATTCCTTTCATGCTTGGCCTTCAGAATGTCCACCACTCTGCCAAGAATGCAAGGAGGGGAACAGCAAAAAGAGTGTGCAAAGATAACAGAGAAGGACTAGATTGGGACTGCAAGTAAGCAGGATGAAAATATTATTAGCAATGGGCTATAATTTCAGTTGTTGGTCTTCTGAAACAGGCTGGCATTTCTCTCCGATACAGCCCTGCATTGAATAGTTATTAATTATGTCAGAGACACAGCAATAAAAAAAACCCAAACCACAAACAACAGCCCCCTTTGTCCCAAGTTATAATTATGTTAACTGTGATAGGAAAGATTTCTTCAGCACTGGCTATTACTAAGACAAGTTACCATGCTTGAATTTCTTTCTTTCCATAATTATTACCAGAGAATTCCCTGCGTACATATGTGATTATTAAACCCTCTCATGAGTTCTCTTATCTATGTCTGAACCAGCAATAGCCATTGTCAATATATTTTTGTTTGATTTTTGGTGCCATTTGGATCCAAAGGTTTGGGTTTCTTTGATCAAGCCTGAACAATGCTTAGATAAATACATAGCCCCAAGCTTGCCTTTCCGTTCATATTCTGGTTTTGTTTAATGTTACGACTCATTTTATGTCTTCTCTTTCTGCTTGTAGTTGCTAATGCATCTCTACAGTAAGTTTCTAAAGCATGTCCTTGTGGGATCCAATCTTACTTCAGTGTCCTTTGGTGACATTGCCTTTCCTTTCTGTTTTTCCTCACATCTTTCTCATTTTCCTTTCTTCTTTTTTTTCCCCCCTCTTTTTCCTTTTCCTTTTTTCTTTTTTTTTTTCTTTCTTTTTTTTTTTTAAGTACAGACCCTCAAGCAATTTTTTTTTTTTTTTCCTTTTGCCAGTAAGTTTGAATTCAGAGCTCCCACACCAGGAATCCCACCACTGCCCCTTTTTCTTCTTCTATCACATTAGCTTTGTGTGTTTCAGATTCTGGAAACAGCTGTGCCTTTTGTGGCTGGTTCACTTTTGTATTTTATCAAATTGTTCTCTACCCCTCCACAAAGGGAGCTACCCTCATCTTCCTCACCCTTCTTTTACTCAAAGAATAATGCCCACACATTTTTGGATGCAGTTCTCCATTATGGGTTTCAGGCTACTCATGACCTGTTTCTGCTGGAATTGCAATGAGAGACCTCTAAGATTCTGTGCTTTCAAATGCATTGAGAGGATAATAGCACAAGAATAATTGTCTGTTATTTTAATGGGCAAAGAGGTTAGTGTAACAGTAGGATTGATTGTACTTGTATTTCTTCCCAAACATCCTTTTCATCTCAGTACGTCTTTTAGAGTGTAAAATGTACAGAATGAAGACTGTTTTCATGCCTGTTCTGTGTGGTACCTACCAAATACAGGTTCATCTAAACCAATACATTCAGATCTTACTTTAATGTTGCTTTTTAATAACAATAAAAGAGGGGATTTTTTAGCACTAAATATTATTTTGGTTCACCAGTACTGCTTGCTGCTGTTTTACCTTCCTGGCTTTTTTTTATCCCACCTATTGCCATTTAAAACAAGGAAGACAGAGGCTGTGGGGATAGATGTTAACATGCAAATTCAAAGGGAAAGTCACTTGCTCTGCTTAACAATATGAACTGATGCTTTAAAAAATTATCTGCTTCAGTGCTAATTTTACCTTGTGATGGAAGTTAGGCTTTAAATATGTAAAACGCAATGAGAAGGCAACAGCCGCTACCAGTAGCCTGGAGAAGTTGTCTTGTTTGCCTCTGAATAATTGCATGACCTGCCTCTCAAAGCTAGGCTTGTTTAATTACCAAATTACCTAGAAACACAGGAGAGAGCTGCAGGAACTCCTGAAGCTTGGAGAGAGCTTGAAGGAAGAATAGTGTCCTTTTAGATCACAAATGATTTTAGGGCTGCAGACACCTAGGAGCCCAGAAACTGCTGAAAGAAGACAACTGAGTCCGAAAGATTCAGAAGGCAAGATTGCTATCATGTGAGTAATGTGGCATAATAGGGAACAGGCTGTGGAGGGCTTTACCCGGTGTATACTAACAGTAGTAACATCTTTCATGCCCTCCAACATGCATTAATCAATACATGTTCTATATTGATTAATAAGAGAAAAACAACTCCTAAATTCTGCAAAGGAAGGGCAGCAGAGTATTGACTTAAGAAAACCAAACAGTCTTCTCCTCCTCTCCCTGCAGTAGTATTTATGCATAATGGATTTCTTTAAACAGTCCAAATTTCATGGTTCGGAGAATGAAGCCTCATGGGCTGTACTACTACTACAAGAAAGAGACAGTTCAGTATCTCTTCAGATAAAGCTGTGGACTTTAGCAAAAAGGCTCTTATTTAAGTCAAAAATAGCAGTTGTACCCCATGCTAATTACATTATGCACACTCCAACAACTGATAGCCATTGACCTGTATGGAACATTTCCAGTTAGAAACTGATTAAAACCGCTTCAGGCAATCGTTCTGTTTTAAGGGGAAGCGCTGATGCCTGATGTAATGACCTGACCAATGATAAGCGAATGCAAAGCCCTCTAAGCAGAGCGGTACAAATATAGACAGCCAAAAGGCCATGCACTGTATGCTTATCAGCTGTGAATGCTGAGAGCAGGTTTCACAGCCATGAATAATCCTCAGCGGGCTACTCATCCTCAGCACATTCCCATGTAGCTGAATGTACAGCGGTTAATTTATTCCTGTGATGAACCCGGTACATTTTCAAAAATACCTTGGTTTCCCATGTAGTGCAAGAAGTTATGTTCGTGTCCTATTTGAATTTGGTAAGTGGGTGAAAAGCATCAATGGAATGACATTGCTCTGGTCAAGGCAGCTCAAGCAGTTCATGTCTTCCTCCAGCCCTTTGCTAGTCCTGGGTTAAAAAGAACTGGAAGACTGGGGAATGTGCTTGTATATACAAAAGGTGTGTCCCCTTTCCTGCCAATAGTCCTTGAGGAGTTTTATGTAAAATGTAGGTATTTACATAATTAGGATACACATTTAAGGGCCACTAAACACAAGAATGTAACTATGTTTGACATACTGTAGAGCCCTGAAGGCTTTTGAAACTTAGATTTGCTGTATCTGAATAATGCAGTTGTCATAAATTGATGTTACCCATCCTGTATCTACATTTGACAATATAAACCAAAGATTGCCATATGCTGCATGCCACGCACCAGGACCTGAACATTTATCCAGGTTGGTTTAGTTCTTTATAAGCCACTCTTCTATACTACATCAAGGTGATGTGCGACTTTACCCACACCAATGTGGGAATGAATGAATGCCTTTCTGAACTGTCCTTTTAATTATCTCTTTATTATTTTCAAAACGCTGAAGTTATTAAAATTAAAATCCAAATTTTTTATGCTTTTTTTCTCTGTAGTGCATTGCTAAATGAATTTATTTTTCCATTTTTATGCCAAATTAGAAAAAAAGAGTAAGGATAACAAATGTAGATCATTTGTATATATCTTAAAATTAGAACTATGATGAAGAATTCTCCCTTACTAGTATTTTATATTAAGTGGTAGGAAGAAAAACATCTGCTTGAAATTTCCATACACTAATTATTCTTCTTGGGAACGAGAAAATCATTACAAATGGTCAGGTTTTGGTTAGTGTTTCAAAATCCAGCTAAGGTAAGTCAGGAGGCAGATGAGCGCAGCAGTAAACAGTGATGAAGAATCTGACATTCTTGTTTGCAGTTCAATAGTTTCCATGCTTCCAAGCTCAATATAAGTCAGATCAGCTCCCTTACCTCACTAATCCTTCCAAACCACTTACATTACAGGTTGCTGCTGCTGTTGGTCAGAAAAGCTGGAAAGCAAGGTGAAGGCATGAATAGCAGCAAAAGAAAAGTTAAGGAATTTCAGAGCTGTTGGGAAACAATCAGGGAAAAAAAGTTAATATCCCTATCTGTTTTTTGTAGTACCCTGATCTGGTTTACTGGCCCAGCTAGGATTTTATTTAGGTTAAAGGAGGATGTACACATTTAGTTATGGAACCCGATGGACAATAAAGTTCCAAGCTAAACAAGTAGAGAAATTCGAGCCTGTATAGAGGTATCAGAATGTGGCAGTGCCCGTTGCTAACCCCGGTTCAATCAAAACAGGTTCACAGTGACCCACAGGTCACACAAAGTCTTTCTGTTGTTGGTTTTGTTTGGTTGGGTTTTTTTGTTTTGTTTTGGTTTGATTTTTTTCCTCTCCAAAAGGGTTCTGGCCCGTTGCTATAACAACTTCCTAGCAACATCAGAGTACCAAGCACAAACGGCTAACCCAGACCATGGAGCCTCAGTTCACCCCCTTTCACTGTGCCCTGTGTATCCTTTCAACAACAGTTTTACATAACGTGCACCAAGGATTCACGTGGGCCTCCACACAAATTAAAGTTTCAATCAGATAGCGCTCAGCATGAATGTACATTCTTCGCAGATTTTTCATGTTGCTAGTTGGTGGTTATTAGAGAAAAGGTTAGTGTTTGACACACAATTTCAAACAAATGAAACAAACAGCATACATTTGCACCGTGAAATTTAATTACATTATTGTGTAAAATGAATCTTTTTTTTTTTCTTTTCTCTTCTGTATCTTAAATTATCTGGGCAATAGCTTATCCAGCTACAATTAAATCCACAAACAAGTGAAAATGAGCTGCAAGATTATGCAAGACTCTTGCTTGGGATTTAGCATGACACTGGAAAACAACCGGTGAAGTAGTGTTTGCATGGCTGGCATGAAACTGGTACCTGTTTTTTAATTGAAGAATCTGTTTCAGATTTCAGAAATATTATATTTTACAGCAGCAACTGGAAGATGGAGAGGACTTAGCTTTTCAGAACTACAGAAAGTGATGTAGCAGACCCCAAGTAAGAGAGTTGGCCTGTTACTTTCCTTTCTATAGAGTAACAGTTCAGCTGGGCAGAAATTGTCTCTCCTCTCCAGCACTAGGGAGAAACAAATGCAGCCAAATAATTTCTATTAGCTTATATGTAGAAATATACAGGTAAACTCAGAGGACCTTCAGGTTAAAGAAGAAGATGCCACAGTGAGCCTTTTTCAGCCATTTTCCTTCTTCAGAGTCATCATTTCCCAATACATGTGAAGCATTATTCTTTTTAGGATTTGAAAGGAAGACCATTGAAGATCATGGTTTTTCTCAATATGTTCTTTGACTTCTAAACCATCTAGGATTAGTTGTCTTTCTAATTTTCTGCTTGGTCTCTAGGTTGCTTTTGAATTGGTGAGTTTTTCCTTCTCCAAGTATATTGAAATTTGACTTGTCTTTTTTTTTGTCTGTGTGTGGAAAAAGTGAGATCAATTCAGAACACACTCACTAGTTTCCAGAGACAAAAACCAAACCAAACCAAACCAAAACAAACCAAAACAAACTATTTAAGTCACAATAATTAAATAGAAGAGGTTTCATTTTACTTTATAGGTCTTCAGTGGCACTCTTAATCAATGGACATCTGAGGATCAATTCCTTTCTTCGCTGTAATGAATTATGACTCATTAACCATTTGGAAGATATAACCATGAGTATGGTTTACTTGCATATGGGGTCCTGCAGGTCTCCCTCATTTGACAATGTTATATTTGGTGTACTTCATGCACTTGGTGCACTTCGGTGTTCACTGGAGTAAGAAGAGGAGCTCAATGTCTAGGTGAATGTCCTAGCCATCTAGTGACAGAGTTAACTTCACATTTGCTTCCTAATGGCTCCCTGAGTATTTGAATATTTTAAACCTAGTGGAAGAATAAGAAACCTTAAAGACAGGAATGGTTTAAAGGCATTTCAAAATACCCTTCAGAATAGCCCTGGCGAGGACACTTGTCTGAGAGATCTGAATTCATATCTCTACAACTAAAGACAGCTGTCATCCTTGTTAGGTGTCCTACTGGATAAAAGAAAAAGTAACACCTTTTTCTTGCTTTCCTTCTCTCTTGTGCTGGGAGTAGTTCAAAGTCTACCTTTCTGCTTCTGTTACTTTGTAGTTAAAATGTTTGAAATGGATGGTGATATTAACTATTGTCTCATTAGCATCCTTCCTAATGGTCGGTTTACTGCTGGTCTGATTAATCCTGGTTGGAGATTCAAGGGATGTAAATTGTTGACGTTGAAGCTAGCATGGGCACCCTCCCATACATGTTGATACTGGAACAGATAACAAGGCAGAGCAAGATCTATGTGGCTCTTACTTACCCACCCAAGTTTGGGTGGGGAGGAGGGTGTGGATAGAGGTTCAGTTCCAGCTTTCCCAGACATCTGGTTCACGGAGCACAGGAGGAGCAGCTGCTGAGCCACACTGCTTTCCTCACTTGGAGGTGATAGATACATAGGGATGTTTCCAGAGCCTGAAATACATTATATGTAGACCATGGAAAAATACAAAGTAGGACTCTGAAATACTGTCTTGGCATTTCCAAAGTGTTTGTGTTTCTTGGTTTTCTTGATGAATTGTTAATAAAAACGGTTAATTCTGTTTACTTTTTTGCGCATGGCCTACGTTTTCTCACATGTTTCCAAATTAAGAGGTACTGTGTTTTGAAGAAAAAGGAAGTAGGGAGAAAGGGCAAAACCACCACTTATTTAGCATGGCTAATCTGAGCAGGAAAATGTTAACTTAGACTTTTACAAATTGTTTTCCCATCAGGTCTATAAATCATGCCTCTGTAAACAAATGTATGTTTTTACTTGAAAGCAGATTTTTTTCTAATCTTATGCTTTGCATTCTTCTATCAAAAATGTTCAGTCCTGCTTAGCTGTATTGATTTTGTCATATGTCCTTGCTGTGGTAGCTGACCACAAAAGAAATTACAGCAATGCTCTTTGCAGTTAATGCCTAAAACAGAGGAAGTCCTGCCTCCAGGTTTGTTTGCATCTGCTTGTTTGGTTTGGTTTTCCCTGGTACTGTTTATGAGTGGGTGAGGAACACTGCCATGTATTTGCCTCTGATTTGCCTGAAGCCTTCAGTTTGATATACAGATGCTTGAAAAAGCCCATCTGGCATCAGTACAGCAAGCCTTCTGATGTTAACCTGTTTTTCTGGGGAGGTAAAATTGCATCCTTACTTCTAATGTCATCTGCTGGTATTAGACTGGTATAGATTCCCTTGTGTGTTTGAAAACAAAGGCACAATTCAGATTCAGTCCCGCCACTTGCTGTTCCTGCCCACAGATACTATGATGCAACCCATGCATCTGCATGGTTTACAGCAATGTTCCAGATTTGCGGTTGTCTGCCAACCTGCTCTGTGCACTGCAGACAGCCTGGGAACCCTGAGCAAGGGAGCAGAAGCATACGTCAAAGGGATATATGACTTAGCCTTGAAGGCTCTTCCAGAGCTGCCCTGTACTCTGACCTATAGATTCTGTGTGTACTCATTCGTGGATTGTTTTTAGATGGAGCAACTTGCTTTAAGCCCTTCTCTCCAGACAAACAGTAAAATCTCCCCTTACTTGTATCAAGCATATGTAGTGTTGTACAGCAGTGGTTACACTGTGGCTGTAGTGTGAGACAGCACCAGATCAGGCACCATTATTTTCAGCTTCTCACTCAAATCAGCCTACATCCACCAGAGATGGATTACTCAGTCTTCTAAGTTCTACCACTGGAATACTCTACATGGAGCTTCGGATTTCCTTGGCTACAATGGCCTGAATCTTACTGAAGTTCCTTCCCTCCTTCCCTTCCCTCTCCCTTTCTCTCAACTCCAGCATAAGTCAACTCAGTGCTGAACCTGCTGGAGCCCAGAATCTTATGCAAGGTCTGTCCCATAGCTTTGTTTATGGAGGGCCACTTTCATGCTTGCCTTCTGTAACACAGACATATCCTTCCAGTACATTTATCCTGAGCAAATTCCCCCAGCCAATACACTCAGGAATGCCTGGGACGTCTTTTGCCAGTTTCTAAAGGTCACTCACATAGGATGGGCTTCTTTTTATTCCTTCTCACTAGATTTCTTCATGAAGATGAACGTAGTTGATATAGTATTGGTCATACTTTGTCCGGGAACTAAATTGTATTGCCCTTTTCAAATTCCAGAAGTTCATTCAACAGCTCTTCAATAATTATTGTCAAAAACTTAATAATATGTAAAATTGTCTTAGTTGGACAACAATTTGCGTAGAGTATAATTTTGCCCTTCTGATTAAAAGCTTGTATCATACAACTCTTCTGCTATCCATTCAATATTTCTTACATCGAGTTTTAATGACTCTGTAAAAGGAATGATATCTGACAGATACATTTCTGCTATTAATTCGCTTAATTAGTTTCATGTAGAATTAATGAGAATGACTGAACCTTTTCCTGCTGGTCTTGTTGGCTCTGCTTTGTAAGTTTTCAAAAATTACTTCTGTACACAAGAGATGAATAGGTTATAAACACTCCTGTATTCTCCAGATATACTTATGCTTGAATACTTAAAATTATACCGGTTGTCTGCTTTAGGTCATAAAATACACAGCAACTGTAGTACTGGTATAACTAAGGTGTTTTGATTGCTCTTCATACTTGGAGAAAGCTGGAGTGCTTAAAGCAGAAGACCACAGTTGCACTGGCACAGATGCCATGCATGTAATAGTAAAAGAAAAATTCTTCACCAGCAAGATTTGTTCTTCTTGAAGACAGTACTTCTAGCTGGTCATTTGCTATACATGTAGAGATATTAGAAACTGGTATGTCTACTTATTCTGGGTAAAATTCCGCCCTCTTTGAAGACTTTGGCAATAAGCCATTCAGGAAAGAAAGTGGTTCCCCTATCAGTGTGTATATGGACAAGCACTGTTTGCATTGTCAAGCACTGTTTATCTGGAGGTGTTTACAGCTTTAGGAGCTGAAACTCCCATTCTGGTAACTTATTTTGAGGATGTCTGGGTGGAAAAGTTGGAAATGAACATCACAGAAATGGAGACTGAAAAGGAGTTGAATCAGTTAAGTATTTCTTGTCAGCTTTTATCTCATTTTTTCTTTTGACTCATTTATAAAGAAAAAAATGAGAGCCAGATAGAGAAACAGCAGGGGCTTCTTCTATGACTAAGTTAGCAAAACAGAACAGAAAGTGGGAGAAGTTACACAGGAGGCATGAAATTTGTTTGACATCAGAATTTGTGGCCTGTGCTTTTGCCTGCTACTTGTGACTCAGTCAGCTATTTCAGTCTAATGTCTCTGCAACTTTTGCTCATCTCTTTTCGTCTTTTTTTCTTTTTATAATTTTTTAAATATGTATTAATTTTGTAGTGGAGAGAGTTGGAATCCTTTACTCAGTTACAGTTAGGTGCTACAGGTATTCCATGTGGCCTCTAGGTCTATAGTCTCAGGAAGGCAGTGGGTCATCTGATGGTCATGTGTTCTATCTGCAGTTTCATGCAGAAATCTTAGATACCCAAGAGGAGTAGGTTTATGTGTCTTGGCAACCGAACCCTACCCACAGGTACCAAATGGACATATGAGTCTTCTTCCATGCCAGCTGAAAGCACTGCTGTAACAGTGCCTATCTAGAATGTAGTTACCCCAAAATCTATCAGAACAACCAGAATGCAAAAACACACTAGGCTTCAGGAGATTGAATTTTTGTGTCAGAGATCCATTCAGCTCCATATATTTACACCTGTTCTAATGAATTTCCTGGCAGGCAGGGTCTTTTTCCCACATTATGCCTCTAGTATGGAAATACTTCCTTGACATTATGATTGCTAAGTCATTCAGACAAAGTGTTAATTTCTTTCTGGAAATAAAAAGAAACTTAGTTTGAGCTTAGGGTCTGATTATGAGTCTAAATTTTTTCTATAATTTTAAGTATTTTATTACTGTTTGTTCACTTACCCTCTGTTTCCCTGCAGTAAGTGAAAAAGGGTTTCTAATAAATATGAAATTGCAGCTTTAGATAGTCTAAAAAAATTAAGCTAATGATGGTGTGTAAAAAATTTATTTACCTCCATGGGATGAAAATTTAGAGCATGTTTTTATGATGACCGCAGCACACCAATGCTTGTCCAGAAGTCTGTGAGTCTGCCAAGTGTGACTGCCAGAACCAATTCTAGCTGAAGTAGGTGTGTTATTTCTTGCTTTAGTTCTACAAGCAAATGTGTTGTGAAATTTTTATAGAGGCATATGGTATACTAGAAGAGGTTAGTTATGTTTACTATCTTGAGTGGTAAGTAGACAATGGATGATCCTTCCTATTTACAGAACATTTGGAGGCAGCACAAAAGTGAAATATAAAGCTTTTCCTAAACAAATATCAACTCTAGAAATATAATGAGGGGCTGAAATGGACATGAGTTGCTTGCAATTATGTGGTGATGATTAGAATAGCAAGACTAAGGCTGCATTAGCAACAGACATTTGATTCAGATTCTGAGCTCTTTCGTTCAGAGATGGCTTTGTTTCAACCCTAATTAGTCCAAGTTAGAATAATAGAATTGTTCAGGCTGGAAGGGACCTCCAAAGGTCATCTAGTCCGACCTCCGTGCAGTTGCAGGGACATCCCCAACTAGACCAGGTTGCCCAGGGCCTCATCAAGCCTCACCTTGAATATCTCCAGGGAAGGGGCCTCAACCACCTCCCTGGGCAACCTGTTCCAGTGCTCCACCACCCTCATAGTAAAGAATTTGTTTCTAATATCCAATCTAAATCTGCTCTTCTCCAACTTAAATCCATTGCCCCTCGTTCTACCACTGCAGGCCTTTGTAAACAGATTCTCCCCAACCTTCCTGTTGGCCCCCTTCAGGTACTGGAAGGCTGCTATCAGGTCTCCTTGGAGCCTCCTCTTCTCCAGGCTGAACAACCCCAGCACCCTCAGCCTGTCCTCATAGCAGAGGTGCTCCAACACCCTGATCTGTTTTGTGGCCCTTTTCTGGACCCTCTCTATCAGCTCCATGTCCTTCCTATATTGAGGGCTCCAGACCTGCACTCAGTACTCCAGGTGAGGTCTCACCAGGGCAGAGTAAAGCGGCAGAATCACCTCTGTGGATCTGCTAGCAATGCAACTTGAGTAACTTGCCTGTGAGAACTGAATTGGAGTTCCTAAGAGGTGCCTGAATTATGAGTACATTTGTCTTAGGTTGCACACACAGTTCATGGAAAGAGAAGTGCACCTCCTGATGCCTCAGCTTGCCTAAGGCCTAAATGGTTCTCTAGAGTAGCTTGCTTTCTCCGCTGGCCTGGGACAACTGTTCATCTCGCTCATATAGGTGCTTAAAATTCAGTAGGATGAGCCTGGGTCTAAGGATTTATGATTTCTGAAGAGGTAATAGATGTTTTCCTTTTCTTTTTCCTGTCATTCATGAAAAAGAAAGCATAGTCATTTAGTCTGTATGTAGAGTCACTACCCATACAATGAAATAGAAGGTTGGCTTTGTTTCAGATGTTTATTATATAGAGTGTAGCATTTCCTTCCTTGGAAGCTTTGGCCTCTTTAATGACCAGCAGTATTTTGTATTATTGGCTGTGAAGGTTTTTTTCAGTGATCGCAAGTGTTCAGAATATGTGAGCTGTAACTGTAACATGCAGTCACATCTTTCTGCTTAGAAATGATCATGGATCTGTGGTTGAGAGGGGATGGAAAATTAAGAATGCAATACGCTGGCACTGAAATACAACCAAGTGACTAGGGCAAGCTTTTCACAGGGTATCATTCTTGTTGTCATCCAACATCCACTTGAATCTCTTTTCATTGCCTTCACTGCATAATGGCTCAAATAATGGACTTTGTTATTGTTGATAAGAAAAGAATAAGGAGCGAAGGGGAGAGATGGAGAAAGGAAAGTGGAGGGAGATAGGGAAAGGGAGGAGAAGGAGAGGGGAGAGGAGAAAGGCAAGTGTAAAGCAAAAACAAGCAATGGTTTGGAGTGGGGAAATTTAAATTATTATTAAGTAGTTGGCAAGCTACTAGAAGGTTCAGAAGATGGTGTTTTAATCTAGTTGCCAAGTGTTCAGTTCATGAGTCATTTTGTGTCAAGTATCCAGTAGAGTGAAAATGTTCTTTTTCGTGAAAGATGTGAGATGGGTTGCTTGGATTGCAAGGTCACAAGCTGGTGTTTGGGTGCCAGATTCTGAAAGCTCTGAAAAAAACAAAACCTTGAGCACTAAATGAGCTATAAGTAACACACTGAAAGATACTATATTGTGGACTAGAATTATTTTGTAATGAGACACTGAAGAAAAATCCTAAGAAATCTTTGTAAAATAAGTACTGTTTATTTTGTTCATGCAAGAAGAAAAATATTTATTCACTTTCTAAGTTCATTTCTCTCATAATCAATATTTACATTCCTAGATCTGAACAGGCTTTCTCATATTTGTAATATTTGTATTTCTGTACAAGTGTTCTTCTGTGACTTCTTTATAGATTTCAGGAAAAAAGCTATTTTGATTTTATGAATATATTCTTTCAAGTGATGTGTACACACAAACATCAAAGAACCAATGAAAGGATTATAGATCTAGATGAAATTATGTTACATTTTTACTAACTAAAAGTAAACAGTGTATCTTGGATAGAACTTTCTTTTTATGATAATCTGTAATTTGTTGTGCTGTCTCTTCATTAAGAGTCAAAAAGGACATAAAATCTACTAGTAATCATTGCCACTGATTTTATATCGTCTTTGTATATGTTGTCATTTGCACTCTGAAAGGCAAAGAAAGAGTTTACACTGGCATCAGTAGTAAGTGATTTACATCATTTACTAGTAGTCCCACAATTCATGCCTATTGTCACCAGCAGAGGATACCAGGGAAACATATCCTGGTTTCACCATGGTGTTTACTGGTGACCCCAGCCTAGCAAAATTATCTGACATCTGTGTACTCCTTTTATTCTTGTCCTCTTTTTGGTGAGCTCTTGGGCTTTATGTATTGCCAATGAGAGAACATCAGCAAAACAACTGCTGAGGGCAGTATGAATATTAAAATGCTTTCTAAGACAATAAAAATGTCCTGAAATTATTTTTCTTCAGCTAAGATAGGGTTTTTTTGTACAAACTTTCTGAGTGTTTTCTAAGGCCCAACAGGCTATCACAGAGGGATGCATATATGTGTGGGAGTATGAAAGGGAAAATATGAAACATTTTTGTTGTAGGGAAAACTATTTGGCAGGAACATCCTCTGAGTTAGTGCCAGCCAGATTATATTGGTAGACAGAGATCACATAATAGTTCAAAGCTACCGAAAGAGGACAGATGTAAGAAAGTAATGTGTTTATCTCGTGATTATGGGGATGCAAATGATGTGGGCTTGTGTACGTCAAGTATCCTCAGAAGCATCAGAGTGGCTGCCCATAGAGTTTTGGGTTGCTTCTTCACTAAAACTGGCATAATGGAAATTTGGCAGATTCTCTAGTTTGATTAATGTAAATTATTTTTTTCTTGTCTAAATAAGGTTACTTTTTAATCAAGTTTGCTTCAGTTTTTTTGTTGAGCTGATTTCATTGAACAAGTGGACAAGCAGGTACCAGTTCACAAAGTCATTACTTCCGGTTGCATACCTTTATTCTGTGGCTGCTAATAGTCCGGTTTTATGTGAGTGACAAAGTAGAAGTGCTGATAGGTAGGTGAGCACTAACAAATGCAAAAATATTGTATCTGTAGTGCACAATCTAAACTGCTACTGTTTTTCTCTTTCAGGAGAAGTACAATAAAATCTGCATAGCAGGCTGACAGCTCTACTGCCTTCAGCTATCACATATATCTCCCTAACTTTAGCCAAGTTGTATCATTGCTTTTATACAGATATTCATTGTGTCAGCTGACATTTTACTGCTTTCTATTTTTTGCAGCCTGAAATGGCAGTCACTGAGTCTGAAAGAAAGAGGTGTTTTCACCTGCTACCCCCAGCAAATGCATTAAGCTGAAGAGGCCTGCTATTTCTAAGCAGACAACTGCTTTTTTAAGTTCATTTTGTTTCTAAAGTTAATAATAATAATAATAAATTTTTGTATGAGCAAGAGATGAGCAAATATTGGGTTTTAACCATACACTTAGCCCAGTTGTGGGCTGATGTTTTCCTGAACTGGCACTCTGAAAGGGTAGTGCAGCTCTAGGAATGAGCTGATTCAGTCCTTGAGGTCAATATGCAGGCAATTGGGAACTCATTTGTTTACCTTTTTTACCTTTTTTTTTTTTTTAATATATATTTTAAGTATAAAATAATACTCTCTTTCTTTGTTCTGCATCCGTAGAATGTCAGTTACTTCAACAGTGGCTTAAAGCTCAAAAATTGAAATGAAAAATCAAGGTTTTACTAAAAAAATATTTCAAGCATATTAAAATACGCTAATATATAAACAGCTTTTGAACATGTTTCTTTTCAGCTTTTCTGTTCACTTGGTGCTTCATAATTTGTATTCCAGACAGAGCCAATTGTAAATACTAAATAATGAAATTGTTTTTGTGAATATTAATTAATTAATCATTAAAACTATAACAGCATGTTTGGATATTACTGTGCTGAGATTCATGCAGTTTGATAACATACAGGCTCTTGTTACCATTTTGATGAGAAAGGGAAAATAATAAGTTTGGTGTTTTTTGGTCCAGTCGTGGTGTTTATTTACAAAGAAGACACGAAAGTTGAGAATATACACAAAGTCATGTTTTCCTGGTCACGTATGTACATAAAGAGGAATCTCTCTTGTGTTCAGAAATAACTTGTTCATTGCTACAATCATCCTAACCAAAAAACCCAAGCCCTCTGGGTCTTGGCTTTCTCCCAGGGCTGCACATGCATTTTTACTCTGGTTTTTACTTCCTTTCATGTATCTTTATAGAGAAAATCTCCAGCATCTGCGTTTTCAAACTGTCCTTGGACACTGGTGTAATACACACCTTTTCTTGCTGAGCTGCATCATGTCCTAGTGCTGATGTGCTGATGTCCTAGTGTTTCAGCTATTTCCATTCTTTTGTTTGAAGTCTGGGCTCTTGGTAAAACCATACCTGTGCAAATATGATATCTCCTTTGGACTGAAGTACTTGCCAGGCTTCTTGAGGATAATGCATTAGGATTTGGGGTTTTCTTTCCCTCTGGCCTCAGTAAAGGCTTTTGGCAGATAAATATTTTTAGTGTCAATCTCTGTCACATATGGGTGTCATTCTGTGTTCCTTTTATTTATACTGGTTTGAAATGTATCAGCTGGTGACACTGTATCATGTGATGGTAATAGATAATCAAAACGTTTACTTCTGTTACTGCCAAATGAGGGAAAGCACAACCCCTCAAACCACTCCAACTTCATTGCAACAGAGCATTTATATTTCCAAATCGTTTCCATCTCTGTTCATGGATTATTTTTACACTATAACTAAATTGTACATGTACAAGAAGGTAAAGCTCAGCTGTAGTGTTTTCTGTCAAACTGTTTCTTCTTGTGGAGTGATACCTACACAAAATGAATGGGGTTCATCATTATGGTTGGAGGCCCTAGCAGTAACAGTGCCACATGTTTGAACAAATGTTAGGGCTGAAGTTGAACGGCTTTAAGATTGCTCCATTTCACTTTTGAGACAGAAAACAGCAAAGAAATTTAGAAGTTACTTAGTAGTTTAAAAACTTCAAGAGTGAGAACAACATTGTTGGACCAAGATTGCTGAGGATTTTCTGATTAGAATTTTCTGGTGACAACTTAACAGTTAAAGTGACCAGTGAAGGGAAAGTGTGTACACTCCAGAATATTTTTTTTTACGTGTTGTGTTTATAGCATGTTTTAAGTAAGGGGTATCAATACTTCTTTTCTTCATACAAAGAGTGAAATAATAAAATGCTCAGTAAAGATGCAATAGAATATAAATTTCTAAAAATTATTTCTAGAAGGGAGTGTTAAAAATTGTTTAGAAATAGTTTGTCTAATCCATCAAAAGGAAGTTTGGGCATCCTGGGAAAGTTGTGATATATGTTGTTTATGAGGGAAACAAATAAGGAAATACATTGACTGTGTCATAACAGTTTGGTTGCAATCTGTTGTGATTCACTCCTTGCTAATCAGTATTTTAATTACTCTCAACAGTTATCATGAGATCCTTTTGAGGAACTGATTTGAAATCTATATAATTCAAAGAAAAGTCTCCAAATGACTAAGAGCGATTTCCTTAATGCTGTACGTCTACTTATCTAGGGAGTTAGACCCAAATGAACTGTCTCCTGTGAATACCTTTCATTCTGTAACACAACATTAAAACACACAGCAATATTAACCCATGGAAACTGCCAGAGGAAGAAGGATACATAGCCAAAGTTACCTTTTTTTTTTTTCACCTGCACGTGAATCTTAGAATAAAATGCAAGAAACTTTTGGTTGAACTTTGGAAGTCTTTCAGCTTTCCTCTTCCTTCTTTCCATTGAATTTACGGGCTTAGTAAATTTTAGCCCAGGTGGCTCAGATCATATATGAAAACCTGAGCTTATTGATAAAATCATTACATTTTAGGTGGCTTCAATGATCTTTATTTTTACCAAGTAAGGGAGTTACATTTACTACCTACGGGGTTTGGAGAGATTTGGATTAGTGAGGTTTAGACTGGTTGCACCTAACAGTGAATAAACACAGTTGATGCACAGAAATACACCAAGAGCCAATATGCAGCAACCAGCAAAGTTCTGAAGACCAGCACTGCAAAATTGCATGACTGTTTGTTATTCATAGCACTTTTATATGGAAGAGAAATACTTATTAAAACACATTCACATAAATACAAGTGCTGGCTTGTGGAAAAAGAATGATTCCCTCACCTTAAAATGTTCTATTTAATTTTCTGCACTGTTACATCTGTATGAGTTCAGACTAAACCCACAGCAGAGAAATAAGGAGGAATCTATTGCTCTAGTCTGATAATACTGTAACAACAAGTGTAATCTAAAAAGCTCAGAGTGGCAGAAACAAGTATGGGGGAATACATTTAGAGGAAGAAATATGAATTCTGTCAAAGGTAGAATGCATTCAAAAGCACAGACCAAATCAGATACACTCAGAAACAAAAATATGGCAAAGAGGATAAAGCTCTGTGGCATAGACCATATAATGGAGGACTGTAGGTGAAATATTAAAAAAAAATCAATAAAGGAAGAATTTGCCTGAGCACAAACTCAGTTTCTAGATGGAGAAAGAACTATCTATCAAACAGAAAACAACAGAAAAAGGTAGTATTTGCCCTGAAAGGAGGGAAAAATACATGTTTAATTCTGGATTGTATTTAGTCTTCCATGGTAGCATCCAAGTGAATCATTATTTTATTGTTTACTGAGAGAAACATACGTCTCCTTTAGTTACCTTCAACCCCATTAGAACTTGTGGAGTTCTAATAGCATCACGTTAGCTGAATCTGGCCCATTATTTGTAAATTGTCTGCCTGAGCTCAGTCCAGGATCTGAATCATACAACAGAAGTATTTAAAATGTGCAGTGCTTCTGCTATGACTCTGTTCTAACGAATGCTTATCCAGGCATAGATGTGCCATAGCTATGAATATGCTCTCATCCTGTCTAAGCACAATAGTAACTGTAGTTACATGTAAATTGCACACTATCACTGCTGCTGCAGATTTTCATCAATATCTCCTTGTAATGCTTCCTTTCAGTGAAAACTGAACATAACCCTTGAATGCAAGAATAAGCATATTTCAAATAGAACTGTGGTAGTGCTAACATGATGCTTTAGAAACAGTCTGAAAGCAGCAACTACTTGCACCTGGGCTGTAACTTACACCCTGATTTTACCAAGCATCAGGGTGCCAAAGCAGACTTTTACCTCTGCTTTGTGTGTTCTTTCTTCATCAGCCTTCAGTCTTCCGTGTACATCAGTCATGCTTGGATCCTGATACTGGGGCATCAGCCCTTTCCTGGGAAACTCCAAAGCACAGAAGCACAGAAGTCTCTGACTCCTATTTACTGACTTGTCACACCGCTCAAACTACACCCTCAAAGTGGGCTCTTGCCTCCCTTTTCCATGCTCCTGGGCCTTTACATCACTTTTTGGTGCAGCAGCCCATCAGCAGGTGATACCAGGCACTGGCAGGATGACACTCTGGGGAGGGTGTCGTCTCTCCAGTATCACTGGACCCCATGCATATGGTTTCATACACTCTTGAGGTCCATGTTTCAGTTTCTAAGTGCACACTGATGCATGTGTGCAGTGTGAAGTACACACTTGAGTACAACTGAGACATGTAAATAGCTATGTGGTTTTAGCTCTGAGTGTGCTTGGGCAGGTCCCACAATTTCAGGTTTAGTTTCTATTTTGGTTTTCTGTTCATAACACTGTAAATCATCTAAAATAAAAACTTTGAATCTTTCATTAGTGACAATCAATGACAGTGACCAACAAAGCACATCAAGATTAAGTAGGCAACTGATGCTTCTAAATATAATTGATACATTTTTTCTAATAAATTAGAAAAATTCTGATTAATTTATTTTGATTAATTCCCATTAAAACTTGAATAATTTATTTGGTGAGATCTTTGGTAAGGAGTTTAAAATCATAAGTAATTTAGGAGCCTACATCTTAACAGCACCTAGGCACCTTTGAAAGAAAAAAGGCTTATTGCCCACTTCTTTATATAATTTGGAGTTTATTTTAGTTCTTTCTGTGAAAGGTTAATGCTGAATGATGAACTACAGCTGGGTGGCTATTGAGGCAATCAATTGCAAACTGTCTTAGATTGCATCTGAACATGGAGTGTTTCCTTCCCTAGGATCAAGATAAGCAATCCAGAAGCGTTCTGCTGTGCATTGTGTTAAGGCATAGGTGCGCACATATTCCCTCCACCTCCTGTTACTCAGTTCAGAAGAAGGCAGTGTATGTGGTGCAGGTTCTCTTTTCCCTGACTTTTTATCAGCCCTTCTCTACATCTTTTCCAGTTTAAGTTTTGCAGGAAAGATGTCCAGAACTTCAAAGTGTATTCTAGGTGAAATCAGAACTGATACCTTTTGCAGTGACTCTGCTGCTTCCATTGCCTGCTGCATGCTAGAGTCACAATAGCATCTTTCACATATGCATTTCACTGATAACTCATAGCTCTCCTGCAATCACCCAAAACACCCAGCTTCATCATCCACACTTCCTACCTACTGGTAGCTAACATTGCTGTCCTTCTAAGTCCCTCCGTGCTTGGCTTTCCACTTCTGTGTTCCCCAATTTCAAACTGCTTTATCCTCTTTGACTGAATGGAGACTTTAACTGAGTAGGAGTAACTGCAGTGTGTCCTGAACATATGACAATTGATGAAATTCCAACCATGTAAAAGGCAGGGACTGATTTCCTATGGGCTTCAATATAACTTGTTTTTGTCATTACTGGAAACACCCAAATGGCATTACATTTTGTAGTAATATGAAGAATCTTCCCACAAAGGAAGGTCAACCAATTCTAAAAGCACAAAGTATGTAAAATAAATTCTGGTCCTCTGATAAAGGAATATTGCCTACTGATATTTTTAAAACAAATCTTTATTAAACTAGCCTTCTAGAGTTCATAGACTCAGGTAAAGGTTTTGAAACAATAGACTCAGCCAGTGACTCTTCATATATTTTGAATGGCTTGTCAATGATCAGCAAATTATTTTTTGAAATGGTAACATTAAACATAAAACCAGTAGCTTTTTAAAGCCTGAGTGGGGTGACTATGTTACTAGGAATATAAATTAGTGTGACATGAAGACACTGGGTGTTTCTCTCGTGCAGTAGCACGGAACCAGGATTTAAAGCCTTCATGCCTGCACATAAAAATATGTCTATGATCTGTGTATCTGATAGGAAAGATAAAATCTTTTATATTAGTATGTAGTTATTATATTATCAGGAACCCACTCTTTGAATCCATTTGGAATATTTCTACCAAGTCATGTTATTCTAATAATAACACGCACATCAATAATTCTAGCTAAGTTTTTTTCTAAGCATAAAATAAGTCACTGCACTGGGGAACGGGATCTGAATTCAAAGAATGTAAATTCTTTAATTAGTGTAAATGCATTTGTTTCAGGTAGTTGTAAAAGATAACCATCTTTTTCAAATGCATCCATTTCCTTCATTACCACCACATTTCTAAGCGCTATTGTCCCAGTATAGCAGCAGATGTTTTAATGTGCTCAGTGTTCAGCAATTTCTAATCTGAAGCAAAAGTTACTGGATTTGGGACCATGCAGAAAAGCTGGCCATATAGGAGTGAATTCTTTGTGAGATGAACCCTGGACAAACGTGAAAGAGACAATGTAAAACTAGGTTATATACTAAAGTACAGATCAGGCATATATTTCATTTCCAATTTGGAGATATAGTCTATATTTTGTTGTTGTTTTATATAATTAATGTTTTGTTAATTCTGTTTCTGCTAGTAGCTGATCACTGCAATTCTAATTAGAAAAAGATACAAAGTTACTATAGTCATAGAAATGAGCTAGCTGTGTAGAAAAGGCACCTCTGCATAAATAGGAAAATAATCAAAATCCACTCTAGCACACTAAGGTGTACAAATAATTATTTTTAGCTTTCCACTTGTCTATATTGGCATGTAATACAGTTTTAGATACATCTTTGTCATCTCACAGCATTTGAACTATCTACAGGTTGATTTTGTACCATGTAAAAAATTTGATAATGGATTATGAGCTGAGCCATTTTGTCTATATGCTGTGAATAAAATCAGATCATTTGGCAGTGAAACAAACATCCCTAAAGCTTAAACTGTTAAAAGGATTTATCTGTGGGTTGAACAGATAGTCAAATGTTTAAAGTCAAATGTTTACATTTCCTCATGTCCTATTACTTGAGGGAAGAGACCGATCCCTCACCTGACTACAACCTCCTTTCAGGTAGTTGTAGAGAGCAAGAAGGTCTCCCCTTAACCTCCTTTTCTCCAGGCTGACCAACCCCAGCTCCCTCCTCATAAAACTTGTGCTCTAGACCCCTCACCAGTTTGGTTATCTTTCATTGTCTTTTTTGCAGCGAGAGGTCCAAAACTGAACAGGTTTTTTTTGTTGTTTGTTTTGTTTTGTTTTGTTTCATTTTATGACTGTAAAGCCGACAGCTACTCCCTTGCACAGCAGCAAGATCCTGCACATCAGGCGAATGGTGTTGCCTGCCTGTAGGCTTGCCTGGTGGTAGGCAGCTGTCCCTGGGCACGGCAGCAAGTCCAAGAGCTGCGCTGTCAACACCTGACCCAAAATCCAGGGCTATAGATGTAGGTGAGAGCGATGGAGATGCTGCACTAGGGATGATGGGCTTGGAGGTCCCAAACTGAGGAGACAGACATAAGTGATTGGAGAATTGTTCTGCAGAGGATTTAGTTAAATACCTGACTCCTGATGTAGACCAGAAATGTATGCAATTGTTGTGTTGTGTTAAAAAGGACAAATGCACCACTTTAACTGAGGTTGCAAGCAATTTAAAAATCTTTCAATGTGTGAAAAACACTGAAATAAAATGTAAATGGTGTTGCAGTTGGAAAATAAGGTCAAGAATATTATCCCTATCAATCAGCATAAATTGGAAAGAACACAGTTCTGACTTCAAGTGCCAAGCTAATTTATATTTCACATAGTCTAAATTTATCTATTATCTTCAAACAGTGTTTTCAATTGGAATAATGTATCTCTTGTCTTTATTTGCTAAATTCCCAACTATAAAATAGATATTTTAGCTACCTGATTTATTGCTATGTTGTTTGCTTCAAAGGAATTTTACCTCTACTTCACAAAAATCTAATTTTTTTCATGTTCTTATTCATGTTATGCATATACAAGTATCGAAAGGTAATAATTAGATGCATCTGATTACATTTGCCAGGAACAGATGTTAGACAAATTAAAGTGAACATAACTATCACTCAAAATCATTAAAGAAGCAACTGTATAATAAATTTTGAACTTTGACAGGCAGTTAAATACTCTACATTGGCATATTTATGCTATTTGCAAAAATCTCATGTACAAAATTATCTTCCGATGCAGTTGAATCAAAACCGAATTGTGTAAGCGTTCCAGGTCATAACTTCTACTTACTTTCCCCCTGGGATGATTAGTTGTCAGTCCCGACAGCAGTGCTTATTAACACCACAGGACAAGCGCATCAGCACATGAACAGTGCAGTAGAGTCCTAAATGACTTAATAGCACACTCCAAGAAAATAAAGACATAAGAATGGCATTATGAAGTTAGACTAGAAGTCCGTCTTTCTCGTTATACTGCTACCAACAATGGTGAAGGCTCAAGAAAGGTACAAAAGTAGAATGAGATTAATAAATTGTGGTATTTCTTTGATATTATCCCAGCATCAAACTATGAATCTGCTCAGGGGTTTCCTTGAACCTCTGCATGCCACGGTTCTTCCTTTTTTCTATTTCTTTTTCAAGCTATCTTAACATTCATTTTGCTTATTTTGACTTTACAGAATATTGAACTGATCTCTTCATAAAACTGCTGATTAATATTGCAATGTGTTTTTTTCTTGAGTGGTTATAGTTTGCAACCTACCACTTGGTCCATAGTTAGGACTGAGTTTTCATTATACATTACTGTGCTTAAGATTGAATTTTATCTATTTTATCACTGGGGCATTTAGAATGCTGCTGTTGTTCTACACGTCCTCACAGACATATCTTTTGTTTTTATTATTCTAGGAAATGTTACAGCAAATATAAGCACTTTAATGTGCCCCCTCTGTCTATGCCATTTATGAGGATGATGACCAGAAATATGTCCTGCACAGATCCCTGTTCAGGTCTGCAAGTGTATTCCGACTGCTGAGAAAACTGACTGCTAGGCGCTGTTGTTTATTTCTTGTCTTTTACCTTGTCGTTAATCCATGGCAGGAAATACGTTCTTCTTCTACAAGGCTGTCTTTAAGACCATTTGATGATTTATAATATATGTTTATGTCTTTAGCAAATTATTTCTTATGTGGTTTTGGCTTGCTTTTCTATATTTTGTCTTCTTAGCTATTTCTTCACCTTCAGATGTGACTTCTTATTTTTGAAGTACATCTTTTCAGTTCTAATAAATTTTTTTACTGAAATTTTAAACATTTTGGGTTTTGTTTGTTACTCAACAGTTATTTTCGATATACAGAAGTTCATATTATGATGAGTAGAAACAATCTCTTCTCCAACTTGGAAACTAGCTGTCTCATTTTTATACAATTTACTTTTTGAAATTAAATGCTATTTTTGTGTCATTTTAGATTATTCTCAGTTTTAAAAGATGACTTCCCTATTGCATCAGGGTTATGGAACAGTTGTACAGTCACAGGATTTTGACCCGTGACTTGCACGTTGCTCAGAACTAAGCCAAGAGTGTCTTGCCTTATTTCAGCTTTCACCAAAAGCTCCTCCATGAATCAGTCATTTGTGGTGTCAGTTAGTCTCTATATCACACCCAATCTGACATTTACCCAGTCTATGTGGGGGTGACTGAAGTTTCTGATTACTAATTTGTTTTTTTGCTGTCTCTTAAATCTCTCTTGGCACCTCACTAACACCATTGTCATCCTGATTAGGCAGTGAAAACTTATTTCTAATACTTATGTAGGCCTGGCATCTTAATCCATAGAGATAACAAGTAATATTCAGTACAGTTAACTATCTGATGTGAAGCTTTCTTTAACATAAACTACATCCTTCTTTTGCCTGCCTATGTAGTTTGTTTTGTGCTACAGGTTTCTACTGACTGCTTTCCTTCCATTGAGTCTCTGATGCTCCTATTAGGTGAATATTCTCACTTAAAACTAGATAGCCTAGTTCCGTCATCTTATTTAAAAACTTTTAGCCTTTCAATAGTAGCATGTATGCATTTGATCTGGTTGTTTCTTTTTCTGTGCTATCTTGAAATCATATTTTTGGGTGCAAAGTAACTTAACTTATGTGCAAAATGAACTGTACCAGCTTCTCTCTTATCTTTTGTTCAAGGATATAAAGCTTTTATAATTTCACCCCTCTGTGATTCATCCCCCAAGCCAGATTTTCTTCTGCACCTGTTGACTTTCCTATAGTCTTTAATTCAGTCACCTTCTCTGGTAACCTTTCTGGTTTTTAGTCCCAGCAGCTTTATTAGAATCCTATTTTTGCTGTGCAGATTTTGCCTAAAGTTTGTCCAGTTCCTGATGAATACAAACCCTTCATCCCTATGCTATTGTCTGAAAGACCCTCTAGCCAGCGTGAAAAAGCACTGCTGGAGCAAGAGCAGAGGTAGTAATCAAGGATATAATTTTCGTATTTGAGGAGACCATCTGATTATCCTAACCGAAGTGCTCTGCAGAATACTAATCTCTGTCTGAAAGCAATGGTATATAATGTAGCTTGCTCATGCTCCTTCAGTCAGCCACATTTTATTCACCCACAGGCCCCATGCGGAAAATTATTTCTTGACTCTTAAATGCTGCTTCTGAGGTATTTGACAATAGTAGATGAATTAGGTAAGTAATTAAGCAGTGGTTATAAGATGTACCTGTGATAGGGAAGTCTTCAGTTCTTTAAATAACTGCCGTGTGAATTTACTTCTGAATTCAAGGAGAGCCTTTGAAAGTCCACGTATCATAGATTTATTTGAGTAATTTTGCTGCAGGACAAGAATTACATACAGCAGAGTAATGTCTAGCAAGGGAAAAACAGTATAAAGGACGTATATAAACTAAGTTTTAAGTTCTCACTGTTTTCACCAAATTTCCAAGGAAACAAAAATATTTGCCTTCACTCACTCAAGTTGGTATCACGCTAGGAGGACTGTCACAAAACACAAGTTGCCCCTTCTACATTCAATCACTTGAAGTGAATATATGGCAGAATACATTCACAGTTTTTTTTCTTTACAGGTGTCATGTATTGTACGTACATGTTGATGTTGGAAAATAGCCTAGAGTAGCCTTGAGGAAAGTAATGTTACTGTGTGTAGATCATCAAACCACAGAATCACAGAATGGCTTGAGTTGGGAAGGACCTTAAAGATCATCTAGTTCCAGCTCCCCTGCCATGGGCAGGGACACCTCCCACTAGAGCAGGTTGCTCAAAGCCCCATCCAACCTGGCCTTGAACACTTCCAAGGATGGGGCATCAACAACTTCTCTGGGCAACCTGTTCCAGTGTCTCACCATCCTCACAGTAAAGAATTTCTTCCTAATATGTACCCTAAACTTACCCTCTTTCAATTTAAAACTACTGTCCTTTGTCCTATTGCTACACTTGGTGACAAAGAGTCCTTCCCCATCTTTCCTGCAGGCACTGTTTAAGTACTGGAAGTCTGCTGTAAGGTCCTGCTGGAGCCTCCTCTTCTCCCAGCTGAACAACCCCAACTCTCTCAGCCTGTCTTCGTAGGAGAGGTGCTCCAGCTCTCTGATAATCTTCATGGTCCTCGTCTGGACATGCTCCAACAGGCCCATGTCCTTCTTATGTTGGAGGACCCGGAGCTGGATGCAGTGGTGTCTCATGAGAGCGGAGTATAGGGTCAAAATCACCTTCCTTGACCTGCTGGCCACAATTGTTTTGATGCAGCCCAAGATGCAGATGGCTTTCTGGGCTGTGAGCACACATTGGCAGATCATGTTGAGCTTCTCATCCCTCAACACACCGAAGTCCTTCTCCTCCAAGCTGCTCTCAAATCATTCTCTGCCCAGCCTGTATTTGTGCTTGGGATTGCCCTGACTGGGTACAGGAGCTTGCACTTGGCTTGGTTGGACATCATGAGATTCACACAAAGGAGAAAGTAACCAACACATTATCCAGTATAGTATCAGTTTTGCTATAAGTATCCTCAGTAGATAAAAAGCCCTGGGAGTGCTTGCTGTCATCAGAAAACTCTGCTCAAAAAATCCAGCTACTAAAACTGGAAGCTTTGAAGATTTGTGACTAAATACATGTTTCATATCAGTCGTTTAGACCATAATGTTTGTGGTTTAAGGAGCAGCTTACAGTTTGAAACCCTCCTCATTTTTCTTTATGCAGTGACACATTTTGATTCTGTGGTTCCAAAAGCTATTAGCAGATCTTTGCAGGGTGTACAGATCACGTGCAGGAGGGGAGATGCGCCCTCAGCAAGACATTTCCCTTTAAAATAATTTACATTCTAATTTTTTAAATGACACTGGCAGGGACATGCTCTTTTCCACTTCTTTTGCAAGTCTCTGTACAGCAAGATATTTGTGTGGGGGCTGAATATCACGTATGCTTGTAATATTTCCTCTTGGATGCAGCATTTGGCTTTTGTTACCCATTTGTTACCATTTATTTTTGTGCTTTACCAAGTTTTATGAGCACGTGTGGCACGTGATGACTTTATCCTCCCCACAGTAATGAGTGCTTAGCAAATGCATAGTTCTCCTTTTAACTTAGTATGCATGCCAATTTTGTGACTGCAAGATGTAAAGTTGGATTTAGTGTCACTGATAGAGTGAAAGGATGGGGTAAGGGAGGCTGGCAGTGTAAGTAACATCTCTGGGAGGGAAGGGAATAGGCTGGCCGGGACAGTTCACTCATCACCTTCTGACTCTCAGTCATTACAGCGAAATCTCTTCTAGTCTCATAGAATCATGGAATGGTTTAGGTTGGAGGGGACCTTAAAGATCATCTAGTTCCAACCCCCTGCTGTAAGGTCAGGGGCAGGTATTTTCTTCCTCAAAAATGAACGTGCAATATCCTGGTCACCATGAACTGCCCATTTATGTATAAAGAGCCACAGTTGCTGTGGACACCCTGTCATTGTGTCTGTAGTGGCAGGGGCTCCCCAGGGAGGGCAACAGGGCAGGTCCTGGCAACCAGGGCCCATCCCACCCCTGGCCAGGTTCAGGGCAGCCGAGGACACCCTAGCCATCTCCCTGGGGATGGGAAACAGGCCCACAGGTGGCTTCAGCTCAGGAGACCCATGGCTGGGCAGGGCTGTGAGGAGCTGGAGGCTGACCCTGCTGCAGCATTGTTGGGGCTGATGGCCCTGGGCATCTGACATGGGGTCATGGGCCCTGAGCAAGGTAGGAGAAGCCCCAGGGGACCAGCAAGGCCAAGGAGGTCTGAGGGTTCCCTCCATGCCTGGCATACACAAATGGTGTGTGCCATGATATAGAAAAATACATAGATGATGTAGGAGGTTACATATTTTAAAAGCGTTTGATGGCAAATGCATTCTCATTCTCTTTCTCAAAGGGCGTTTTGTTCATGGTGCCTGTCTTGAATGGGATTTCATGTAAGAATATCTGGTGGTTCACAGAATTAAAGACAGCAAGTAGGAATTAAGGCATCAGCCTTGCTGCTCTACTGCCAGTGAGATTGGCTGGCTCCCAGAGTCAGCAAATGACTGATTTGGAGGTGAGAAAATTTAAAAAGTTCTCCTCACAGTGGAGTAAATATTCCTTTTTTTAACCAAAAAGTGTGGATGTGAACAGATATGTGTTTTAATTTTCATTCAAGGGCATATTTCCATTAACTCTCTGTTTCTAAATATAGTTTTGTTTTATTTGTTAACTCTGGACTGATCAGAAACGTACCATATGAGTTCTGGAGAACCTTTAGAAAGATCTTCTAACTATTCTATGGTGATAAAAAGGCTGTAAACTTTTCAATCTGAAATGTGGGTTTACTGAAAATCATTTTGGAGAGTTTTCATGTTTAATCATAGCAAATAATAGGGCCATGGGTATATTTATGGTCAGATTATGTAGAACACATCTGTGTATCTAGTGAAGTAGAAGAGGATAAAGAGACATGGAGGCTCTTAACTATCTCTGTTCCTACTGTCCTGGAACACCTTGGAAATACAAAAAGAATTATTGCATTATGCGACAGTCTAAGAAATAAGAAGGCCTGAACAAATATGACAAATAATATCAACTTATAGGGGGGGTTCAGTTTTGCTTTTCCTTCCAGTTTCAAGTAATACCAAATAGAGATATAAGTTGATAATATTTATGGAAAGGACAAAGTAGAAGTGTGAGAAGTCCTACATTCTCTAAAATGAGTGCCTGGTAGATCCCAAATTTTTAGCCTCTGTTCGTATCTCATGATAGGAAAAAAAAACAAAAAAACCCCACAGCTTTAAGATTTTAGGGCACTGTCTTGTTTCTCCAACTCACTCGTGGCAGATCCTGCTATTGTGTAGGAGGCACAATCCATTAGTTGTCAGTTCCCATCTCTCTAAGGTCAGCTGCCTCAATTGTAGGAACCAGCTGACAGCTGATAAGGGTTTATTTTTTTTCTTCCCTCTAGGTTGTTAGCAGGATTTCAATTAGTGCAATTAAATGTACCTGTTTTCTCAAGGTCCCATCAGCTCTAAAATAAATAAATTTGTGTTTCACAAAGCAAGTTCTGTGTCTCACTGAGTGTAGGATTATTTTTCTTTCTTATAAGTTTGTTGAGTTTTTTTTTCAGGATATTTCACAGGATTTTTTTTTTTACTTGATCTCTTTGAGAGTTTTCAAGTATAGCATCTAAACATTTGATGTTTCTATTTCTATTCCTCGTTTTTAGGAAGGTGTCTTCAGATCTCAAACTTTATGTTGTATCTGTCCATCATCAAGTGGATTTTTATTGCAATTTGTCCCCTAATCTTTGGCTAGATCTTCAGGGGTGTAGTAAAAAACCATACTTCTTTTAGCTAGCTTTCTGCCACCAGAACAGAGAGTATGATACCCTTGATGTGTGAAGGTGTATGCTAGTTGTTCTTTGATCAGTCCTTTGGGAATAGAAACTCCTGATTACTGAGAGGTCTATGGTGTTGTAATACCTGTGATCCTCTGAATCAGAGATGAAATATATGTAAGTATTCTCACCCTGCCCCCATCTATTAGGGATTAAATAACACAGATTGACTTCTTATTGTCCTGATTTATGTCCCTGAGCTGAAGTATTTGCAGGAACCTTCTTTTGTCTCTCTCCATATTTGACTACCAAAGCTCAGCCGAGGTATTTCCTTGTCAGCTGGTGTCCTCTGATGTTTGGATGAGAGAACACCCCGTGAGCAGGAAGGCATCCCCATCAGTTTATTGTGGGCAGAGGAACACATTCAGAGAAAAGCCAATACGCAGTTTCTAGGAAGGTGCCCTGTGGCAGTGCCCACTGGTGGTGCCTGGCTGCTCCCCTCATTGTTGAGAAGTTTATTTCTGTTGCAGTGACCAACACCTGTCCCTAAAAAACTGGGGAGAAGCTGCTTTGGCCAGTTGCTATGTCAACCACGCTCCCTTTGCCTGTAGAAAGCCAAGTGCTGGTTGGTATGGCAACCCTCCTCGGAGCACCCAGAGATGCTCTGTGGGGAAAAGGCTCTTTGGAGAAGGCACTGTGGTTGTGGTGAAGACAGAAGCTCTTGTGCCAAAGGGCATGAGAGGGCAAGAAAGACCAAGACAATCATAAATTTATTTGGAAAACTTTATTTTTGAGCATCAAATAGTTTCTTGGAGGCTAAATATTTCCTTACTTGTTATACCATCTTGTGTGTTTTAGTAGAAGAGTTAAAAAACATGGTAGTTTGATACAAAGGATACCAAGACAACAGGAATATACAGAAGGTCACAATGCAATCAGTGTAATTGAGGTGCTGTAGCACTGCATTTTCTTAACAGAAGAGTATTTTAGCCACATGCTTGGGGAAATACGTGCCATGTTTTCAACTGGTCGTTATTATAGGGTTTTTGAGCAGTGCTAGAGATTGGGGTCTTATAGATGAGATAAATCGTGAGTATAACAGCAGGTAGACCAAGAAACATTAGAGGGAGGTGTTTTGGTAGGACTGGGTGGATGTGTTTGTGTTTGTGTTTGCGTGCATGCACAAATCTTCTCATTCCAGCTGCTCATGGACTATATGTAACACCAGAGAAGTTCTAATCAGGCAGTTTTCTTGTAGAAGACTCTGCAGAAGAATGGAGTTTGGTAATTTTCTCCAATGACTGTCAATGAAAAGAGTGATGTGTAGTTTAGGCACTGGGCAAATCAGAATGTCAACAAGTAAAGTGCAATGTAAATTTTTCTTTAATAAAGCTTTATATATATATATACGTATATAAAAATTGCTGAACCTTTTAGAAAACTTTAGATGATGAGAAAAATATTTAAGTGATCATCTTAAACAACAGACTGGTACTGCTGGTGAATTCTGACTTCCTAAAGTTAGCCTCTCTCAATATGTCTTTATTATATTCATATTTAATTCTGTGAATTAATGTGTGCATGAATCTATTTCTCAGGTCTGTTCTGTGTACAGCAGGGGGACAGATTTATAGCTATGTTGTGAAAGAATAGGATTCGTGAGTTTGGCTTTGCAACTCACTTTAGGCTGATTGGGAAGAATGTAACTCAAATCATCACTGCTTCAGAAATAGCTCCTTACTGCTAGTGCAGCCACATCTAATTTTTGAAAATATGTGAAAGATGAGGAGAGGGACCTTGAAATTACATGGAGACTAATGCATGGATTTTCAACACATCTGTGTATCCACTGAATGAGTATTTGCTTTGTTAATTCATCAAAAATAAATAATCCAAAAGCAGATGGTAATAATAATATCTGTTGGTCAAGAAAACCATGATGTGAATTTAGATTAAGATACAAATCTAAGTCAGGAATCTGCATTTCAAGTCAGTATAAGGCTGTCCTCCGAAACAGCTGAATACTTCTTTTTTTGTGTAACTTTTCCCAATATTTAATGTGATTTTTGATATATTTATTTGTTTTGCATGAATGATTTCCTTTTATTAACTGCCATATTGACAGTATTCCATCATAATTATTAATTAGTGTTCTATCTAGCAGTCATTTTGAAGAAACACAACATTTTCACAGCTAATGAAAAACTTTAACATCCTTGATACATAATGCAGACTGTAAAGAGTGGCAGTCAATTTTAGAGCATTATTGCTGCTATAATGATATTAATTTATTTTGATGAGTAAACTGTATTTTTACATTTTTCTTTCCCATTTATTGAGTGCAGGAGAGAAAAGCTCAGCATAACAAACTCTGTAATAGAAAACAAATTATGGTTTGCTTTTAGTATTACCAGTATATTAGTATTTATCGTTCATTAGTCCTATAGTCAGTGCATTAGGTACTGCAGAGTAGCGAACTATAATATATTCTGCCTGTCTGAAGTGGTTTTGTATTTAAATCACAGTTGTGATTCCTACATGGTATGTTCAGGTTGTGAAAAGACAAATATCATGTATAAAATGCTTAAAAGTGTTTTTGCACATGGTTGGTGTCCTATAATATTTATAAGTCTCTGTAATTCTCGCTTCAGATATTTTGAAATCACAGCTAATGCACACAAAGAATACAGATATATTATGCTCTGTTTTAGTTGCAATAGAAGGCTCTTTACCATTGCATCTAAATTCCTTCCCAAGTACTATCTACTATTTGAGGTTTTATTTTTATTTTTTTTTCTCTATGGAAGACTATATTGAAAAAACACCAGCACACCTTACTGTGTGCTTTTCCTTACATTAGTGGCATCGTGGCACTGCTAGAAAGTCAGGGATGCTCCTTACCATTCTTTATCCTTGTAGGGTGCTCCATGGTCTTTGAATACACAAAACTCTTATTTCTTCTGTAGCCAAGCTTTTCCCACTTTGAGGATGTTTCTCCTGTACTTCAATAGCACTGTGTTGTCCTTCTGTCAAGGCTTTGAGTGATTCTGTTACTATTTTCCACCTGAAGTGTCTGTTACCTGAAGCATGAGGATCTGGAGAGAGGAAAGGGGGATCTTGGATATGGAAGAGAAAAATGATTTATGGAGGTCTTTGCTGCTGAGAAAATTGTCCACTGCTCTATACAGTAGCTAGAATTTCCTAAAGCTGGAAACTCTGTGTCATCTTTGACATATAATAGCACCCTAATACAGTAGCTGTAGTGCGATTAATCTCTTCTAGGTGTTAGACATCTACCCTTTTGACCTCTATATCAGAGCTAGTCACCATAAGCTCCCCTGGAGGAAGGTAGCCCTTAATAAACTTTGTCGGCTACTTACCTAGCGGTAAAAGTCCATTTTCTCATTTTACCTGACAAATACCTAGGGCATTTTTCCAGTCCACACTCAAACCACTTTTGCATTTTCCTCTGGAGTGTAGAAAGGGTGAAAACTTCCTTTATGGGTACAAAGCCTGGCAAATTAGCAAATTAAAGACTGAGAGCTGACGTGCTTATGAGTTTTGATATGCTTGGTTTCTGCTAGTAGTGACTTTTCTAGAGCTGCCCTAAGGAACTAGGTTTTCCTGCTCGCTTTATCACTCCTTGCACAACCAAGTAGTTTCAATTGCACTGAAAAGTTGCTGTTGCTTTTTGCTTTGAGGTGATCAGAAGAAGTGTGATGGTGAACAAGCACAAACAAGCATATGCCTTCCTTATATCCTATCATCTCCAGAGCAGATCAGGCTGACAGAAAACAGCTCTACAGTGATCATTCGAGGTGTCTGGTAGCATGTATGCCTTCTTGGGCATTCTATTTCTGTCCTGTCTGTGTAGAGAGCAGTGGGCAGATGTGTCAGTGCATGTGCATAGTATATGGCCATCACAGAAGATGCTGCTTGAGCGGTTTCCTTAGTAGATAACAAACAAAGAACTGGGAATGAGCTGATATTTCACATGCAATAGTGTACTTCTTTTTTAAATAACTTTTTGGGGTATCATTTCTTTCAATACATGTAAATAATCATATGCATTAGTAAATGTGTAGATAGATGCTTTTATTTAAAATTAAGATGAAATAAGAAGTACAGGTTCATTGAGAAAGCACTAATGAAATTTGTACCTTAGAGGATATGTTTTGGAAGCTTGTCTTTCAGTCAAGACACTTGAAGTTCTTGATGTTTGCTGGATGTTGCTGTTTCTGTGTGCAATTTGTAAACTTTTTTCTCTGTTGTTCCCTGCCACAGTTAAATAAACAAATAAAATGATAGACTATTACTGCATGTGTTGTTACATATGTTTTATTTAGCTAGTTAATTACTGCATTCACTAGCTGTTAACATGAATTTTATCTCAAGCCAAAGGAAAAAGGAGGCTAGCCTAAAGCTCTCTTCTGCTCAAATGTACCACTTCTCTTATATTTTAGTGCTAACTGGACCACTTCTTTCAATGCTGTGCAGTACCACCCCACTTCATTATTTCTGATTTCTACTATTTCGTGTGTGTATTGTACACTTATACATAGTGAGCTTTTAATGTACTGCTCACGTGTCCACAGCTTTTATATTCCCCAGCTTCTTGACATTAATGTGCAAACCATTATAGAAGCCAAGCACGTAGCAAGTTTGACCAGTAACAGAAACAGGCTTTAATTAAGGCAAAATGGAGCTGGTAGAGGATATTTATTCTAGTGCATCAGTCTCAAAAACTTGGTTGCAGAGAACATGAGGAGGGATATGGTCTTCCTCACATACTAATGAAAGAAGGCAACTGCACCCAGTCTAGCACATACCTCATTCAGTGATAAGCAGGGATGATTAGTCCCATCGAAGAAAGCTTCCAACCAAAAGGTCAGAGCACTTTCTCTTGAGCCGTCATGTCAAATTTGAGGTTTGAAGAATGAGCTTCCTTCCCAACAGTTCCACATAGGCTCCTTCCTGCCATCACTGGAACCTTTTGTTTTCAAAGGTTTCGTATTAGTTTCCTAAAATGGGAACAGCTTGTCATCGATATTTATAATGATTTATTTTTCTAAGCAATTACAATTGATTTCTTAAAGCTATAGTAGCTCCCTCATTAAAGAGGATGGGTCACTGAATATAAAAATACAAAGCCTCTGAATGTGAAAGGCATATTCAAGTTTCATTTGATTTCAAGGAAAAGCTGTAGGGCATGAGGGAAGCAGGTCAGAATCAGTGCCTGAAATTGGGTTGTCTCCACACAAAACCCATTACAAGAATGGACTTTTCCCAACAGCCATACTTAGAGCGCCCGAGCATCCTTTTCCCAAACAAGCAGCAAGCCTGAGGGGTTTTGCATCACCAGCTTGTAGAACCAGATGCAAATGCAGGTATCCTGTGGCTTGCACACCTGCTGCTAAATATTTACATGTGTTTGGAGATCACATAAATTTCTCAGTGCTTTGTGAAGAATGTCATGAAGGGTTTTATCGTTTAGAGCACTTCTGTAATTTGAAAATCAGAGTTTTAATGGCCCGCACTTACTGCCTCTTTTTTTTTAACATTGTTAAATATGGCAATATTATCAGACCTTAAATCAGTGTTTTCTTTAATTGTAAATGTTACTTTCTGATTACTTTCCGATGTTCACCTTTCTTATTTCATGCATAAAACCAGGATATCTAAAAAGGAAAATGTCTTTCCATACTTTGAAATTTATGACGGAAAAAAAAGACAAAGTTTTATCTTCCCTTACAGGAAATTTTGCTATTTCATATGACGTTTTTTCCTCAATTTTGTTGTTACTTATCTTTATAATGTTCCCTTGTTGTTGTCTTTTTCAACAATACCATGAAGCTAATAAATGAGACAGGGTGTCTAAAGACTTTCAAAGTGTTTCAACATAGCATCATTATGACATGGCCACGTCAAGTTAGCAAATTCTGAAATGAAGTAAATAATTTTTAAATGGATGCTTTATGCTTCTGTATCCATGTTTAGGCTCATATATTAGTGATCACAGCTCTTAGCAGACATGAACCTTAGCTGACAAAGTTATGAAAACTAAACATCAACATCAGTAGGATTTTACTGCAATTCACTGCTCTTCTGAGTACCAATGTAGCCTGTTGATGAGAAAATCTTTATGTCACTGTAAGTTGTGGTCTCACACAAAGGCACATGCATAGACAACATCTTTGCAGCTTATTGTTCAGATGCAATTTTGCATACTACTTCAAAATACTTTTAATGTTTTTCAATTCATCCGTTAGTTTCAAAAACGAGGAAGACAGCAGTATTTACCTATTACATCTTTTGTCATTCCACAAACACCATGATTTCAGGTAGTTGACAGGGGAATTAAATGAAAGAGATGGAGTAGCAGGACAAAACATACTGATAATAGCTGAATTTAAGATTTGAAATGCACCCTTGGACTAGAGTGATGCTTGAATTATTAGTATTATTTAGTCAGTGATAAGAGAATTTAAAATTAAACTAACAACAAAATAAACTAGTTGTGCCAAGTATGATTGACTGTTGTTCTTTTTTTCCTCACCAGGATTACACTTTGACTATGTATTTCCAACAGTACTGGAGAGATAAGAGGCTGGCTTATGCTGGCATACCTCTCAACCTCACACTTGATAACCGAGTGGCAGATCAGCTCTGGGTGCCTGACACTTACTTCTTAAATGACAAGAAATCATTTGTGCATGGCGTTACTGTGAAGAATCGAATGATTCGCCTTCACCCAGATGGAACAGTGCTTTACGGCCTCAGGTCTGTACTTCCATGATGAAGATTCAATCACTTTCGTTGTGTATTGTTGATATTTTTTTTCTGGTACAGGGTTATTACAAGCGTTGGGTAGTGTATTATGTAACCTTTCCTGTAACTCAGAAAGATGCCTGTAGAAAACAAATGACACACTCAATGTTTCTTAATTTTGCCAGAAGCACCTTCAGTCAGGTTTTATCTGTTTCGGTAGAGTCACCATTTCTGGAAAGCCCAGTGGCTATAGGAATCAGAAAGGCAACTATTAATTGTAAACCTGAAAATTTTGTCCAAAATACAAGTGGTAAGATTGAACATAGGTGCTTGTGTTGTCTCTTGATGTGTTTGTGGTCTACAAAGAAAAGCCACAGGTAGCCCTGGTTTAACGGAGACAGCCGCAGGCAGGGTGCCTTCAGTGATTTCCTCAAACAAGGATGAGCACTGCAATGCATTATATTTCAAACCAGAGGTACAAAGTGACCTTACGTTATCGTACTTTCTACTTATTTTAGGCTTGACCTATGTATTCTTTCTTTTCTGTCATACCTTTTATGGTTAGGAATGCTGAAAAATCCTTCCCTTAATAAACATAATTACACTAGCAAAAATCTTAATGGAAGACTCAGTAGTATCAAAAAGTTGTTTTCTTTAGACAGGTTACTCCGTTTGCTCTGTTGGTTTAAACTATATCATCAAAACAAGTCTTTGCCAGTGAAGGTTCCATTTCCATCATTGGAAGTTTCTTGTAATTTTAAGCATAGGTAACACTCAAGATTGCTGCACACACCTAGGACAGGATAAAGACTCCCTAGTTTATAAAAGAATGAGATCTGAAAAGTGGTTCAGGTAACTTATATGACTCGCTTACCTGCTCTTGTTTTTTATCAACAGTTGAACCTTTTACCGTCTTGGCTCTTGACTTCTCACCTCTTTAGCTCCTGTTACATACTGTGTATGGACTATAATTGGAGGAATCTTTTCAGACAAAATGAAAACAGACTCAGCCTGTTATGAAACTTGAAATGTTGTCTCAATAATTAACTGTTTTTAAGAAAGGGAGGCTTTCACCTCACATGCTTTTGACCAAATATGAAACAGTGCAAGTTTAAGATTACTTCCACAAGTAGTTAAATACCAAAAAATGATGCAAGACATTTTTTTCCATCTCCAAGCAACTCTACAAACAATATAATAAAAAAGTGATGGAGATTTGAAATCTTGTGATCATAATAATGTATAGAAGTCTTTCTGGCACATTAGAAACATTTGGAATCATTCAGACGAGGACTATCTGTCATAAAATAGCATATTTGAATAAGTTAGCCACCTCTTCTGCAAAATGTAAATGTCCACAGGCAGGTTGCATTTCACTTGATAGTATTTTCTTGGCGAGGATTTCACCAGCAGCTCATGCATGGCAAACTGCTTTCCATTACCTTTCCTCTAAAAGGACACAATATCCATAGTCAAATCTCCATAGTGTGAAGCAACTGAGTTACTTAATGAAGGATAACTGTCTGAAATTAAATCATGGCAAAATACAGGACATTGTGATCAGAAGGAAAAAAATATCTGAGCCTTGGCTCGGTTAATTTAAAACTTGAGCTTTGTGTTGCTCTATCAGTAGCTTACCTTCTTGTGTTGTAGCTTCAGAGCATCCCAATGGTGTTGGCCTCAAGCCACAGTCTGGAGGCAATGATTCATCCTGTGGGCTAAGACCAGAACCTAGAGCTTTTTGTGCCTGAGGTTACAGGGTCGCTGAGAATAATAGGGGAAATTTTGGAGGGTTGCAACAGATTATAGAATAACCACGGAGCAAAGCAATTCCTCAAAAGTCTATAACAAAAGTGATCCCAAGGCCACACTGGCTCTGTGTTCTCTTCTGACCAATGTAGAATTTATCATAGTTTTGAAAGACTTCAGCTTCAATTATCCAGGGTACCTCTCTTTTCAGTGAAAGCAGTTTGCTACTGCTGCAGAAGTCTGTGAGGGGGTAATGGGGCAGCAGCTTTTTGAAGTTCAATCAATTTCTGGGGAATTTTTTCTTTGGGCACGATACTGACTTTGTTCCACCTTGTTCAGAACAATGTACAAGACATACAATGATACAACAGCTTTTTATTTTTTATTTTTCATAATAGACCAAAAAAGAAATAAAGGCATTATAGACTGGAGATCAAAAACAGAGCCTTTCCAACTGCTTGTGTGTTTGCCGTATATAGGCTTCTTGTTCTCAGGTAGTACAATGCTAAATGTTATAAATAAACAGAGTGGAGGAATAGATTTGTTTTATCTGAAAGGACTCTCATAGTTATCACCTGAATATAAAACATGATGGACATTTGCAAGATGAAAAGATTTGGTGTGATCAGTCAGACAAGGCAACTACGCTTAATTCTGTTCTTTTCTTAGCTGAGCGTATTTCTGTATCTAGATGAAAAGAGGATCAAGTTAGGCATCAGGACTGTGACCTAGTCACACATGGAGTATTTATATTGCTTAGGCTGATTGATGTTGTAAACTTTTGGGGGACAGAAAATATCCTTCTGTCAGTTGTTTATGTTGCACCTCCCAGTGCATCACAGGTGGGGCTCCTATACAATATTTCAGAATAATAAAAGGCAATCAGCCTGGTGGTAAGGTACCAGAGAAAGGTATGAGAAGCTATATCCAAAGGACAGGTAACTGGAGCAGGAAACTTGAAACAATTAAAAAGTATTTTCTTTGTGTAATGCTTTCACCCAAAATATATGTGTATCTGTATACTGCTTTATCTTTGTCTGAGTTGTAATTGTTTCTCTGTCACTGCTGTGATGAAAAATTCTTGAAACCTTGTTGTCCTGCTGTGTCAGGCAGCATCCCACCCCATAAAAAAATAAACTTGCTCCTCTTGGGAGCATACACAAGTCTAAGCAATTAACATTTGGTTTCGGTGAGCATTTGTGCAAGTTAAATTTGATTACTTGAATGTTCGTTCAAGAGGGACCTCTGAGCACTCAACTTACTTTGAGTAAATGGGGTAAATCTCTTTCTATATCTAGCTGCATATTCTTTTCTGGTAGATATTCATGAAATTAAAAACATACTTTTTGATGTAGTGTAAAAGTTTCTTGAGCAGTTTCTCATATTGGAACTTGCCACAAGAACCACTATGGTATGTGAAGAGGCCAAAATAAAAATATCTTCCTTAAAAGAAGTCCTCAAGAAATTAGTAAGTAGAATGCAAGTTTGCCAACTGCATAATTTTTATTAATTCTGTCCAATTAATCATTTGTAAGTGTATGTTTTCTGTATGTCTGGCACTTAAAGGTAGTTACACAATACAGTAGTTGAGGTGCTGGTACCACACTCCCTCTTGTATCAACTTAGGTCGTTTGGATTCTGTTGCAGGATCTTAAAAGAGCCCTACATCACTGTAGGGGAATGTACTAAAGCACGGGATAGAAACCTCACAGCAGCAATACCCAAGTGTGCCTGCTTGTTTTACTTAGAGCACAGCTATCAATTGACTCTGGAGCAAGATCATTTGATTGCACAATCAGTATGGCTTTGTAAAGCTGATTACAGATTTAAGAATAAGCTTTCTCCTCTAAGACCCTAGGCTAGTACTGGCTTTATATGATTAGTTAGAGCAGCTAGTAGTCGTCATACCGAGGAGACATTAATTGCCATAAGTAACAGCCCTGTGTCTAGCACCTTGCTTGAAGTTCCAGAAGGGAACTTGTAAATGTTCAGTGCAAAGAAAATGTCCTGCTAAAGTGCAGAGCAGCTGAGGAATTGTTGTTTGTAAACTGGTCCAGCCCAGCGGGATGTGTGCTAACAGAGGAACCAGAGCATCTCTCAGCAGGCAACTGGGGGAGGATTGACCTGAAATATCCTCTTGTCATACAATACTCGATCCCTAAAAGCTTGTGGGACTAACATAAGGGTATTCAGAGGACACCCATCATGGACAGCAGTGGCAAACGCATGATCATGCTGGAGATATGGCTGGGAAGGATAAAGATCAGGTGTGTGCCTTCCTTGCTTCTGGTAGGAGCACAAGTGAGAACATATGCTGAGTAACTGATCCTTGAGCTTTTTTTTCTCTCCTGGCCCTTCTACTGCCTTTGTACTCATACAGCTGTCTCTCCCTTTGGAAAGAAATTATATTTTATTGCAAAAGCAGTTCCTCAGTAAGAGAAAGATGGCTTCTGTTATCCTATGAGATAGTTATAATGGTCTTAATCCCTTCTGTCAGATATTAAGTGAGGATATTTGTCTGAAATAACCTGTATGTTAAGGCTAAGCATTTTTCCTTCCTTTTCTGGGGGAATCGGATAAGGTATTCATAATAACACCATGTTTTTTTGTTAATGCAAAAGCGTTGAAGCACCTTACTACTTTTCTCCTCTTGAAACAGTTAACCCTGAATTTTAAACTAGTTTACCAAGTTAGCAGACTGTCATTTCTGAAGGTTAAGGGGTTAAAGAGAAAGGTTCAAAACTGAGAAAACACATGGACAAAACCTTAACGTTGAGGTTTCCAGCCTTTAGAGGTCCACTTAAGGCGTTTCCCCTCTTGTGTTCTGGCATAAGTTACCACCAGAATATTATTTGTTTAGGAATTAATTGTGTACAAGGTCGATGTCTTATTTATATCAGAAATGGATCATTAGGGAATGGACATAGTCAGGTCCAGAAAATAATTTAAATGTGAAATTTATATGGCTCTGTTAAAAAGAAATGACATGTAATAATGTACATAGTCCTGGTGAAGGCTATGATTCAGCAAAACACTGAAATACATTGAAGGTTAATTGTGAGCATATGGGTTATATGTCTAAAAGTTGGTACAAATGTATAAGTTCATTAATTTAAAAATAAAGTGCAAATACTGTGTGAAGCTGTTAATGCAGTTGTTTTGGCTGAACATGTGTATTGTTAACGCTCCTGATATACAAGAGCTGGATTAAAAATGCAGATTCATCATTACAGAAAAGTTTTGGTAATTCAGCATTAGAAATTAAAAAGTAAAAATATATTGTTATTTGGAGATAAAATTTAAAATTCAATATGGTGGTTCATTACAAAATCCTCTTTAAATGTGAAAAATAGAGAAGTATGCTCAACTCTGAAACAAAGCATTTCACTGGACTTAAGGACATTTTTTCAACATCTCACTTTTTTTTTAGAGCTACCTCAGAACCAAGAAATCAGTTATTGACACAGCTCTAATCATTTTGATGCTTGTAGCAGACATTTTTCTCTTCACTTTTTCTGATATAAAGTCCTAGTCTTCAATCTCAGCAAATTTTTATGTAGTACTGGCATGTGCAGACAAGTCCATTGAACTCCAAAGGGTCTGGTTGCAGAAGAGGATGTCACAGCGAGTTGTTCCATTGCAGTGAGTGTAACTGTTGCTGTATTAAGTTGTTTCTCCAGGTAAAACAATGGATCAGATTCTCATTTATTGTATGCTGTTCTTCAGAGTCCTTACTTTGAAAAATTAACAACAAAACCTGATTTCTAGCTGCTGTACAGTAATTCTATTCAATGTTTGCATTTCAGAATCACAACCACTGCAGCTTGTATGATGGACTTGAGAAGATACCCATTAGACGAACAGAACTGCACTCTGGAAATAGAAAGCTGTATGTATATAAGAAAATGCATGTAACACCTAGTTTAGATGTGGATCAGTTTTCCTTTTATAGAAATGTTTATAGTGGTGTCTGTAAACACTGTGTGAATCATCTAGTTATCACCTTTTGGAGTTTTTGTTTGTTTATAGAATCATAGAATGGTTTGAGTTGGAAGGGACCTTAAAGATCATCAAGTTCCAAACCCCCTCCCTAGAGCAGGTTGCTCAAAGCCCCATCCAGCCTGGCCTTAAACACTTCCAGGGATGGGGCATCAACAACTTCCCTGGGCAACCTGTTCCAGTGCCTCACCACCCTCTCAGTAAAGAACTTCTTCCTAATATCTAATCTAAATCTCCCCTCTTCCAATTTAAAACCATTCCCCCTTTTTGACTTTTTGAAAAAACATATGGGGTCATCCATTTCTGGATGGATGAATGGATGGATACATCCTAGTAAAAGGAGTTTAGGACAGAATGAAGTTGCTTATTGCTCCAGCCTAACTTGGCAGAGGCAGTGACTGGATGCTTATCTTCAACACAAGAGAATTCATGTTCATATTTTAATCAGATCCATTTTCGAGAGACCACTGTGATATCATTTTCTTTCTGTGTGCTTTTATTATGCATGGATGGTCTTGCTGCAGGACCCCTCCTGGGTTTTCAAGATCAGTTCCATTTATGATTTGCAGTTTTGTTCCACACAGAACGAGATCCTCTCTTCCATCTAGTCATGTCCTAGGATTACAATATTCAGATGTATACTTGCACTTCAAAAGTTCCTGCTCCGTTTCTGCTACTGACCAGAGATTGTGGACCATATACCGAAAATACTGGTATATAATCTACATTCAGCTGCAGCTCTCCACTACAGAAGCTAATAGAAATGGTGCAATTCACAGTCTTTACTACAAATGGAAAAGATCTGCCCCAGTTATGTTTGTCTATGTTCATTGAATAATCCACCTTTTCCCGGTGATTATCAGCATAAATATTAACTTGGTTTCAGAGCTAAATACATATGATGTCTTAAGTCATGCTAATCCACAATTTTGCAGATTTTGGGGTAGTATTTTCTGTTTCATTGGGGCCAGTGATCCTTATGTGAATTTTAGAAGTGTTACACTTAAAAAAAAAAGAAAGAAAAATAAGAAAACAGAGTATTTTGCCTCAAATCCCTGTGTAGACTGTAATGGCAGAGCTCTTTGGAAGACCTTCCCACAGGCATACAGAACAAAATACCTTACATCACTCCAGCTGTTATGACTCTTCTCATTGTCTCAAATGACAAACCATGTGTACTGTGTTTGAAGCTACATTTGATTCTGCTGTTATTTCTGACTCACTCTCCTGCTTTGCCGGTAGATGGCTACACAACTGATGACATAGAGTTCTACTGGAGAGGTGGAGATAATGCAGTCACTGGTGTGGAGAGGATCGAGCTTCCTCAGTTCTCCATCGTGGAATATAGACTGGTGTCAAAGAATGTTGTCTTTGCCACAGGCAAGTGCCCATTTGGTGTTTGATTTCCTTGTGTATGAGAATTACTGGTTTATTAATTGCAATTATATATAGTCTTAGCGCTGCGTTATGTATTTGGCTAAAGAAATTACTTGAAAAAGCCCGGAGCCAGAAGCCCACGAAATAGCATTTCTTGTTTATTTTTCTTTTCCTTGTATATGTGTGTGTAATACTTAATCAGGCACCTAAATATCTACGATCTAAATAAATATGAAGTCATTCACGTCCGAATCATCAGTTTAAATGTAGCCTACAGGGTTACTGATCATACATAAGTATATTTTGGCATACTAGATCAAAAAGCCACTGTTTTTACAAACACCTCCCTACAACTTTTCAGTGCATGTTTGTTTTGTGGCTGTATAGTGAATGCAATGCCTTTTGTATCTTGATTTGCACCGATGGGTATATAATGCTGTATATACCCATAGCCAGTGCTTTTGTGATCATTGTTAAGATGCTAAAATCAAATCCCTGTGGTTTGTCCTTGTTTCCTTGAAGATTTAATAAAAGTTACTGGTAACTCACATCATTGGATATCTTTAGGTGACAAAGCACAATGTTGATCTACATGTTTAATGTTAGGCACCAGCATAGGAAAATGTTGTCGTATGTGAAAAGACCAAAGAAACACAGAAAGGCATCACTATTTGGGATGTCCAGATTTTCAGTACTCTTCAGACCGCAGGAGTGTGCTGTTCCATCTGTCCCAGTGCACTAGAACAAATGCAACACGACTCTATTATGTTTGTAAGCAACGCTTCACCCACTCTTTGGACACAGCAACTGATTCAAAGTACACAGAAACACAAGTTGTATTTCAGAATAAAATGTAAATATTGCTGGGATTGAAATTAATATGAGGGGGTTTGCCAACTGCTGCTGTTCTTGTTTATCATTGTGAATGGGAGGGTGTTTTAAAGATAAATCAATACTCTAATCCTGTATCCCTCTGTTCTGCAGCCAGCATTACCTTCTGCAGCCAGGGCTTACCTGCCTTTCCAAAAGATGGGATATACTTTTGTGGAATAGTTCTGTGGACAACAATGAGAATACAGAAAACTTATTTGGGAAATTTCTATGCCACCTTTTAGTTCCATGTGAAGTATTTAAGTGAAGACATGATTTAGTAATTTAGAGGTGAGAGAGAAATGCTAAATTCAGGAAAAAGAAAAATGCAGAGCTCTGAAGCAAATATGAGAGGGAATGAAAACTAGGAATGAAAACATTTCTGTGACTGACCGAATATTCAGACTCATAACAGTTCTTTCCAAGAAAACTTTTGGAAGAAGTAAAAAAGTCTCATGCTTCAAGGTTTAGGACAGCTTGACATTAGGTAGTAGGATGAGACAGTTACAGAGAACAGATTTACTCTGTCTCTTGTACCATTTTCTGAAGCACAGAATTTTTGTCACTGACAAAGATATGATACTGCATTTACTATTATTTTGGTACAGGTCATTATGAAAATGCTTGATTAATTATGAAATTTTTTGATAAGTATTTCCATGCAGAGGAAACATCAGACTTGTTTCTCAAAACCACATATTTAATTGCAAATCTGAGGCATGCTAGTGAATCTGATAGATAAAGTCAGTACATTCTTTCCAAATTTCTTCTCGAGATATTACTTTACTATGGTCCTAGTAATTAGGGCCAGTTTCTACATTTTTGTGAAAAATAAGTCAGGCAGGCTAATTTTTTTTTTTTTCTCTTTTTTGGCTTTGAGGTTATTGAAGTCTCAAGGGAAGATATTAGTTCTTTGAGCACACTATCTCAGTGAACATTTCAGAGATTTCAGTACTAGTGTGCTTTGATTGCATAAAACTAAAAGAAGACTTCAGAATCGTGTCATAAACAGCTTTTTGAGTAGTTATTTCTCCTATCGTCCATGAAGAACAGTGCAGTATAATCTTGTGTAACTTATGCAAATTGAAAAATCTGTTCCCATAGTTACTACTGAGAAGCGTAAGCATGAGAAAAAACCCATAGCTAATGACATAAAGCTGCGCAGGGCTGAAAGACTAGTAGAGGAAATGCATGCATGATGAAATATAGCATTGGAATTAAAAATTAACTTTCCAAATTAACATAATTGATCAAGAAAAATGTATAAAAGTATGGGCAAGTGCAAAATACAACGTCTATACAACTATTTATTCATATGCAAACTCAGGACAGGGAATACCAAGTTAGGCCAGAATTCTGTGTGCAGAAAGTTATGGGATACTCTTCATTTCAGAGTGAACATGAGCCAATAACATCTTTTGGGGAAAAAAGGGAAAAACCTACATCGTACAAGGAGTCTGACTCACCTTGCTGGTGAGGTCTGAGCTGCATATTTGTGGGTAGCACCCTTCAAGACAGTTGTGGAGCAATAGAAGAGGGTCTAGGGAAAATTAGCAGCTAGGAAGCCAGAAGATAGTACATAAGAGGTTTCTGGAGAGCCAGGTGTAATCATGTAGTTTTTAAAAAAAGAGAACACTTGGTCGAAAATAAAGTATTCAGATGTCTAGAAAGTCATAAGGAGGAGCTTGTTCTCGTTATCCATGAAGAAAAGAAGAGAAAAGATTATTTAAATTACCCTGAAGAATTAAAATTTTGTTTGACTATTTTTCTAACACCAACTGAAGGCCATGCAGACTACCCTAAGACATCTAAAATGGTAATGGATGCATCTCAAATGTCATTAGACACCTCTATACAGCAAATTAAATCACACCCTTAGAATCAACTGGCTGTAAGTCTAGATCTCCATGGCTTACACTGGGATCTTATGTGCCACCTGTGTGTAAATATCTGCATGCAAGCACATGAAGTTCAGTGCCTGGATCTGTGAGCTGAATCTGCTCCATAAAGGTTTGTTATCCAGAAATGCTGAGAATCAGGAATGGGGATATGTAAAGCATCTAAAAGGTTCAAGATCCACAGCAGTCAGAGCCAGATTAGCAACCTCTTGGTAAGAGGAGGATAGTCTTAAAAGATTTGAAAATTAATTATTTGCTGTGTTCTGAAAGATCAATCTGTAAAGTACATTTCCAATTAACCAAAGAACCTTCTCAGAAGAACAGATTAAAAAAAGAATTTTGTAACTGACCAACTCTGTTATCTTGGTTCATACTTGGATAAAACAGCAAGAGACTAATTTAGCCTTGGAGCTAGATGTTTCAGCTTGGTAGCTTTTAACAAAATTGAAATAGAAACAAGTAATTACTTCTTACCAAGTGCCCAAATATATGAAATAGGAATATTTTGAGCTCAGTTATTGATTAAGTATTTGTTTTCATGCCTGCATTCTCAATACCATTGTTAGATTTACATATTTCAGGCCAAATTCTGTTATTCTTGTACTATTTAAATTAGCCCATAGACATCAACATGTTATATGAGATGGGAGGAAGTGTAACAAATCTGGTCCCTGAACAGCAATGCTGTTCTTTAGGCACAAACAAATTTTGATGGAATATTAACAACTAGAATTTCCTGGTAATTAATCTCTAAATGTACTGAGCCTTAATTGACAAATCATTATCCAAGCATAATCAGGCAAGTAACAGTGTAATTGTTGAGCTCACCAAGAAATCCATTTTATGAAATAAATTGCACAAGATGGTTCCTTCTTAGATAAATAAAAATCTAAACTTACAATCTTTGTTCCATGCAGGTTAGGATCCATCCTTTTCAATGAATTTTAGCCATCTAGACAGAGGGGAAAATAAGCAGGGGAAATAAGAAATATTCCTTTCTTTAATTCTTTTTTTCCACGGATTCCTGTGGTCTGTTTGCTAGAGGTGAGATATTATAGCAAACTGTAGACAGGGCAAATCAATAATCTGTGAAGGCATAAAAGCAATACAGGTGAAAGTAGCACAAACTTTTGTAGTTTCTGGGAAAGCTACCTAAAGGAGAAATCTTGTTGCATAGTGTGAAAAAACAGGGTCAACAGTTTGTTTCAGTTTCAACCCGAACTATTCAAGGACAAAATTACTCTGAAATTTCTTGAGACTCAGACCTCCCAATAAAATTTAACCTTAAAAAATGACCACAAAACAGGACAACATTCTATTTACCCCCATGAAACTGAGCAACGTGTCAACTCCAGCATGTAGCTGTGATGCTAGCAGGACTTTTGCTTAGATTGTCCAGGAGCTAGAGACCCTCAAAACCTGCCCTGAGACTTGCAAGGCAAGATTTAACATGAATATAATTTCACTGTCTACATAGGAACTAAGTGTCTTAGTTGATGGGAATCTAGTCAATAAAGTCCATGGAGTCTGGAGACAAATTTGGTCCACGAATGGGAGTCTGTTTCAGGAGGAGGTGGATACTTCTCTAGGTTTCATTTACTAAACTGACTAGATGAACTGAGTAAATGTAATCAGACTTTAGACACCTAGTTCATGTGTATGCAGTTAAAGTGAGTTGCTTAATCAACTGCTGCTTGAGATGACATAGGACAGCTTTCTTAGTCTCCAACTGCTGATTGAAAAGATATAGGGGCTAAGTCATATCCACCAGCTGAATGCTGGTGTCTGAGATGACATAGAGCGTCTTAAAAGGAACAATGCACCTTCAGATTGACAACTGAATCTCTCTATTACAGTCCACTCTAGAACAGAAGGACAGCCAGCACTGATATCCCTGGCCCTAGGTATGGTTCTTAGGGTTCTAGCTTCTAGCTTCAGGGCAAAGAACCTGGTGCTTGAATCAACTTGATGTTGACGTCTCTGGCCTTGAGATAATCTGTCTGGAGAGTCCACCTTTAAGGCCAGGTCCCACCAATTTCGGTAATTACCTTCTCTCACTAGATGGAGATGGCGATGAGGTAATGGATGGTGATTGCGGGTGAAGCATGCAAGATAAATGTCTATAAAGTTTGCTCTGTTACACTGTTTTCCAGCTAAGGATTTTATTACTGAGTATTACTGACATACGTGACACATTACTTTTCTCCACTGTTAACACGTCTCCTCCATCCACACCATTTTCTCTGTTTTGTCAATAGCAAAGTGTTCTCTTTCTTTCTCTGAGGTTCCTCAAAGTTGACAGAGTCCTTGGCACTGGAGCAGCCCAGAAAGAGGCTTTGATTCAGTGATTCAGTTCCATTAAACCTTCCTGAATGAATCTTTATCAATGAATCTTTCAGATTGTTTATCAAAGATTCAGTATTTTATGGGAGATTTTCTAGTCATCACCTCTATCAATTGTATTCCACAGACACCCAGTCCTGGAGAGGACTCTTGGAGGATATTTATTGAAAATCCTTTACATGAATGGTGTAGTATATGAAGTTATTTGCGTCAACAGAATTTTATAAAGATTTCTTTCTGAAGAAAATGCGCTACTCTTACTGCAGAAAAATTATCAGATCTGCTATATTTTTAATGTATTTTGTGATGGGAGGGTATATTCCTGGTTTATTTACATTGTCAGCAGACAGAAAGCCATAGAAACTGTTTCATATGAAGCTCAAAAAGTAAAGAAATAAATTCTTCTGACTCTTCCAATAATCTTCTATGGATGAAGCTAGAAGACATTACATCCTGGAAAAAAAATTATTAGTGATTGAAGTAATCGCAGCAATCAAAGACATCTGCCAGAGATTTCTTTTTCCAGTGATAATTCTTCAGAGATTGTTTGGTAAAACAGTTACGGGTAGATGCATAAAGTTTGATACTCTCCGAGTGCTTCTGCTGCCTGGAAATGGTTTTCTGTGGTATGACTCAAAGTATACCTAACTATCAGGAATGCAGTGAAAAGAAATCTGCATTTTTCTATTCTTTCTTTCACCTTCTCCCTCAGGAAATCCAGTATTCTTGTGCATTTGTGCAAGTATAATTTCTTATGCTCATATGCAAACATATGAACACAATTTAAAGGGAAGTGTGTATTTTTTTCTTTGTTTCTAGATATAATGTTTCATATATTGCACATATTTGCATTAAAATAGGTGGGATAGGATCTAGTCTCTAGTTGGGCCCTCTGTGTGTTCAGAAGTGTTTTTTTAGGATGTTGTCATAACTAGAGGTTTTGGGTGAACTATTAGAAGTATCATGGTTAACACTAATGCTGCAAACATTGAAACCATGGAACTAATACTCTGAATGACTATATTTTTCTTGTACAGCTGTAATAAGATTTAATTGCCTTTGCCTTTGGTGAAAGAAGTAATGATTTTTCAACAGTTTTAGATTTCTAAACTCATAAAATATACTCAGCAGTATTAACACCAATTTTGAAATAAACTAATTTTAAGTTAAATAATAAAACGTTTTGTTTGAAACATTTACATTGAGGTTACTAATTTTTTTGTTATTTATTTCCTTCAATCATAATAATTCAGGAATCCTATATATATAGTCTATTTAAGTACACACATATACAGACATATAAATTAATCTTTTTTTTGCTTAAAATATTAAAAAATATTAAAAATTCTGTACAGCTGTAATTGATCTTAGAGGCCTTTGGATCTGCTCTGAAGGCTTTTTTCCTCGCTGGGCTTCATTACAATTTATTTTTGACACCACAGGTAGCGCATTTCTTATAGTTCACATGTAATTAAGAAGTGCCACCTCATGAACTACTCTTCCATGTAAATATAAAACTATGCACATTGCTAATCCTCTCAATATAAATACATAAAACTGTGTATTTGAATAAGCATTTTGCATGGAGACCTAAGCATCTGTTTTTAAAAACTAGCTGGTGCTTACCCATCTGTTCACTAATCTAGAATAAGTTACTTTCTCTTTTCTTCCCATATACTAGTTGCTTGAATATTACTATATTCACTGCACGGTTTCTTTTAATACCAACGAGTAATACAGCGAAGGCGTTTTCCCTACTGTTCTGCAGAAGTCATAATACCCCATAAAATGTGCACGCTTTAGTTTCTACGGAAACTGAAGACAAGTATCTGCAAGTGTCTTTTCTTCAGTATGAATAACCCCGTTTTCCCTTCCTTTTCCTCAGGTGCCTATCCAAGACTCTCACTGAGCTTCAGGTTGAAAAGAAATATTGGATACTTTATTCTTCAAACCTACATGCCCTCCATACTGATTACCATTTTATCATGGGTGTCATTCTGGATCAATTATGATGCATCAGCAGCAAGAGTTGCCCTTGGTATGTGCTGAGAATGAGTGGGACATTAAAATGTCAGACTGAATGTAGCCTTCGGAGGTTGTTAAAGACTGCAATGTGATGTCAGTGTTTTGTTATTTCAAAATCATTTACGTCAAAATCATGTCATCCAGCATTGCCTCAAAAGTGATGAGTTTTCCCCTCCATGCAAGAACTTAGCTACTGCTCTGGCATGAGCTGCTCATATGGGTCCCAACTTTGCGCTTATCAAAGTCAATGTTGTTGTCAGTAGCTTCAGCAAGGGGACAAGCTCCAGAATCGTACTCCAAGGGCTTAAGCGTAGGCTTTTAGTTCAGTTCACTGTGGGAAGACAAGTATGGCTCCAAGCCTCCACCTGAGGTCCTGCTTGCTTTAACTGACAGTGGCAGGAACAGACCTCAAGAACCATGTGTTAGTTCCAAGTGCAGGAGCACATCGGCTATGGACCATGACATTCCACCTAACCCTCAGAATGCACGATATGCCAAGTGCATTTTTATGACAGTTTAAAGTGTCATTTACCTCATGGCAAAAAAACATGTATTTGACACAGGCTGGTGATTCCTCTCCAAGGCTTTTTCAGATCAAAGTATCCTTTAGATAAGGGAAGCTGGCTTCAAAAGATCTCACAGGAAATATTTTGTCTATTAAGAAGCATACCCAGGGTTAGCTGTAGACAAGGAGGATGAAATGGATCTGTAAATGCTTCTGACTACTGCTGCATCCCAAATCCTTTATTCAACCCTGTGCTTCCCAGCAGCCTATAACTTCCTTGCCCAAACTTGACACTAAGCCTATGCCATTTAGCTTCCTGCTGTGCCCTCTTCTCTTCTTAAAACAGGAACGTATTCCCTAGTTCCCTTGTTTTTCTGATATTTACCACAGCAAACCGTGACTCCAAGCCATTCCGTATGATTCCCCATGTCTGTATCCAGTACCTCGCAAGATCCCACATACCAAAATGTGCTGGGCAGCTACAGCTATACATTTGTGCAATGTTCTAGTACATTCTAGCATCTGAACTTGGGCAACTGAAGATATTGTAGATTAACTGCAGTTGCTGTACTGTGACTATATAGGTATTGTGGACTAGCTGGTGCATATGCCATGACACAGTCTAGCATCACCACTCAGCAGCTAGTGCATGCTCAGCACGTTGCAGCTAAGTAGTAGCTTAATGGGAGGTGGGATGAAGAGTCCAAATGGTTCTGATGTATTCATAAATGAATTACTGGATCCAAATCCACCCTGGAGACATTTGACCAAGTGAGGGGAACACTTCAATCACATCAGTCAGCATCTAGATTTTTACATGCCAGCCAGGAGTGCAGAGAACAGATGGTTAGACAGAAGTTTCCAAACCCAGTGACATTCCATGCCCTTCTATGATGGGTTCACACAGTTTTTCCTTGTTTAAGGAATAAGACTCTCTTGTGCAGCCTATTTCAGTCTAGCAGAAGTTTGTTAAGTACTGTACTGTGATAATACAAATATTAGAACAAAAATCAGAAAGCACATTCAGAGCAAGATTCTCTATCTCTAATTGACATAAAGTCCTTTTGAGAGGATGAAAACGTATCTAGTAGGTTCTTCTGTGAAAATAATTAGTGTCTTGGTGGTTATGTCTGTGATGTTTGTATAATAAAGTTCAGCACTGTGGGTCTAATCCTATGCTCCTTTCTATTGCCCCTCTGAAGATGATATGAATGTTGACTGGCTCTTAAAAGCACAGTGCAGAGGATAATGCCTGCTGTCTTAGGTATTTGTCAGAGGTAGAATTCCCTGTGCAGTCCTTAGGAACATAGAGGCAAGTTTTTGCTGTACCTCTGCAGGAAGTCTGTGTTCTCTGAAAGACCCCAATTTTAGTTTATTCTCTTCCATGTTTTGCTCCCATCCCTCATCCCTCACTGCACATGCTGTCTGTGGTACTGACCCAAGTAATTCCCTCAACATTGAAACCTAGGCATAGAGCAAAGACCAGCTCATTCCAGAGACTATGTGCTATGGGCACTGCAGAGAGACACTGATATAGGGCTGATCTCAAGAGAAATATTAAAAACCATCTTTCTGTTCAAAAGTGATGTTTTGCCAGTTAGCGCTAGAAGGTCCTAAATTTAGTCCTTTGAGTCAAGAGCAAAATAATCTCCAGAGTTCTCATTCTTGGAAAGGGTTGCAATCATAAGATTATCCTATTTTTATATGATAGGTGAGTGTTAGCTGCTTCTCTTCCAGCTGTGCTTTAAAATAAATTATTGATCTTCAGCAGGACCTTTACCTGCAGAATGTCAGGGTCTCCCAGAAGACCCTGATTTTGGTTGGTATTTCTTTTGGTTGGTGATAGCCACCTTTCTATTCCGTGTGTTTAATCTTTTGGATCACTAAGAGAGCCACCAAACTCTCCCTGTGTGGTGTTTAAGGTCTTATCTCTGGAATCTATATTACAACCTGGGAATAGGCACCAAAAATGCGGGCACTATAACCTTCACCGAGTGAAGCCCTGTGTTGACCAACTAGCATCTGTGGGGTGCTGGTGAGATGCCAAGGGTGTGTTTAAAGGAATCTGTGGGATTCCTGACACGGGAAACAATTGGATAGAATCATAGAATGGTTAGAGTTGGAAGGGACCTTAAAGACCATCAAGTTCCAACCCCCCTGCCATGGGCAGGGACACCTCTCCCTAGAGCAGGTTGCTCAAAGAATTTTTGGTAATCCATTGAATCCCTTATAGGAAACAGCAGCAGGTAATCCTACAAGGAAGGACACTAATTCAGGCTAGGGAAATCCCTTGGACTGCAAACAGATGACAGGGTTTGCTGCATTTCTCCACCCTTCTCACTCCTGTTCCCTATGCTCACTTCTAGAGACTTTGTCAAAGTTTCTGTAGCTAAAAAAACCCGTCAGCTATACTCCTCATTTTACTGCAGAGCTGGGTGAGTTATACCCCATAACATTTTTAAATAAGCTTGTGTGTCTCTGCTGTATTTCAAGACATGAAACATCTGACATCAACACACATTTGTTTCACAGTTTAGAGAAAAAGCCGTGAAAACCACATGATGTTGACCTACTAAATATACAAAATATCTGTTACAGAACCTCATAGGCTACTACTACAGTTACCTGGAGTGACATTGTTTACACTGACAGCTTGATTTTGAGTTATATTGTCTTTATTTGTGTCTCTTCGGGTAAAAGAAGCTGTGTTTTATAATATGGTAGCATTTTTCTTTCATTCTTCATTTTTGTTATTCCTGCATTTTAGTGACTACTTACAAACTGATGGTATAATTAAGGAATCAGAAAAAATAGTAATGGAGGGGACCGCTATTAGAATGGCTTGGCTCTTTTACTTATTCCACAAATTTGTGTTTTGAGCCACCTGTGATTTGTGATTCTCATAAAATTTCCAGCAGAGATACAGACCCTGCAGTTTATTGTGAACGCAAGTAGACTGACAATAAATTTGCTTTTCTTACCATCTTTTCAAAACATTGCTCTGTAATATATTTTCAGGTACTATGTCCATCCCTGGGTAAATAAATGAGGGTTTGACATGCCTTATAGATTTTCTAGGTACTTGATTAGTGCCCAGTCGATCATAATAAAAATGCTGCTTGTTTTCCATGCCTTTTTCTTTCCACAAATGCACAAATCTGTCTGCCTCTCACTGCTCATCTCACTTCTTTCTGTGTGGAAATTAGACCATTGCTTTAAAATAGTCATCTCAAATCCCTTTTCTATATTGTCCTTTTCTGAAATAGCTGTCTAAAGCAGATGGGATGAACTGCTCTAGAAAGGTCTTTGTCTCTCTCCACGCACTGCAAGGGGGCCCTACAGGACTAACTTCAGCCAACTGCTTAACTCTTAGAAATTTAAAAACGGCATGAGAGAAATCTTTCACCATCTATATGAATGCTCTGCCTTAATATGTGCTCACAGTTTTATCTATCCAGACACCCAATAAGTTTTGTTGCTATTTAAAAACTTCTCTGCAATGTGTTGAGCAGCACAATGCTGGAAGAGCACACCTTTAAGTGCTTGGCAGACTGTTTGCCTTCCTGTTACAGACCAGTTTGATCTTCATGGAGGATGACCATGAAGCTACATTAGCTCACTGCAATGGTGCCAGGCTCCCTTGTTAGCTGTTCCCCCGATCATATGAAGGAAGTATTCTAACAGAATAATAATTCATCAAGCTTTCATTTTACTTTCTTTTGTGGTGATGTCGCCTGAGACTTATCTTCACACTGACAAGGCAAATTTGCCAAAAATGAAAACAAAATTGACGCATGATGTACTTATTTTTAAGTTATGTGCTCTTTTTCTTTCCCTTGTGTAGGAATTACAACTGTGCTGACTATGACAACAATCAACACTCATCTGCGAGAGACTTTGCCTAAAATTCCCTATGTTAAAGCCATTGACATGTATCTTATGGGCTGCTTTGTATTTGTCTTCTTGGCCTTACTTGAATACGCCTTTGTCAACTACATTTTCTTTGGAAAAGGCCCTCAAAGGCAGAAGAAACTTGCAGAAAAAACAGCAAAGGCAAACAACGATCGCTCAAAGTTTGAAGGCAACCGGGTAGGACTCTTTAATCTATATATAGTCTTTCTTTTATTTGAAAAACTGACTATGCGAAACAAACAAAAAAAGCTTGCATAAAAACAGCACCAACATCTCCTATTTGTGGACAGGCTTTGGCATTTTTATATTCAAGAACCTACATAGAAGAATATATTTAGGCATGCAGAAATTGAAGTGAGTATGATCTGTATGACAAGTAACTGTAAGAAGAAGAAAACAATGGGAGTACAGGAAGATAGAAGATAAAGGCCAGTATCTACAAAGGCATTTATTTGTCTAAAAGCAATATAATTTATTTGTTATTTTGTTTAATTATCTACGTAAGGGAACCCAGGATCTGAGGATTTAACTTCACTTAGAGCAGACACATTTAGAATGAGGACAAACAGATAAGGATTAGTTCTGCCATGCTAATTAATTGGCCAGCATAGCTGAATCACTGTGTGTGGCATCAATATCTGCTGCTGTTTAGGAGCAGCAGAAAATTGTGATTCCAAGAGAAACTTTCAGATTGATTTCTGAAGCACAGTGTTGGCATGGTGTGGGCTAATTACATTCCAGCCTATTTCCTTGGTTGGAGTATTACTTCATCCAATAAATACCTTTTTTCTTTTTTTTTTTTTTTTCCCCCTTTGGAAGGCAAATTCAAGATATTCAACACTATATGATATCAGCACTATGTGATATCAGACATTTATTAGAATGTCTTTTTTGTCTAAAGTGCTCCAGGTGAGGCTTTTTTATTTTGTTCTGTTGAGAAAGACTATTTTTTATATCAGCTATAATCACAAGAGTTCAGAGTGGCAAAACTACTACCTGTGTATTAAATACTAGTATTATAAAAGTAATGTCAAGTTGGGTTTCTTTGATCCTAATGATTCTGTCTACTGTAGTAAATGTAATGCACACCTAATGGTGTTGATGAGAACCTCAACGTGAGCCAGCAATGTGCACTGACAGTTCAGAAAGCCAATAGCATCCTGTGCTGCATCAGAAGGAACATGGCCAGTAGACCCAAGGAGGTGATTCTGCCCCTCTACACCACTCTCGAGACCCCACCTGGAGCATTGTGTCCAGCTCTGGAGTTCTCAACACAGGAAGGAGGTGGACCTGTTGGAACATGTCTAGTGAAGGACCACGAAAATGATCAGAGGGCTGGAGCACCTCCCCTGTGAAGACAGACTGAGGAAGCTGGGGTTGTTCAGCCTAGAGAAGAGGAGGCTCCTGGGAGACCTTATAGTAGTCTTCCAGTACTTAAACAGTGCCTGTAGGAAAGATGGCGAGGGACTCTTCGTCAGTGAGTGTAGCAATAGGATGATAGGTAATGGTTTTAAACTGAAAGAGGAGAGATTTAGATTAGATATTAAAAAGAAATTCTTTACTGTGAGGGTGGTGAGACACTGGAACAGGTTGCCCAGAGAAGTTGTGGACGCCCCATCCCTGGAAGTGTTCAAGATCAGGCTGGATGGGGCTTTGAGTAACCCGGTCTAGAGGGAAGTGTCCCTGCCCATGGCAGGAGGTTTGGAACTTGGTGACCAGCGAGTTTGCTGATGATACGAAACTGGGAGGGCTGGCTGACACTCTGGAGGGCTGTGCCACCATCCAGCATGACCTGGACAGGCTGGAGAGCTGGGCAGAGAAGAACCTAATGAGGTTCAACAAGAGCAAGTGTAGGGTCCTACACCTGGGGATGAAGAATTCTGGGCACCTATAGAGGTTAGGGGTGGACCTGCTGGAAAGCACTTCTGAAGAGAAGGATCTGGGGGTCCTGGTAGATAGTAAACTATCCATGAGTCAGCAATGTGCCCTTGTTGCCAAGAGGGCCAGTGGAATTATGGGCTGCATAGGGAAGAGTGTGGCCAGTTGAGGGAGGTCATTCTTCCCCTCTGCCCTGTACCAGTGAGGCCACAACTGGAATACTGTGTCCCGTGCTGGGCTCCCCAGTTCAAGAGAGACAGGGAACTACTGGAAAGAGTCCAGCGTAGGGCAACAAAGATGATTAAGGGATTGGAGCACCTCCCTTATGAGGTAAGGATGAGAGAGCTGGGAGTCCTTAGCCCGGAGAAGAGAAGGTCTGAGGGGAGACCTTATTCATGCTTTTAAGTATCTGAAGGGTGGATTGAAGGATGATGGAGCCAGACTCTTCAGTGGTTCCCAGTGACAGGATGAGGGACAATGGGCACAGGCTGGGACATAAGAAGTTCCATCTGAATGTGAGGAAAAATTTCTTTACGATGAGGGTGACAGAGCCCTGGAACAGACTGCCCAGGGACGTTATAGAACACCCTTCTCTGGAAACCCACCTGGGTGCAGTCCTGAGTAATGTGGTCTAGGCAGTCCTGCTTTAGCAGGGGAATAGGCCTACATGATCTCTCAAGGTGCCTTCCAACTCTGACAATTCCGTTATCTTTAAGGTCCCTTCCAACTCTAACCATTCTATGATTCTAATTATCCAAACTGATATCTTTGAACTAACTTTTGAAGCAATAAACTTGCTTTTGCCCATTATGAAAGCAAATTGTCATCACAGTTGGCAGTAGGACTAAGGACTTAGGACTTAAGCTAGCAGTAAGAATGAATTCCTGGAAAAATAACTAGTTATAATAATAATATTGGGGAAAAATAAAAAACAACAACCGAAAAAAAAAAAAAAAAGATGGGAAAAAAAGAAAGAGTACCACAACTGAAAGTAATGGAGAAGATTTTAGCTGCAAACAGGTAAGGCAGATGTTCTCCCAGAGGAAACCATCTGGTGAATCTCATTCATTTAAATGATTTACATAATGCAGTACAAGTCTTGCTAATGGGCCCAACAGCACCCTGTGCGTGACTCGTCTTCTATCTTGACATCAATTGGCCTACATTGTCAAAAGAAGCATATGTACCTTAAGTAATGAAAATGAGGAGTTTTCATTGTATCATTTTTATAATTCAGATCTGATCATACAATGTATCAATCTTTTGTTTCTCAATTTTGACTTATAACCTTTTCTTTTCTTTCTGGACCTTCTGAAGCAAATATCATGGACCATTCTGACTTTTCTGCTAGTTTAATGTACACCATATGTGAATGAAATTAGAATATAAATTCAGCACACCAGAGCTGAAAGACGAGTGTGTTACTTTGTCCCTCGGAGTCCCAGCTGTAAAAAGGAACTCTGTATGCTTTTTAGAAACACATATGCTCACATTGACTGTGAATATTTGCTGTTCAAATGACATAGGATAAATAATGAGGCATAGTTCCATTCTGTGTGGAAAACATTTTGTCTACAGACCTCAACCGGTGAAGTCAACAGAGCCTTGTTGCAGTCACTGGATTCAGTGCCTTCAGAGAAGCAGTGCCAGCACACAGCAGTGAAAGATAGGGACACTTAGGTAGAGCTGATCAGAAATCTTCCTTTGAAGCAAAGCATAGACAGAAAATGCTGATTTGGTTGATGTAAAATGTCAAATCTGAATTTCTGATTTGAGAAACACAGGCAAATACAAAGCAGAGAGGACTCCTCAGAGCAACTAAGAGGTCCCAGTGCTTTCAGGATGAGCAGCTCAGAGAAAACCCATCTGCTATACCTAGTATGGAAAAAAGTTTACCAGGGCAGTTTCAGGACCTGATTAATTGCATCCCAGAGTCCTGAGGAAACTGGAAGGTGTAGTTGCCAAGCTACTCTCCATTATATTTGAAAAGTGTTGGCAGTCAATGAAGTCCCTGGTAAGTGGAAAAATTGAAACATTACACCCATTTTTAAAAAGGGTAGAAAGGAGGACCCTGGAAACTACTGACCTGTCAGCTTCACCTCTGTGCCTTGCAAGATTGTGTCACAGATCCTCCTAGAAGCTGAGATAAGGCACATGGAGGACAGGGAGGTGATTTGAGGCAGGCAGCATGGTTTCATCAAGGACAAGTCCTGCTTGACCAACCTACTGGCCTTCTACGATGGAATGATTGCATCAGTGGGCAAGGCAAGAGAGGATGTAATCTAGACTTCTGTAAGGCCTTTGACAGTCTCCCCCAACATCCTTCTCTCTAAATTGGAAATAGAGGATTTGATGAGTGAACTGTTTAGTGGATGAGGATTTGGTTTGATGATGTCACAGTTTTGGCTGTTAATTTCATAGTTTAGTTAGTTAGAAGAGGCCCAGCTAAAAAAGTAAAATTACAAGCAGAAAATTGGTTCTGTTTTACCTCAAACCAGGACAGAGGGTAGTGGTCAATGGCTCAATGATAAGATGAACGTGACAAGATGTGCCCCTTAAGGGTCTGTACAGGGACCAGCACTGTCCAATATCTTAATTAACAACCTACACAGTGGGTGCACCCTCAGCAAGTCTGCGGATAGCACCAAGCTGAGAGGTGCTGTTGACATGCCTGAGGGATGGGATGACATCCAGGGGGACCTGGACAAGCTTGAGAAGTGGGTCTGCACAAATGTCAACATTTGCTTGCTTCTTGCTTCAGAGCTGGGACTTAGGGGCTGGGTATCCTGGGAAAGGCTCACAAACTTGAGGGCATGTTGCACTGTAAGGAGTCTCAGAGCCATGGATAAAGACTACCCGGTGCAAGTTCCATGGAACTATTGCTTTGGTCATTTTGGTGAGGCTTCTGTGCAGTGTATTTCCATTCAGAAAGGGAAAGTTTCTAATCCTAGTAAATGTTTCAAGTCTCATATGATTTGGGGCTGAGTAACATTTTTAAATACAGGGAGAGTGCCTAAAACAGACAGCCCCCTTAACAACTATCATGGCTATTTGATGACTGTCAAAATGTACGCTGTGCTGGAAATAAGACTGAAAAGGGTTCAAACATAAAACTGGAAGAAGGCACTATTTTTAGTTTGTCTCTAAGACTACCATTTTGGGTTGATGTGTGTTGCTATTTTGTTTTAGTAATTGAATTTGCTTGTATACGAACCATATGCATGAGCTCCCCGTCACTGATTTGGAGTCCTAGCTCAGAGCGCTAGAAAAAGAAAACAAAACACAAAAGCCAAACCAAATAAATAAATAAACAAATGTCAGTCCATTTATTGTCCGCATCAGATACTGTAATTTATAGATATAGTGACAGAACAACTCTGTGTTGAATCAAGCCCAGCCTGAGTCAGGAGGGGCTGTGGCCCTGTGGAAGTCACTTGTTTGTGTTGGAAGGCAGCACTGGCAGAGGAGAGGCAGCACAACATATTGCCTGGTGTTCAGGCCCTGAGTTTGAGCATCGTTCATATGGTACCCAAACTTGGGAGTGCTGCTGAGGAAGTGTCTTTCTCTCAAGCAAAGGGAACAACAGAAGGACGAGGGAAAATGCTGGTTGTTTTCACTCAGGAGCGTTTTAACCCATGGAAACCAGTAGAACCAGCATGGACACTGGTGTTGTACCTCATTTTTTACCCATCATAGGACTTAAGTCTGGAGTGTAAGCTAGCAGGCCTGCTTATAAACACCGCTCTTTCTTATAGTAGCAAAAGGACCTTTAATGCTTTCCTAGTCATATTTGAATGTAGAGCAGGAGAGTTTTAATAACAAAAATGTTCTAGGGCACAAAATCCACAGATGTGGGTGTGTTTGTCTTTTATGTGATAATTCCTTTGCAAAGAAGCCACTGTTCATGCTCAGTAACTCTGCTTCCTAGTGTATTTGCATTTGCATTGTCCTGCGTTAGAGGTTATGGGCTTGGAAAGCCAAAATTGGCACGGCCATCTCCATGTTGATGCTGCTGCTATGGATGTGCCTCTCCAACATCAAGCTTTTAGCTGAGGTTTGCTGTGTTGAGGAGGGCTCCACCAGCTGCTGCTGCTGAGCTGTCTGTTGGCTTCACTGCTCCTGTTACAGCTTTCTCTTTGAATTTGCCTATGTGATAAAGCCAATGAGCCCAATAGCTCCAGGCATAAGGGAAAAAAGAACCCTCACAGCATGAAAACAGCACAGCCGGCATCCTCACGTTGCAGGGTGACAAGGAAAAGTAGTGGAAAGAGGAGAACACTGCCCTGTGTTCTCCCGTGTAGCAACACTGAAGGTGGCATGGTGACTGAGGCATGTTTGACTAAACTGAATCTCTGGGAATGGTTTCAGAAGATTCAGAGCTGGTGATGAGATGAAACCTGAGTGAGCCGTTATGAATGACTCATCTGTGGATCAGCAGTTGACTACAAAGAAATTTTCACACTTATCCTTCTCTACTTTTGACCGCTTTTGCATCATATTTTATTTCAGATAATGCACATAAATAGTATTCCTCACCAAACTTTTCCAGACTTTCCCCACTAAACTGTAGCTACTGGAGATGAACATAGGATGCTCCTTTCTTGTGTAAACCAATATTCATACACTTACCAGTTTCAGATTGAAAACTCTGTCCTGAAAACCTTGATACAAGGATTCATATATGTAAGGACTAGCTCTAGGATAAAGAAAGAAGCAAATCTCGATTTTTTCATAGAATATTTCTTTTGCATATGGTATTGGTCCCTAAATAAAAGTCCTTGATTTGTTGAAAAACTGCTGGAAAAAGATAGATATCCTGTAAAAATATTTTCTTTTAAAAATTGATAATCATTGTTACAGATCAATTCTGTTTCTCCTGTTTGCATTAGCAGATTCGGGCTTCATTTGTAGCTCTTTGTACACTTTCAGTTTTGCTATATAAATTGTTTCTTTTAAATAAGGCTCAGATACAGTCTAATTTACAGCTAAATCAGCATGAGAGAGCTCTAAGGCAATTCTGTTCTCACTTGTTGTTCACTCTTGTGGCAGAGGCTACTGGCATAATCAGCTGGTGGGCATGTGTTTTGGACATTGCTCCCTCTGGACCAATCCACAGAGGTTATGATTTGTTACAGTCCCCTGCTAAAAATATTGTTTCTTAGTTCAAGCTGTGGCAATTTACGTTTTCTGTTTGGTGGGACCAAAAGTTCAGCCTCAGGGTATCAGTCAGGAGGGTAACTATCAGACAAGCTTATTCAAGCTTCAACCCCCCGTGGCTGTCAGACATGTGGGAAGAGCTTCCTTTGAACAAAAATAATGCATAACCCTTTATAAAAGGCCCTTCTCGTCAGCCAGTTCCTGGATGTTTTTTTAGCTCTGGAGATTCCTGGCTCAACCCCTCACTGTCGGCCAAGGCGGCAGCTTCCCACCAGGCATTGCTGAGAATAGAGGCCACTTACATCTACTTAGCGCTTTTAAAGAATTGTTAATTGTAGCAACCATTCTCACAAGTGGGATTTTATTCTGAGAATGAATATCTTGGCTGTTGTGGCAGAATTATCACTCAGTTTAAATTGGGAAATATGAGAATAGCAAAGCTGCCAGTATTCTCTTGTGCATCTTCATCTTTCCTGGATACTTTTTTCAGTCATGTTTTGAACAGTGGGATGTTTCTGAAACATGAGTGTGATGTGTAGGTGCCAAGATTTGAAAAATATCTGTCGAGGGTGATGAGCACAGCTCTTGTGGGAAGATCTCTGATCCTGTAGCGCATATGATGGAGACTTTCAGTGTTGCGCTGGGAGACTCGTGCGTGTACTGATTTTGTTTGACAGCCACTTTGCACAAACAAGTATGAAAGGTGTAAATCCAGAGATAGTAGTAAGGTTTGTACATGTACTCCATAATACTGCCCAGAGAGTATAAGAATTCATAGTGTAAAATAGTGGGAAAGGGAGGGCTGTACATTCATTTCCTTTTCTTTGTCAGTTCTGATATACCAAGATTAATTGTCAAAATTCTTTCTTACTTGGTGAACAATAATACTAAGGTACAGTTTCCTTTGTTGGTGTTTTTTTTTTTCTTTTTTTTTTATTCTTCCTGCTTTGCTTTTTTTCCCCAAGATCTTTCCATCTTCCCAGTTCGGCTGGCTATCTCAGGTTCACCTACAAGTCTGATGTGACATAATTGTCTCTTTCGTATTTTTTTATGTTTATTAATAAATATAAACATATTACAATGGTAGTGAGAGAAGTTTCAACTCTTCAACTCAAGAAGAACACTCAACACTATGATTTTTGTTGGGCTTGCAGTTTTAAATTATTTTTAAAATATCCAAGGCATGATGTGGTCAATGAATTTTGCTTTAAGTACAGAAAACACTTTGGGCCTAATCCTTTACTGTTCTTTGTGTGGGAAATCCATTTATACATAAGTAGAGAAGATGAAAACTACAGCCAGATAGTTTGTCCCTTGCATAGCCATAGATGGTCGCACCAGGACATATCAGGAGAGAATCAGATATCTGGAGGTTAGACTATAATTTCCACCAAAAAATTTTCCATTTTATTATAATTTTAAGGGGAGACCTATTTTGTGGGATAATGTACTTGAATAGCAATTTTGATGTAAAATAATACAAGACTAACTACAGAGACAGCTTTTCATGCTGTTACTTAAACCCATTATTTGCATTTATATTGCTTCATATGATGGAGAGTGTTTACGTGATATTTAAAAATTTGGGATTGATGAACTCCTAAACATGCCTAAGGGGTTTGAGCAAAATGCTTACTTTCTTTCTTTTTGTGTAGTAGGGTGAAAGACTTACGAGGAAAAGGAGATTTCACTGTAAAGTACTTCTTAAAATTTATGGAATATTAAACAGAGAACTAAATGAACCTGAAACAATTCAGACACTACCTAATAGTACATCAAGCCTTATGGTAGTTTCCCGACCTGAGTAAAGTGTTTCCAAACTGGCATTAAAACTGAAATCTTCCAAGAGTCCTGATTAGGGAAAGGCATTCAATAGCAGCGCTTGGCTTGCATTTCTCTAAAAATATAATACTAACATCTAAATAAGGTAGTGTCTTGTCTAGAATTAAGAAGTAGATTCAGAACTTTCAGGTGTAAAAGGGTGTTGAAGTTTCATATCTACAATGTACAATCCGAGTTAAGCCTATTAGACACGTGGTATTCCTCCAAAAGCAAGGACCAGAGGTTCTTTGTGAGCCTTAAGTCTCCTCTTTCTGGCTTCAGTTAGGTAAGTTACGATGATTTTTGTGTGATGATGTTAGACTGCTAGCGTATTTGGATTTTTTCTTTGTTCTGTAACATATATCATTCAGAAATGGTGAACCTTTAAAAGTGAATCTGTTTTTCCATGTATGAAACGTCTCACAGTATTTCATGCTTCTTAGTCTCCGGGAGGAGTTATGTGAGATTCAGTCACTTCACTCTGGTGGGGGAAGGTGGGACAGGTGGGGTTTGATTAAAATTGATTCTGAAATATGACCCCCAGTTTGTGTATTTGGATTCATGCTGATTCAGCAGGGAATCAATTAGTGATTTGGTACTCAGCTGTTTCCCTTTGCTTTGATGAATTCACTGGTAAACACTCCACAGAAACAACCAGCCCTGGCTCGTGTTAGGAAGGAGATGGGAGCCCTGGCAATGAACACCACAGCAGGGAAACAGGAAAGAATGGCTTCAGATGGAGCCATGGTCAGGCAGGAAGGGAATTACAAGAGGCATAGAGGTACAGGGAGTCAAGGGAAAATTTTAGGGTAAAGCACAATAGTAAGGGATGAGGGTAACTTGGCTGAATACACAATGTCATCTCTCTAACTTATAACAAGGTTAAAGACCAAAGCCCAGTGTTTACATTTTGGGGAGAATTTCCAGTGCACAGGGGGATATTTCTGAGCCGAGTTGATAAAATTATATTATAACAAATAAAACTAAAGTTTTATCAAAGTCATTGGGCTTGTTTATCATGTGTATCCATGAGTGAAGCTACATTTCTTAATCTGTATCTGTACCCAGAATAACAGCTTCCCTGGAGCCACTGGTCTGCACTCATGTTCACTCAGAGAGGATTTTGCCTTACCTGTATATTCAGGCAAACATGAGTCAACTTGTACATGATACCCTGCCATTATTGGTTTGCTTCTTTATTCATTGAGAGAGCTTGTGTACATTTGTCAAAGTCGTTTAAATCATTGTTTAAATCATTCAGAAGTCATGCTTATGTGCAAATACTTCTTAACATGTTGCTTGCATTAAGTATTCATACTTCACAACATCACCTTAAGATTGTCAGAAAGCATTAGCAGTTATTGCTCTAGCTTCGTTGAGAGCTTAGGTGGTTTATCCAAAACCTCTGAAGGAATCAATATAATTTTCAGCAATAGATCTCAAGAATATCTGTGGACTAGAAGCCTGAATTCAGTTTCTGCAGACCTTTTCTTCTCTCCATCTGCTCCTTCCTTCTCTTTGACATGCAAGTCTTTCGCCCTATTAACAAAGAGATGCATTACAAAAGTATGTTTCCAAATATGTTTCATTTGATATTTTGAGAAAATAAATGCTGTCATGCAACCTCATAGGACATAATGGTATGTTCAGACAAAGCATTTACACAAATGTTGTGACTTTCTTGACCGCCTTTCTGCTTTGATTTATAGATGCAGTGACAAGCACTGAAAAGTGGGAGCATCATTGGCAGATCAGTGGCAGAAGCTACATTAGGGTGGCATGTAAGGTTGGCAGATAAGGCTGTGCCAAAGGGTGAAATAAGTGGAATCAAATTAACATTTTCCTTGGGGAGGAGAAGCCCGAAAGCATAGACGTACCCACCAGAATACAAACTTTCAGCTGATACCTCACTTACAAAAATCCAGGCTTGGTGTAGAAGGACAAAGTACCCATGGATGGGCTAATGTCTGTATATTTGTAGATGGAAGACAGAATCTGGAGACATCAGAAAACCCTGAGAGAAAAAGCAGCTGCCATCTGTGGTGGTGGCAGGAAAGGACATGGAGACCTTCAAAGGGAAGGCAGTGCCGTCAGGGTGGAACCCAGCAAAATGGTCTTTGATACAGCATTTTTAGTAAGCCATTTCTCAGATCCTGGGAGGAGACGGGAAAGGAGATGATGTGATGCTGTGAGGGCCTGAATGAGAGATTTAAAGCTTCATAAGGAAAATATAGATTGTGGAGATATTTTATACAATGCCATTATAAATCCAGATCATAATTTGTACTCTTTGTCAAATAAAACCAGAGAAAACGGAATCAGTTCTTTTGAGAGACCATCATAAGCAGTGATGGTATCCATGTTTGTCTTTTATGGCTATGTGTATTCCCTGGTTACAGATGCTGCTCAACAGCATGAACTCATTTCTACAAACCCCAAGCTTGTACTTTTGTACCCAATGCGTTTCTGTCATGGGGAAAATAAATTTTTCTTAATCACCACTGAGGCTTCTCCACCCCATTATTTTGGTTCACATTGTTTATTTTTATTTATAGGCACTCATTGGCATAATGTACTGTTGCCTACAACAGCAGAATTTGTTGGATACTTTAGGACTGTTTTTTCTACTTGCCTGTATGTCATTTTATATTCTTTTTCCATTTGCAAGAAGCTTGGCAAAGCATTACTGATATGCTATCATAATTGTTTTCACTGAGAAAAGATAAGCTCTAGTATCAATAATTGATGAAAAAAATATCCATATTACAGATTTTTAACAGCATTGAAAAAGCCTAAATGCATATGGACAGGCACATACCTACGCATACTTTTAACGTATCATGTAAAGCTTGCTAAGGACGTAGTATCAGATGACTGTACAAACTTTAAAAGGCCATGGCAATAGAGTGTTTTCTCAACCACTTTTAACAGGTGCTTCTAGGATGAGATGTTCCACTGCTTCACAGTTAATACAGCTAGTTTATGTGGCAGGTTAGAAAATTGTATTAATTGCAGGATGAATTGATGTATTAATACAATGTATTAATACAATGTATTGTGGATGAATAAATTGTGTACGTGAAACTGGAAATTATCCTGTATGCCAAGATTCACTGTTTATTTGTGACATGGGGAACTGAGTTCACTTGAACAGTTACACATGTTAACTGCTTCATAATTCCCAGTGCAGATAATTTATTTTATATTCAGACATTATTTCTCATTCCCAAAAGCAGGCAGGGAAGTTGGAGCTGATCCCTGTATCAGCTATCTTCTCTGCCTGTCCTCCAGCATGCAGGGCATGGTGCACAAAGGAACATGGTGCTCCACCACTGAAACTACCAAATACAGGCTAAGAAAGCATCTTCAGTGCCGCTCATGGGAAATGGAAGTTTTTCTGAATTGGAGCAACTCTGTACTGCTCCTCCTGTATCGATACTCAAGGGGATTATAGAGTTTGGACCAGAATTTAAGGACTCTAAATGTTTATTCCATGTCTAAGTTCTTGTTTTTTAAGATCACTTATTCCAGTGGAAAAGCCCCATAGTTAAACATTACCGTGATTACGAAACTGTGCAAATGACTTTGGAGGGAAAAGTTTAAGAGAGAAGTTGTAAGTAAGGTCTGTAATTCCAAAATGTGAAGAGGTCATCAGATCAGAGCTAGTCTTGTGATTTTGGCAAACTTCACATGTAGGTAGCAGAGAGAGAATCCATTCCTTACCATCTCCCTCCACTACCAGCAATGTAAAAGATTTCACTGAACTACACTGCCCTTTAGAATGTTGCTTGTTTAGAGGGAGAGGAAAATAATTGGTTTTGCCAAAGATGCTTTTGTATTGGATGTTGGTAGTATGGCAATAACCCTCTTTGTAGAAGTACTTGATCGATTTTAAGCAGCTGAATATTGCCATTTTTTTCTAAGATTATCACATGCTTAAAATGGATACATGCTTTCTTGAAACAGGTGTGGGTTTGGAGATTTAAATACACCCACATTCAGCTGATAGATGTCAAGTCTTTTGAAAGAATTTCTATTTCTATTTTTTGTCCCCTAGGTGGACACCCATGGAAATATTCTGCTAACATCACTTGAAATTCACAATGAAGTGGCAAGCAATGAGATCACCACCAGCGTTACGGATGCCAGAAATTCAACAATATCCTTCGACAACTCAGGAATCCAGTACAGAAAACAAAGCTCACATCGCGAAAGCCTTGGAAGGCGTTCGTCAGAAAGAACAGGCTCCCACAGCAAGAGGGGTCATTTACGAAGAAGGTCTTCACAACTGAAAATAAAAATCCCTGATCTAACAGATGTGAATGCCATCGACAGATGGTCAAGAATGGTGTTTCCATTCACATTTTCTCTTTTCAACTTAATTTACTGGCTATACTATGTTAACTGAGTGACTGAACTTTTTTAAAGGACTTCAACTATAACAAGTGAAGTACTACTTGCCTGCAGAGTTTATATATATATTTATATATAGAAATATATATATATATGAACTTTTACTATGTAGACCATGCTCATGTATGTGTGAATACATATAGCAAAGAATTGTGTGTATATAAAAACACACACTGCAAAGCAAAAGTATATGTATGCACACACACATGCACACATTCGTTCTGAGGTTATGGACACTTTAACATAGAATGCACTTCAGAGAAACTTTTTAAATCAAAAGACAAGTGTCGTCAAAATAACAAGCCTTGAGAAAGTAAGTGTTGTATATTATCACTACAAAACTTTGATTGTCATAGAAATTTTCAAACAGCTGTAATCGTGTATAAAGTCAGTATTTAGTAACATTGTTTGTAAATGCTGCCATACACACTAATCAAAAAGTGGTAGAGTTACACTGGTAAATTAAAAATAAGTCATTTATATTGCAGATCCATCACTACAGTTTCATCAAGACAAATTAATTTTTCTTTGCTAAAATTTCTTGGGTTTATATATGTCATAACACGTTTTTCCCCGGTCCTGAATGGGCATCGTTTTCAATGATCTCTTGCTTTCTCTTCAGCAGTAAGCAAACTTATCATGAGAGCATTGCACTAGATCTTTGGCAACATATATATGTTCATAATGTTTCAAACAAGCATTTTAAGTGTCCATCAACAGTGAAATGGATCTTTTGTAAGTACTGTAAATGTACAGCACATTTTCCTTCCCTTGGACTGGTTCCAGCTGCCATGTCATTTTGAAAGAAAACAGCACATTTTTAGTATAATTTAACTGAGAATTCATCTACTGTCAATGTGTTCTACATCTGCTGTAGATGTAAAGATTGTTATTCCATTGAAAGCGTAGAAGATGTCTCAGGTTATTTGCTACTTCGACATGAAACCACCTAGCTGTAGCCTTTTTTAAACATGCATTCACATTATTTGACATTCTTATAACATTGTATGTTAATGTAAAATATATTTGCATAATATGCATATAAGTATATTTTCTCAATATTTTTCTTCCCTGTGCTTGCTATCGTGACCGCATGCTATGTCATATTTTTGTTTCTGTGATGTTACAACTTTTTATTCTCTAGAATTGAGCAAATAGAGCACTTCCAATACTTTGATTCAGTAATGGGACATTTTCATATTTTATTTATATACTTAAAGTATATACATGTACACTTATCAAGCTTGTGTGCTGCCGTCACAGATCACAAGAGATAGCAAACAGTATGTTTTGTCTCAGCATCAACTCTGCTCAAACACATCCTTCATGCAAATGTGACCACTTTGGTATTCATTCCCTCAATGGGATTCCAACTTTTTTTCAGTCTAGTAGAATGTAGTCATCAAGGTATGCCAATTTCAGATCTGTAAACTTAATTTGTTGTTTATCAGAACTAAACCTTTCTAAAGAGAAGAAGATATATTTTTTGTAAAGTGTTTCTATCATGTACATTCACAAATAAGAACAGATACAGTAGCATAAATAGATCTAAAAAAAAAAAATAACCAGGCATGGCCCTGACAGTTCTCTGCACATAGAATTCCTCTGGATGTTGATAGCAATTTGCGGCAGATAGAGAGCTTTGAATGCTAGTTAGAGATGTCTATGGGAGAAAAATGTGTGGATATGCATCTACCAAAAACACCAAAAAGGGATGAAACTGAAAAGGCTGCCTTGGCTCTGTAATGACCTGTGTTCTCGCTAGTACTTGACTTATCTGTGAGTAGAGCAATGATACTTGTGTCGCTGCTGTGTACGGTCCGTTGCTGTTCCCACCCCCGACTATCTGCAACTGAACTGTGAAACTTTGCTCTGGGCTGAAATTCAGCATAGAGGAACCTGTGTTGTGAGGTCTGTGCTATCATCCCATCCCTGGGGCTGCTCCTTGAACTGGTGTGGGCTCAGCATGGTTGCCTCGCAGCAAAAGCTGCAATGCTATCCCCAGCCGGTGGTGTTCACCGCAACCCCCAGCTGCCAGCATGTGCAGGATCAGCACCGCAGTCCTGCTGCATCCTTGGCAGTAGTGCAAAGTGGCTGTTACTGCAGTTTTTAAGCACTCTATCTGCAGACAACTATACGGCATGAAGAGCCTCAAAGGAACCCATATAGCTGGAGTGGAAAAACTTGGTTTTGAAAAGCTCCTCCGTGTTAGCTCCCCTTGGTAAACCACAGTGTGTTATGAGCTCTCTAATATCTCTTCAAAATGTGAAGAGATTATAGAGCACATTGTCATCATTATAATCAAAGTAACTAAACAATTAACATCCTCCCAAAGTACATATTTAGTAGAATTGTTGAAAACCTGATTAAACAAACAAAAAAAAATCTGATTTTAATAAAAGCAAAAAATGATAGGCTTTGTTTTAGAAAAATTACCCTAATGAAATGATCTTTAAGCAAGTTTTTCAGTAAGTGCCCTAAACAACTTTGCTAAAATATAGGATTCTAGAACATAGTGGTCCCACCCTCTGATTTAACGACAGTTCTCTCTTTTCTTCAAGCCCCAGCTCCTAGAAGTCATGTGGGATCTTTAACAAGAAGAAGAGACTTTTTAGTTGTGATAAAAATGTGTACTCAAAGTCTCACAGAAAATATTTCTCCTGTGGCTTCAGCCAGGATCTTCAGGCAGATGGAAAATTACTGTCTGGCCAGAGCAAAGAGGCAACGTGCATTTTCAGGACCCTGAAGAGAACCAAGTCTGTGAGGACTCTTCCTCTCTCTCTTACCCTTTGCACAACCGGAGGGCAGTGTGTTAATGCAGCCTCTTTCATGAAACCGTACTCCCCAACTTGCCTCTCATCACAAAAAGCGGGCAGTTGCACATTTCAGCTTTTTCACGAGATTTCATATTTATCGGTCTAGTTGAGTTCCATGGGGCGCAAGCAGCTTGAACCTTGAGCAAATCCAAGTCTTGCTTCAACTTGAAAAAAGCCAGGAAATTCTCACTTAAGGTTAACACTTCATCTTTAACACGCATTTTTGTGCCTTTTTTTGCCAATTCCCTTCTTCCAATCCCAGCACCACTTCTGACATACACACACACACACACACACACAACCATGTGTTAAGAACAGTGTTTGCCTTGACCTCCCATTTTCTGGCTCTTGTCCCTTTATCCTAGCTGCAGTGTATGATTTTATCCATAGATGGCTTTAATACTAAAATTGGTAATTTCAACCAAGTTGCACCAGAGTAATATATTTCATAGTGAATTAACTCCTTTCTAACTCAGCACTATTATAAATACCATTTACACATCATTTGTTTGTAAAAGGCATTAAAAAAAAAAAAAAAGAAAACTGGAACTATCTTTTGTTATAGTCCAAAATGTCAATAAACAGTAGAAATATTATGGTGGTTTAACTCTAAGTTGATTTCATCCCATTGTAAAGATGAACTAAAACCCAGTCTTTTTTGCTTAAGGCACATCTATGTATTTTTGGTATTCTTCAGCCGTGAAAAAACAAAAAAGAGATGATAAAGAGATGATAAAGAGATGCTTTATGACAATATTGATGAATGAATATTCATTTATTAAAAAGGATTTAAAAATTAATTGCTTACTTCTTTTTTTCTGGGGAAGGAGGGAGCATGATGACTGTAAGTTGGGCTGAATTTTAATGGTTAATTACATGTTCAATATCAAATAATGGGTAGTCTTACACAATTTCACACAAAAAAAAATCCCATGAATGCACTTTTTTATCAACACATAGGTAGCAAAAGGGATTCTTAAGTGTTAAACTACTCTATTTCCTAGTGTTTTCTATGATAGATTAAGGAAGAGAGAAAAAGTGCATCCACTGACTTAGCAAGATTCTTAATGGCAAACAACTGTTTGCTCAAGCTGGGGCACATCCTGTTAAGAGCAGAAAGCTTGTCTTCTACTTTATATGAAAGCTCGACCTGCCCAGGAGGCTAAAGAGCTTTTGATATCAAAATAAGACAGTGATATCCTGTTTATTTGTTTCATTAATGTCAAAAATATTTCAAAACCAACCAAAAAAAAAATGTCTAGCTATCCTAATTGTATAGCAAGTGCTAATTGTGTTCATTACACTTTTTATTGCTAAGCATTAGTAAGTTATTTTAGAAGAGTCAGGATACAGGCAGATTCCAAGAGGGGTTTTTGAAGTCATCTTGACAGTAGTTCACCTAACCCTTCCACCCAGAACCAAAAAATACCCTAAAGATTCGGGAAACAGACTGTCGTTAAACCCAGTTGCCATACTTTGTGTTTGAACAAACTGTCTGTCATGGTTTCAGTTGGGATGGAGTTAACTTTCTTGCTAGCAGTTGGTGTGATACTGTTTCGGATTTGGGATAAGAATAGTGTTGATAACACAATAATGTTTTCAGTTGTTGGTAAGTACTCAAAGTTCTTTCTGCTCCTCACACCACCCCACAAGCAAGTAGGCTGTGGGTGCACAGGAGCTGGGAGGACACCTGCTGACCCCAGCTGACCAAAGGGACAGTGGATGTTCCATATCATGTGACATCATGCTCAGTCTATAAAGCTGGGGGAAGAGGAGGATGTTCAGAGTGATGGTGTTCATCCTGCCTTGTAACTGCTACGAGCGATGGAGTCCTGCTTTCCTGGGGTTGGCTGAACACCTGCCTGCCCATGGAAAGCAGGGAATGAATTCCTTGTTTTGCTTTGCTTATGTGTGAGACTTTTGCTCTACCCGTTAAATTGTCTGTATGTCAACCCACGAGTATTTTCTCACTTTTCTGATTCTCTCCCTCATCAGCACCAGCTGCATGGTCCTAGCTGCTGGCTGGGTTAAACCACAACAGTCACATGCTTGTTTAAATCCCATAGTAGCTAATGGCGTATGTCACAACTTCTAGGGGCAGATAAAATATTCAGCAACATAGATGTAATTGCAAGGCCTTTGAAACCAACATAAAGGCTCCCTCTGATTTTGGCATTTTTCTGCTGACTTTTAGCAACACTTCCTAAATCATTCGTGAGATCTAGTGTATATTTATTTCAGTACAGTATGCAAATCACTGGTGTACCAAACTTAATTTTGTGATTGGGAATATCTGGTAAAATATGTATTTATTTGAGCATTTTGGAGCTGATCTGTAGATAAACATTATCAACTACTGGCTTAAGTACTACTCATTGTATTAAAGAAGTTCAGGTTCTGTTAGAAATGATTGGCTGTTTTCACCAAAGCAATATGGTCCTTTTAGTATCAAGCTTATTTCCATAGGTGTTATAGTCGTGACTGTCTCAACAGCAAATGCTACTTGCTAATACAAGTATGGCAGACAGTTGAAAGCTAAACTAAAAGCAGTGGGAAGCCCAAGGCTTCTCTGAACATTTTTGAACAAAGACAGGATCTCTCCTAAGTGCTTTCAAGCTCCTCCAAACACAGGGTCTGAGCTTTTCTAAAATTCTTGCGGATTTGGGGTATTTAATTCATGTGAGTCTTATAACTCGTGAGGGTCTAACTTGTAAACTTACACATTTACCTTTAATGAAACTCTTTGGCAGCTTACCCAACATAAAACATCATTTGTCATACTTGAAATTGAAAGGGATATGTAATAGTCCAAAAAGAACAGCTGGTGCCCCTAAAATCAACCAGAGTTAAAATTATTGCCTAATTAACTGAACTTTAGGTAGTGCTTAAGCAAGCACAATGTTGATTTGGACAGTGCCTCTTACCTTTGTAATGTGCTATGCAGTATGCCTTTGTCCCAGTGTGGCAGCCTAATTTAGATTAGCAGGTTTTATTCTCCCCTGGAAACAAGAGAAAACTCAGAAAGTGGCAGCTCAGGCCAAGTTTGCCCTGGACTGGCTTACCTCAGCAAGGCACAGGGAGAGCACCTCCCCAGCTTTTCCCTAGACAGAGCTCCCCAAAGCCACTTAGATCCCAGCTCTGAATCACTCTTTGGAGGTAATGATCTTTTTCCTTTGACTCCAGAGGGAGCCTTAGGCTAAACTCTGAATTATCCCCCAGTTTACCATCAGCAGTTGGCTTCTTTCAGATGTCATCGCTCCTGCTGCAAAAACCTGGAGTAAAGTAGCTATTATCCTAGCTGGCAGGAGACACACCAGCAAACAGCATGTGTACTCGGGGATAAGATACATCATGGTAATCTTGGGGTTATTCATTCTAAAAATGTATTTAAATATTTCAGTTTATGCTCTAGCCCTCAGGAGTTAGCACACATGTCTCCAGGTGCCAATGCTTTTCTTATGAACATCCGTGGGAGTGTGGGACAGACCATAGGGAGTTTTCTAAAGACTTAAAATCCGTCCAGCAGTACTCTCCTGGGCATTTCCACTATCCTTCATCCGTATCACGGGTCAGGTCTTACATTAGCCCCGCACTAGGTTAACCACCTGTCTACAGGTTACTCAGAGCTCAAGCCTGCAGATGTGTGCTGCCAAGTGATGTCCTGCTCAGCTGTACCATTTGATATTCTGCTTGTTAGAAAATGTCTCACAAATCAGATGCTATATTAGTTTAACAACTAACTGCTGCTTCACACTTTCTCCATCTAAAATGCCAGCACTGCCACTAGAGACCCCATTTTCTCATCCTTTGAAAATTACTAGAAAAAGGGGAATTTGCAGGCTGTCAGGCAATTAAGAACCTCTCTCTGTACACCCAGGCTCATATTTTGCTGCAGGTTATACATTTAATCCACAGGGACAGAAGTAATTTGGTACAAAATTCTTCCTGCCTAGGGCTACTTTTAAGAGTTTGCAGTCCAAAACACCAGTAATGGAGGTAGATGCAAAAGTATTTAAAATTGTTAGCAATGAAATCTTTCCATCTTTTTTTCTTCCAGGGATATTTAATGTGAAAAGCCCAAAGAGCTGTGGGAACAGGAACACACATACAGTAAATCTCCCAGTTCAGGCAGCGCTAGGCTAGAATCAGGCGCTGGTGCTGCCCTTGCTTTCACAGGTCTTTCTTCTCAGATGAGCAGTTGGAGTGTTTTGATGGAAATTCTCAGCACAGCTGAGAACAGTCCCGGGATATGACCCAGAGCACCCTTTCAGACAAGTGCTCTACACATCTGCCTCTGATGTAAAGAGTTGACCAAAGCACTACATCTAGCTGTATCTTAGATGGAGGGGAGCCTCCTGTCATGAAAAGGATTTGGGTGCAGGCAGGTATCTGTGTATGCCTTCAAGGCATGGGTTCTCCCTAAACCCTGTATTTCCCACTGCTGTTCCTGGACAATTGCACACTGGATGTGCTGCTTTGCCCTTTGGAGCTAATTCCCCTGCTGCTGCAAATGTCATAGCAGCTGAATTTGTTCACTCTCGCATGGGGCATTTATCTGAGGCACCCAAACAGTCTCTTAGTCATCATAGACCCTTTTAATAAATGACAGAAACACAAACTATCATCCTGAGGGCTGTTTAAAGCCCACATCTGGAGTTCCAAGCCAAAATTTTTAATTTTAGTTCTTTAACTAGCTGCAAAACCAACACCCAGAGAAGCCTGTGAGGGATAACAGGGGGAACTGTGTGTGCAGCAGTGCTGCTGCACCGTGCTTTGCAACCAAAGTTGCTGTACTTGAAATTTGCATGTGGCAGGGAGCACAAGAGAGCATTAAGGATAGAGAAATAGAAATAATTCCTACACTTTCCTAGATTTAGAATGCTTTGGACTAAACTGTTTCAGTTGCAGATGATAGAAAATTGATCCCATATCATGGTCAACATTTTGTTCCACTCCTGTATCAGTGAGATCAAAGTGTGAGCTTACAACTTTGGCTGGAAACTCAGGACGATGTTAGCTGTTGGGAGCTAACTTCTGATTGCTAGTTGGGGTTGGAAATCTATGACATGACTTCATCTGCAAATGGGAATGATTTAAAGACATTTTTTTCATTGAACTTAATGCTCCTGGCTTTGCCTTATTCTAAACTGGAAGTGTACACAAGTGCACATAGTGCAAACTATTAATATCGAAATAATCTAAAGTATACCCATAACCTGATATTATTGCTTGAACATTATCTAAAATACTGTCAAGAATTACATTTGCGAAGTATACTTAGTTTATAATGGCACTGATTAGGTATTCTATATAGGAAGTTCTTATAGCATACTTCCATGTATCTAATTTTCTTTGACAAGGCATTTTTTGGTGAAGCCAAAGCTGGAATGATTTCCTAATGACCTCACTGATGTTGAATTTCTCTTGATCATAATTTCTTGCAGACCTGTTACATTCTGAATGCAGATGACAGTTTGACATTCACAAAGATGTAGGTTTAATTATTATCTTGATTACTTGAGCTGGAAAGCCAGATGCCGAAATATCATGAAAGGTCGAGTAGAACAAATTCTGATAGTTGGTATCTTTCAGTGCTAGAAACGTTACTTGTGTTGGAAGGTGACTTAAAAATAATAAGAAATAATTGGAAAATCAAGGGCTTTTTTACTTTGCAGAACTCTTTTTCTGCACAGGGGTTACTTAAACATTGTTTAAACAGGAATTTGGCCCTAAAAGATGCAGGAATTTGAGCTGGAGTATCAAAGATGTGTAAATTACCTCAAATAGAAGAGAACAAAAAGGAGAGGTACCCAAGACACCAAGTTATATAAAGATCTGATAGTTTTTCCCAGTGTCCCATGGTAGGTAACACTTTATTGTTGAGAGACTCGCATAAAGCACAGTAAGCCTCCTCTTTTATAGCAAAGAATTTGTCAATATCCTTTACTTTTATGTGCATGATTTATAAATCTATTTTCTAAAGCAATTTGAGGGTTGTAAAATCATACCATTATTTAGTACACAGCTCCTCACGGATTCTGGTTTATCAACTGTTAGGTAAAGAGTGGAAGAAACATCTGCTAATAACTCATTAAACTAGAATATGTTCAAACAAATTACTGCTATTAAGAGTCCTGATCCAAAGCCCATTATAGTCGACAGAAAACTCTCAGAGGTTCCCACAGGCTTTGCATACCACCTGAAGTTAATATTAGATGGAAAAATTACATCTCAATTTATTACATAAAATTCAAGACATAAAAAAATGCCAGAACTTAAGGTATCTATGGGAAAGATGCACACAAGTCTATAGGACCGGATGGGTTACACCCAAGAGTGCTGAGTTGGTAGACATGCTTGCCAAGCTGCTTTCCATTATTTTCCTGAAGTCATGGCTAACTGGGGAGGTCCTGATGGACTGGAGGGTAGCCAATGTACCACCCATCTACAAGAAAAGTAAAAAGGAAGAAAAACTATAGACCTATCAGTCTGACCTCGATACCAGGGAAGATCATGGAGCAGATCATCTTGAGTGTCATCACAAACCATATAATGGACAACCAGAGGATCAGGTCTAGTCAGCATGGGTTTATGAAAGGCAGGTCCTGCCTGACAAACGTGATCTCTTTCTATGACAAGATGATCCAGTTATTGAATGAGGGGAAGGCTGTGGATATTCTATACCTGGACTTTCAAAAGGCATTTGACACTGTCCCCCACAGAATTCTCATGGAAAAGCTGGCTACTCATGACCTGGATGAGCATACAGTCTGCTGGATCAAGCACTGGCTGGACAAATGGTCCCAAATAGTGATGCTCAATGGAGTTAAATCCAGCTGGCGGCTGGTCACAAGTGGTGTTCCTCAGGGCTCAGTATTGGGACCATTTCTGTTTAATGTCTTTATTGTTGATCTCGACAAGGATATAGAGTGTATCATCAACAAGCTTGCAGATGACACCAAGTTAGGTGGGAGTTTTGATGTGCATGAGCACAGGGAAGCTCTGCAGAGGGACTTGGATAGATTGGATTGATGGGCCAATGTTAACAGTATGAGCTTCAACAAGGACAAGTACAAGGTCCTGCACTTGGGCCACAACAACCCCATGCATCGCTACAGGCTTGGAGAAGTATGGCTGGAGAGCTGCCTGGTGAAAAAGGACCTGGGGGTTCTGTTTGGCAAGTGGCCTAATATGAGCTAGCAGTGCCCAGGTGGCCAAGAAGGCCAATGGCATCATGGCTTGTATTGGAAATAATATGACCAGCAGAAGTAGGGAAGTGATTGACCCCCTGTACTCAACACTGGTGAGACCACACCTGATATTTCTGCTGTTTCCTGCCCACTGACACCAGCCCAGCAATCTGAGGGTGAATTACCACAGGTTTAAATGAGGACAGAGAAATTACAACCACAAAGAATAAGAATCTCAAATGCAGGAAGGCAAGGGGAGCTACTGTCATGCTGCCGATAACTTAACAATTTTTGGGGATTTCTGTCTAAAATTTGTGGCCCATTTGGAGTTCAGTGCTGGCTGGGATGCAAAATGATCATGAAAGACAAATTTGGGAGCTTCTTCTGTAATAAGAAAAATAGTTGATAACTGCTAAAGCACCATCTTCATGGATATACACCTTTTTCTGTTGTAAAGTGATTGTAAAACATGAAGGTAAAGGCTTCAGGGGACTGACTGGATGAGGGTCTGATAGCTAGCTGTGGAAATATTCAGTGTACTCAGTCCTATTGATAGCTGCTAGCTAACAAAAAGGCTGCCAGGAAATCCTGCACTCATTTCCATTTTCATTGTCTTTTTCAGGAGCGAGACCTGAACATTAGGAGCATCCTGCCTTGTCAAAGCCAGGCAGCACCGTCACTCACTCTTTTTCATGCAGTGATAAATGTCTACCTTGAAGCCACGGGGATTGCCCTGGTGGCTCCAGCTGACAGAATGCTGCAGACTCTTGCCACTCAGATAGTTTGAAAGCTCTCCAGGCTGAATGTACTTATGGGTGATTTTTTTCCCCCCTTTTTTTCTTTTGCCAAAATTGCCCTTTAGCTCAAACAACCCTTCTCCATCTGGCATTTACTCTTTTGATATTTCACATCTTTCTCAAACTTCCCTTAGCTGAGCTAAAATATATTCAGTTATTTTTAGTCATATCATGCTCCTCTCTCCCCTGACCACAACTGAGTCTTTCTCTCACCTGTTGCAGGGGAAAAAAAATAATATCCTTTTTCTGTACCATAAATGACCAAAATGTTATATACTGTTCCTACTGTCTTTATTCCACTGAATCACGTCCTCTCTTTGTGTTGTTTAGACACACTTTCCTCAGAGCCATTGTCAGCTGCTTCCCCTGCCTGGCCCTTCACTCATCATTTATTTTCAGTCTTCTTTTGTGCCTCTAATTCTCTCCTCCCTGTGCTATCCATTTTCCTCCTGATATACAAAAGGACTTTGTGGTAACATATATTACAGGGATGGAGAAGCCCTGAATTAGAGGTGAAGGGAAATCTTGCATTCACAGAATCACAGAATGATACGGGGTTGGAAGGACCTCTGGAAATCATCTAGTCCAACCCCCAGCCAAAGCAAGCCCTCCTAGAGCAGGTTGCACAGGAACTTGCCCAGGTGGGATTTGAATGTCTCCAGAGATGGAAACTCCACTAACCCTCTGGGTATCCCATTCCAGTGCTCTACCACCCTCAAAGTGAAGAAGTTCCTTCTCACATTTAGATAGAACTTCTTATGTATAACTTTATGCCCATTTCCTCTTACCCTGTCACTGGGCACCGCTGAAAAAAGACCGGCCCCTTCCTCTTGTCACTTACTCTTGGGTGTGGATCAGATTCTCCGTCATTCTTCTTCAGAATCCCATCTCACTGATGAATAACAGAACCCAGGTCATCTATACCTTTCATCCAGTGGCACTGACAAATAAGGGAAGAACAGGTTTTGAAGCACAGAGAAATCCATACATCAACAGGTGATGGATATTTTCTGAAGTGCTGTGTTTCCTTCATGAGGTCCTGAGGATCAGGCCTAACACATCCCGGGTACAGTGTGAGTGCTAATGCTGGCAGGAAGAGTCTTTGAAAACTGAATTATCTCAGAGTTTGAAACTAATGCCACTATCCACGTATGAAGTGAGGTGCTTGGAAGGGAGCTGTAGTGGACCATAGCACCTACTCTTGCCAGCTCAGCTAAGCATAAAAAGTGCTTTCAAATACTGTTCTCAATAACCACCCAGGGGAAAAAACGGCAGCACTAGTAACAACCTAGCACGGAGCAGAGTGATGCACTGTGCCTATAGCAACTTGTTGGCATCCCTGGCTGCCTGATACAGGGTGTTTCAGAAAGCCAAATGAGCTCTCCCGCTGATGCAGAGATGTGTTTTAAAATCCTTAATTGAATACAAGTATTCATTTTCTAAAATGACTGAAACCACCTGCCCTTTCTTTTTCCTTTCTTGGTACTCCACTTGCAGGGCTGCAGAGAGTCCTGATTTCCACAATGTCCCTGCTGAAAATCAGATCCCATTCAAGCCCCAAGACGAGTGGTCATCCCAGAGTCAGTCATGACTTGCTGGTCCTAGTACAAAGAGGGGCGATGATTTGCTTGATGGGACAGAAAGAAGCTGAAGACAAAGCTAAAGACAAAGGTTTAATTAAGAGACCTGATCCATGAGCCTGAAAAGATGCTCAGTAAAGGGTCAAGTGCAGTACAGAGAACAATTTTTCTAAATAAATATATATCTTGTTTGGACTCTGGTTCTTTTGGGCTTTCCACTTATACTATACCAAGGATGAAAGCAACCTTGAAAGAGGTAAAAGTTGAGTGCTACGCTAGAATTCATTCTCATCAGAGCTGTTACTGGAGGACAAGAGGATTGTTTATGGTTTTTCAAATAACAGAGTACTTGTCACAGCTGCAGTTGTGGGCTTTTTTAATCTAATTGCTGACTTGAAATGCAAATGACTGTAAAATTTCACAGACACATTTTAAAAATGCAAATTGCATGTGATGACAAAGTAATTTTCACGTACTAGTAGCGGTTTTTGTTTGTCTGGGGATATTTTTCCAAAAACTTCCCAGGGAGTTAAAATGCCTAGCTTAACCTATGGGCAAACGTCCTCTTATTGACAAATACAAATGTTTGTAATATGAAGATCATAGTTTGCACATATTGAAGAACAAATACATTTCAGATAAGCATGGTCTCTGCAAAGTTAATTCCCATTGCTGTATATGAATTCATGCAGTAAGTTGCAGGTCCTTAGCTGTGTGATATTTCCTGCAGCATCAATATATCAGAATTGGCCAAATTTTAATAATTGTCTGTCTAAAAAGTCTAAATATTTGAAGCTGGTGGAGATGCTGGGACATGCAAAAACTTCAGTCAGAAGTCTGAAAATATAAGGTTGCTTTCAGGAGCTAGGAAAGGCTCTGTGATGGTGAGGTCGGGAATATGTTTGGACTATGCAGCTCCTCCATGATTGCCTGCAGCTGTTGGATTGTATACAGCAATGTTGGTGGTCCCTCCCTTTCTATTTTTAAGGATCTTGGCCTTTAATGTTTGCACTAGAGTGTAGCTGTGTACTCGTTAAAAAAGTGGGATGAATCCCAGTTTTTGGAACAAATTGCTCTCACTGAGAACAAAACCAATCAGTTATTAACATAACATGCCAGTAGGAGGCTTGCCAAAGTTGACTTAGGCCTCCAGGCGATAATGTTGTGCAAATAGCATTAGATTGCAACTAAAAGCCTGAAACTGAGGGACAGGAGCATTGCAGAGCAGATGTGTAGCAAACAGAAAACTAAAAGAAGAAGGAGACATAAGAAAGATCTGTAACAACATAGGAACTTTGCAGCTTCCCTGCAAAAATACTCCAAAAACAAACTTGCACATCACTGGCACAATTTTTGTGTGCGCACCCAGCATACACAAGAGGGACTAACTTATTTTCAGAGATAGCTGCTCTGCAGTTTCTCTAAAAATCAAGTTATTGGTGTCTGTAGTGTGTTGGGATATCCAATATCAGGCCTCCAAAACTGCTTGCTATCTTAGTTGAGATCATAAAAGAGTCGCGAGAAATCATTTGCACACAAATCAAACTACAGTCCTTGTTATTGGCAACTTAACATGGAGTTTTGCAGCCTCAAAATTTCTGTTCTCCTGATGGACAGGAGTTGACTTTCAGAATATTTTTTCTGGTTTTACTCAGTGGGTTCTTTAATACACAGCAGTGCTTTGTCAGTGTATCTAGGACATCTTAAAGATATTTTTAGGAGGCTTAAAGGAGGATTTAACTTCTGATTGCTGAAATCTGATATCTGATATACACACACACATACAGGCAGGAACACTCAAAGGGAGTTCCTGAGAAATACCTGTGATTTTTCACCAACTGGAGACAGCATGAAACTGAATGTGGAAAAGCCATGACTCCACAGCCCTTCACAAAATCTAACAAATCCTTCTAAAAGGCAGAGCTTATGAGCTTGAAGCGGCTTCCCTGTGGCTCTGAAAGGGGGACCCAGGCAAGTCTCTCTAGCACCGTACAGCTCTGTGCTGTGCCAGCACACAGCTTGGGTCACCGCTGGTTCATGCAAATCTGCATCATGCTCCATTGCGTCATGTAAACATGCCCTTCCTTTCCCTTCTGTTACTCTCTGAATGGTGCAAATGTAGAGTATAATCAGTTGCATAAAGGCAGAGGTATAAATAACAACAACTGATTAGGAGAACATTGCAATTAATCACAGGAAAGCAGGCTCGATGAACTCTGTTGTCATTTTTAATGAACCATACATTATAATTAGAGATACCCAAGGGGAACTGTAAGCACTTGCCAGTGCAGAGATGTCGAGTACAAGAGTACTGCATCAAGAGCTTGTTCTCACTCCATTTGTTAGGCTGTTCAAGCTTTCTTCACAAACTATGAGCTGTGTCTCAGTGATGGCTAGAAAGCTCAGTGTGGAAGAAAAGAAAGTGAAAAAAGAAAGGAATAAAAATAGGTCCAGACTAATCCTTTATATTTCTGTAGGAATGTTTATGGTTCCACAGCGTCGGCAAGAACTGTGAAAGTAATGCAGAAGTCCCTCTGCTGCATCCAAACTACAAACACATATCAAGGGTGGGGTACCAAAGCAAACACCAGCAACATATTTCCCTTCAACACTACTAAACTAGTACTGACATATCTGGTGTTACAGTAGGGGATATCAGAGTAAACAATTTCGCATATCCAACCCCAAAGAAAACCAGTGTCTGCAGAACTCAGCTGTATGTGATAGAGTCTGATACACACAACCTAAGATATTACTTATGATCAGCTTTGATGATTCTTTACGCAATTACTTATATGATTCACATACAAGGTTAATTGGTTTTCCCAGAGATGGTTCCTGGTTTTGCTGACTTGATAATCTATCCATTCTGCGGACCATGCATCAATTTACACTTTTTCAGACAGCCTGTTCTTCTGTGGATCATTTTCCCAGATAATCTGCTTGTTTGTGGAACATCTATCAAATTATCTTTTACTTCAGGAGTGGATTAATAATATTTTAAGACACAGTAACTTCCTGGTGTGTTTCCAGGTGCAGTTCAGGACAGATTTAATATATTCTTGGTCACACATACACCTTTCCTTTCACAGGGTCTTTAGAAGTTGGGCTGACAGAGCAATAGGAAAACAATATGTATACTATTGTGCTACATTGCCGTACTATATACGTACATACTTATTAAATACACAGTATTAAAATATATTTGTACATGTATTATTTCACAAATATGTGTATATATATTATTATTAAAATCTATCTAATTAGGGCAAAGTTATCAAACTAGTTTACCTACATGCATTTGGTTGTTTTCAAGCTACTACAGCTCAGATGGCATTTCTAGCAGACTTTGAATCCTATTCAAAAGACACCCTGACATTTTGAAGAGTAGGGGAGTAAAGCTACCTCAGAAGTTCCCAGAGATAGCTAGTGGTTTGATTTGTTTAGTCAGACGATATCTGTATATGTAGTCTGTATATGTATACACATACCCTTGTGTTCAGAGGAAGCAGAATATTGCTGAAAGCCTGAAGTGAAAGCCTGACAGAATAGTTAAGTGCTTTTTTCCCCATGGAGATTACAAGTTGCATGAAATGTGACACAAACTAGTGTGAGTTAGGAGGAAAATTCAAGAAGACTGGAGAATAGAAAAACACCACTTTCAAGAGCCTTCCTGAATATTTATCTTGTTTGGGATATATTTGAGATCATCCTTAGGGTCAAAGACTCCTATGCATCTAATTCAAGAAGTTAAACATAGTTAAGTGCTTTTTTCCCTCAGAGGTTCCCTTTCTTCAATTATGTATCTGAGAAGAGCCATCAGGCATCATCCAGAGATGTTTTTTGTTAGCAGATACGAGGAACAGGAGCAGCACAGCAGTGAGCTTTTCTTCATGATTGAAAGGCGAATAAAGATCATAGGTGCACACAAAACTGCTTGGAAGTACGATACAAAAAGCAACCTACCATTAATCTTCCTTCCTGAATTTTAAGTTCCCTAGGCACATTCATCTTCAATTTGATGGACAGCCTGAACTGTTTGAATTTGAGCAAGAAGGTCACAAATCTCCCACCTTCACCTGCTGGCATCCAGACATACTCCAACCTGTAATTAGACAGCAATCAAATCTAAAACAGAAAAAGGAGGAAGATGGGATGTACCACAATGAGAAAGGTCATATAAGTAGTCCTCTTGGTCACAGACAGTCATCCTGCGCACCCACACAGTGTCAGGAGATACTGCTAGGAAGAGGAAGACTTTGGAGTGGGCTTCCAACACAAGTACAGGTTGTGCTAATGAAACAAAAGCAGCAGCAAGGTGACTGAATGGATGATGGAAAAGAGGTTTTTTACAGAAAGAGACAGATGTTGCTTAAAATGATGAGCGCTGCTTCACATTTGGATAAACTTTGGGCTCTTAAATGCCTACTTTTAGATCAAGAAGAAGAAGAAGATATTTGATACCATTGAGACAAACCAGCATTTTTTACAAAAGCATTGCACAGAGTTTTACTTCTCTGTGTGGCTCTTTCCCTTTCATACACATGCTTGTCTTAAATAACTTGGAAATGATAAACCTCCTAACATGTGGAAGATCCCAACAATACCATGGGATTGGTATGAATCTGCTCTGACCAACTGAAGTGAGTGTTGCTGTTGCTATTGTTGTTTTGTGTTTTCTGTCCCCAAAGTGCTCTTCATCTGTGGTGACTCTGGAGAGGACATATGCAATGATATATGAACCCTTAGGACCAGGAGACAAATGACCATATGGCTTTGTTTTGTAACTAGATATTAAAATTGCAGGTTCAGAAAAGCACTAGCTTCCACAGCTCACACACAGTTACGGAAGAGTGTGTGATGGCATTAGGAAGCAATGTCCAAAGACTTCCCTGAGAAAATGCTGTCTCCATGTCAGCAGAGCACCACTGACTTCATTGGACTTCCTGTGGGTTCACACCCCTACAACTCAGAGAAATATTATATCTAGTGGGGCGAGAATATAGTAGTAAAAAATAAAAACGGCAAGCAAAAAACAGATGACAAATCACAGAATAGAACAAAAGGTGCATCACTAATGTGAGAAAAACAGCTGTTGTCCAAGTTACCCTGAAAGGGCAGATGGTCTGAGCTTCCTCTTCTTCTGGATTAAACAAATTAGAGGAAAAAAAAATGAATCCACTGCAAAAATAGCAGTGTGAATTCCTTGTCCCCTTTTCCAACATTTTAAAAATTTCACAACTGTGTTATGGTATTTTTACACAGCTACAAAAGAAAGCAATGATCAGGCTTGGGATCAGAGTCAGATTGGGCATTTGATGTCCTTATTCCAAGTCCTCCTTAGTTCAAGGGGACTCTAGACGTTGGATAGGGCTGAGGCTGGGCCACTCATGAAGCAAATATAAAATAAAATAAAATATAAAATTTGTGCTTTCAGTCATTTGTCTTTCCGGAATAAATAGCTTTGTTCCACAGCAAGCCCAGTGCCCAAATAAGAGGCTGCATGATAACGCCCTAAAGAGGGTCTTCTGCTCTTTACGGAATGGGGCAATTATTTACTTCAATTTATCCTTGCTCTCCTAGGATACCAATGATCACCATTCTTTATTTTTCTTGCATTGCTCTTCCTGACAGGAGAGAAAGTGATTTTTTTTGTTGTTGTTTTGCCTTTCAGCAATCTGAGGAATGGATACTTGGCTGCCACTGTCCACCCCAGATTTGAAAAAATGTGCTTCTCTCAGTTTCAGTTCACACATGATGCATCTCACCATAGATTGGCAGATTTTTTTCTAAAAAACTGTTTTGAGAAAGCAAACATTGTTCTGAGTAATACCTGCAGCACGTGGCAGGTATCAAAAGTGAATCAAGTTCCAAAACGTGTACTTCTAAAATGTAGACATTTTTGTGACCCTATAGCATCATGAGGAAGAGACTAGGACCTCCAGGAGGGACTGTCTCAGTATCTGAGACAGGGGGAAGGGATCAGGTCACAGAGGATCTAAGGTAAGTAGCTTAGAGCAGATGAGTACATTCTAGCTGGAGAGGAGACCACTTCCCCTACCTGACATTGTCCAAGTGCTTGGCACACAGTGGGAAAATAGCCAGAAAACAGTCGAGCTGTGCCTTGTCTTCAGGTACAAGAAACTTCCTGTAAACATATTTCAATAATTCTTTAAAAAATTGATTTTCAATTATTTCACAGAACCAGTAGCTAACATACTGCCTCAAGACAGAGGCTGACTGTGTGCTTGGGTGATCCTGGGTTACTGGAGCTGACAGGAGGTGCCCAAGATCCCCTAGGAACCAAAAACTTTTTACAGCCAAAGTACTTGCCAAGATAGCTTCTTTGATACTTCCTACTCTTCTTGGAGAAGAGGAGGGAAGAAGGCAGGGTTCAACCAGTATTTTTTAGACTCTGTTTAGGTTCTCACACTGTTTTACTAGGCATTGTACCTAATCTGCAGAGGTAGACATCTTCTGAAAGCACAATTTTCAGTGCTTTTGGGATTCTTCTCTTATTTGCCTTTCGGACATGCCGTACCTACTGTTTTTCTTCATAGGAGGAGGAAAATAGAGTTTCTTCAGACTCAGAAACCTATTTATATCTCTGAAGGTCACTTCAGGAACCCACTGATTAAAGATGATCTATCAGTTTCATAAACACACTCCAGTCCCATCTGTATCTATAGCATATCTGTGCCTTCAGTGATAGATGGAAATTCAGTAATTATTTATCTAATAAGTTGTGGGGCCATAAAGGCTAGAATACATCTTATTGCAGAGGACACAAAAGATTTTATTGAATAAAAGCAAGTGTAAGATTTGACTGTGTGCAATATTAAAAACGTAAAGAAGCCATCTGTCTTTTCTTCGTGGAGAACGATTTTGTGTGCTATGCAGTCATTAATAATGCATACTGGAAGAGTTTGCTATATTTGTTTGAAGTGAAGCTAGCACTGTGCCTAATGGAACACCAATTAGGGTTCCTAGAAGTCAAAATGCTGTGGAAGTAGACGAGTTACCCAGCTGCCAAAAAAAAATATCCCCAAACCAAACAAAGCCCAAACCTAAAACATTAGCACATTTATGCACTGCTGATATACAACAGTACAAACAGCAGAAGGTGAAAGCAATGCTTTTTGAGAAAATCTTCTATCCCATTTCTCTGCATACGCAGGTTTTTAGCATAGGTACACACATGCCATTCTTGTATAATCTATACAAACCAGTAAATCGGGTGCATTTTATAAGTCACTTGAGGAAGCTGATGGAACAATGTTTCATTATACCTATCCACATAAGCTTACATACATAGACACAAAAACTGTGTATATAGATTTTGCAGAGGTTAAATTCAAACATATGAAAGACTGAGCAATAAACACCCAGTGAAAGCAAAATCTATAAGCTGTTTAAAGGGCACTTATGTGCCCAGCTCTTACAGTAAAAATAGATGTCATTATGCAGCTCAGTGCATACTACCTCTCGTTAACTTCAGCACTGGCTTACATGGAACTCATGAAGCTAAAATAACAGTACTATCATTGCCAAAAAAAGCACTCATGAACTGGGAAAGCTCAAAATTTGCTTGTGTAATTTGGATGTAAAACCTCTGCTCTACTGCGTATGCCTTATGAGAGAGTTTTTACATGTTCAGACACCACTTTTCTGGATGACGCTGGCAATATTTAGTATACATATTATCAAAGGCTGATTTGTACTTGTTTCTGACACTTCTTCTCTTTGAGATCATTAAGTTTGACAACAGCACTATTTTGACTTTTTTTTTTTTTTTAATTAGTTTTGCATACAGTCTTCATAGCTTTCTAAGAAACAGCAATAGAAGAGAAATACAAGATTTCTTTAGGTACCATCCTATTGACACAGGTTTTGGCAATCCGCAGGGTTGGCACTTTAAGATGTCTGGCTTGGGGCTGATGCAGGTAAGGACAGCAACAAGGGTGCCAAGTGCACACCTGCAACCTCCACCAGACCTGGTACAGCATGCTCTTGTTGCATTTCATTTCCACCTCCACTTCCACGTTCCTACAGCACCCACAGTCCATTCAGCAACCACATTGCTGAATTGGTTACCATTTCTGTGAGTTCCGCATCCCTCTTCCCACATCCTTACCCTTCTGCTCTGGGCTGTTGGTCTTTTCTGCCCCAGACCTTCCTCCTAGCTCTGGGGATACTCCTGGACTTCAGATCTCAACTTCCTCATCAGTCTTAATAACCCTGACTGAATTTAACTGAGTTTTTAAATGCACCTAGTGGGCCCTAAGGCTTGCGTGTTCTGAAGAAGGGATCACAAAAACAGGGACTATAATTTTTCCTCAGAAATCAAACTCAAAAATAATGCGATAAACTCATGAAGTTGGCAACAGTGGATACTATACATTGCTAAAGGTCTCTGAAAGTCACTAATAATCAGTAAAACACTGAGTATTACAATAATATTCAGTAAAACAGACCACATTGAAGAATTTGGTGAGCTGGCAAATACACTTCCACTCCATCAGGAGAAATAACTTGCATTGCAGACAGGGCTACAAGGCCTTTACTCACACCTCGCTCAACCCTTGGCCTGAGTTTTAGAGACCATCTAACCAGTCAGCTGAGACAAAGAAGAAAGGAAATGCTTTAGAGGAAGAGATATAGTAACTCTAGAGAACTCAGTATGATATAAGGAAGGGTTTATGTTTGATTCCTTTTTTCTAGTGGTGTTTACAAAGCCTTAGAGTAGTATGTTGTGCCTCTGGCAGTTATTTGTCCAGGTGATACAAATCTGAGCTCTTGTACCTTTGAAGCATGTGAAGTCTTAAAAAAATGGAGCTACAATTCCTTATTCTGTTGCTTGTTTCTCCATTCTGAGGAAAAAATGAGTTTCCAGTTTAAGGTACGATAAAGGTGAATGAAGAAAAAATTAGGAGGACAAAAGTAAGAAATAACATTGTGTCATTTCAAAAGGATCTGTGGATGAAACAGAACAAGGTTTTTGAAATTCTCTTGTTTCTTTTTTTTAATAAAGTCTGTTCTGGTGCTCTGCTGGTGTACAGTTGTTGAAGTACTATTCTGTCATTGGTGGTGGTTGAGAGAGACTCACAGGAAAACAGTAATTTTAATTAGGAGAAGGCAAAGAAGTGGATAAGTGAGGCTGACACCAGCAGGGGCTCAGAGAAGAGCTGAGCCGCTGGATCGCAACTTCTGGAGCTACCTGATGAGCCAGGGAGACATAGGTCTAGCTTCCTTTGCTTCCCTCAAAAGCTTGGAAATGTGGAAGAAATTACGTCTTTCAGATATAAGGAGGCACAGATACAGATTTTGAATTTCAAGGCAGACAGGCTATGTGTTCAGGACTAATCTACTTACAGTTGATCTTTGAGTGAGATAGTATCCCTGAGGCTGAATAGACAGAGGTGGCAAAGTAGATGGTGTCTATCCTTTTGAGATGGTACTTGTCCTTGGGTTTTTAGCTTCTTCTTTAACCTGTGACAGTTGGATGTCAGCTCTTTTTTCTTACATAGTCCCTCAGATGGTTACAGGAAAAACATAATCTCACCCTTAACCGGGAGAAAGAAACATTTACTGGCATATATGCATTTCCAGTGATTTTGCCTACAGGCTGTTTCTTGGGAATGATGCAACACTAGTTTTTACTCCTCACCAGTGCGGCTATGCCCTACTGTCCCCCACTATCATTTATTTGAGAGTACTCAGCTACACTGCATTTCTAATAACCAGTGCTATCAGACCAAGAGTGGTGCAGCATGTGGAGATCAGGTTAAATCTGAGCAAATATACCGGGAGCTACCACCTCTGACTAGCACTCTCTGGCCCAAGGAGTAGCCATCTCATCATAGTGTGGTTAAGGCTGTTTGGAAAACCTGAGAAGAAAGACAGCCTGGACTCCTGAGTTGGTCACTGTGGCTGTGATGTGCAATGGTTCAGGAATTATTTTGGTGGCAGATTTTTTTGTTTTGTTTTCTTTTTGGTTTTGTTGTTGGTCTTTTGTTTTGATGTTGGGTTTTTTTGTAGTTTTTTTGTGTTTTTGTTTTTTTTTTTGTTTTGTTGTTTGTCTTTTGTTTTGATGTTGGGTTTTTTTGTAGTTTTTTTGTGTTTGGTTTTTTTTTTTTTTTCCCAAATACATTCCTTCTCATAAATCCTGATAGGTCTTCCTTTTTCTTTTTTTCTTTTCTGTGTTTCTTTTTTTTTTGGTTGTTTGTTTTTTTTTTTGTTTTGTTTTCTTTTTGGTTTTGTTGTTGGTCTTTTGTTTTGTTGTTGGTTTTTTTTTTTTTTGGGGGGGTGGGGGGAGGAAAGAGGGTGGGAGGGAGATTATATTTATTTATTTTTTTACAGAAAAGTCATTCTGCTCTTTTTAGCTTCTTTTCTGCTGTCTTCTCATGTCATTGAGACCATCATATTGATTTCAACTTTGAGTTGCAACAAATGTAGTCTTCAACTCCTGTCATTTTGATGTATGGCTTTTCAGGAGGTTCAATTTAAGATATTCTAAGGACTCTGAGGGAATTAATGTTCAAATTCCATAGATTCAGCAGAAGCCTAATGCTGGTAGCCTGCAGACATTGGAAGAGTTTGTTTCAAGACTTTCCTCTTCCACGCTACACCGTTCTGTGCACTTGTACTTTAGCCCTAAATGCTTTCTGTTAGTATGAAATACAGCTAATCTTTTGCAGCTTTTGCTGTACCTCACTTGGTGACACTGTATCAGGGTTACTGTAGAGAATAGGTTTCCAATGAATAGGAATCCAATGATATCCAATGATAGATTCCACCCAGAAACAGATGATCTATCTGAAGTATCAGACTCATCTGATCGTCCTGGGACCCAGAGCAATGTAACGTGATCTCATCTGAAACCTGATTAATAAGCTTGATGTCCCTATGAGCTGGAGGCTTGCACTTAACAATGACTGGGAGAGGCAGCTAGAAGTGAAGTGAAGCAAAGCACAGTCTGACCCTGAAGGGCACTATTAAGTATTTGGTTTGCTTCCACGAACATCAGAATGACAGGATGAAATATTTTAATTAACCTAGCTTTTGGCTTTGCAAGCTTGGTCCAAACTTTTTCTCTCGTTCAGAAGACAGCTTGCTCTCTATACTTACTCTTCCACCAGACATCTCTCCCTTGGCCTTTCCCAGGCTAAAGCAACTTTAGCAAAAGTAGAAAAATCTACCTTGGCAGACAAGTTTCACTGCTAAAAATAATCTCCCCTATGCACTGAGCAGGTGGGACGAAGGCTATTCAGAATGTGCACGTATTGATCGTATCATTCACGTGCCAGAAGTAATTGCTCCCTCTGACCATGTTTATAGATCTATAATAACTCCTGGTTTCCTCACAGCATGTCAGGACTGAACAAAATCTTTCATAAATCTGTGTGGTTTCTGGAGAACATGAAGAGCCGCAGAAGTGGCTGCTCTGGCAGAAGCTGGCTGCCTGAGACAGGCTCTTTTGATGACCATTGCTACCATGAGGCTTCAGAACCAGCTGAGCAGGGACCTGTGGATGTGCCTCTCGAAGGTCTCACAGGACCACTGACATGCTAAGAATGAGTTTGCACTGCAGAGCTCCTTTCAAGCATGTTTTCAGCCCCTGTGTTTTTTCTTCTGGGAAATATGATTCTAACCTCTCTCACAGTTATGATCGGGGTTCAACCATGGCTTCCTCTGAGATTTAGAAACATTTGGAAATCTGGAAATGGATTATTTTTTTCTCCAAAAAAATATTTTTTTCTCTTCTGCAGAGAGTTTACCATGAAACTAACTCTACACTCATCCTGACTGATTTCTGTGAAAGGTGAAAATTCTCCTGGTATCTCCATTCCCCACATTAGACTGAAGCACACTTTTCTGACATTTCTCACTGGCTGGCAAGTTCAGTTCATAACCTGTTCCAATTCACTAGTAGCATTACGGTATTCAAAGAGCCAGCCACTCTCACAAGTACAATATGAAGTGCCATTCCTCAGTGCTTTTGTCTCTACAACTTCCTCCATTCTTTCCCTGCCCTTTCCACAAGCTTGAGCCCCTCAAGCTTGCTACTGGGAGAAGTGTGTAGCAGCTAGCCTCAAAGGCCAGCTCACTCTGGCTGTGCTTGTAGATGTAGATAAGAGCCTCACAAAGACTGACTTCTCATGCCATAGCCAAATGGGACGTTTATAGACCCCCAACAGAAAACTTACTTTGAAGACAACCAATTTGAGCAGATCAAAGCAGGGTGAGGCAATGAACTAATACTTTAAAAAAAGCTTCAAAAGATATTAATTTAATTTAATGTCTCCTCCCTGTATGCATGTTCATATATCCATGACCAAAAGAATTCTGTGTTGTTTTGGCATTAAGTTTTCTTACCCTTACTCTTGTCCTTTGGCAAAACACCTAGTTTTCTTGGGTAATGCAAAACACTTATCCCTTCCCCTGTAACATGCCTAAAGCCAAAATAGCAAAGCGTCTTGTGAACCAACTGAAAACATGTCCCTTGGCATGTTTGTTCTAACTCACTGAATCACCCTTTCTCAATGGGGCATAGTACCTGACATGTTGATGTGACAGGTTGCAATTAGACAACACTAGGACAACTGCCAAAAACGCTGCCTGCAACTGTGTGACCACTGAGGGTACACATTGTTTAATCAGTAATCACAAAGCAGGAGCATCCAGAACATTTAATATCTTCATAGGTATCTCCTTCCTGCCAGAAATGCTTATATATTGTGATCTAGCTTCAAGTCTCAACTGAGCTCCTGGGAGAGGTTTTGCTGTAGCTTATAAGGTAGGACTGAGGATAAAGAATTTACCTGCCAGCTGCTTCTAATTGTTTTTGAAACACAAAACATTAATTGTTTAATTCATAGCTGCTGTGGCTGCCCGGAACCACAAGAGGTAAGGAGATGACAGGTGACACTGATTCAGTTGCAGCTTGTGTACTTTCTGCCATCACTTTTAACATGCTGTCTGGAGGAAAGCTAAAAAGCCAGGAAGGTACAAAATAAAAAAGAAGAGGCAGCAAGAGAGGGGTTTAGGGGAAGGTACCCCAAAAAATTACTGACCATCAGGTCTGTTGGGGTACTAGTTAATGTTCAAGCGGTTCTAATCTTTGAGTGTGAGAGAAGGACAGAGCGATTTGCACTTCAGTCTATGCCTGAGGTCCCATAAGTGTAGGACAAATGTAAGTGAAGGGGCCAAAGTATTAACTAGGGGGAAGAGACTTAGAGGAGTTTCCACTGTTGCTTTTTCCAGAGCCAAAGAGATCCTAACACTTGTTCAAAATAAAGATTTGCTCACCTCAATCACAGCAAACCTTTCCCCTACCAGAAGTCCAGTGATAAAGAATTCCTCCCTCAAGAAATACAGCCTAGATGTGATGAGTTAGTATCAAAATACTTATTAAACACCTTTCAGTAGAAGAGGAGGTTGGCTAAAATTTTGTATGAAGAATTAGATCAGATGAATTATTGCCAAACATTTGGGGAAAATGGAAGGGCCAGATGATCTGCGCTTCTATTTCTTACCTTAAATCATCTTTCTCTGTTTTCCTGTTTTGACACTGTGATAGGGATGAAGGTAGATGTACTGACAGAAGGCTTACAGGGACAGAAACTGGAGAAAAGGACCAAAAATATAGAAAGACACTGAAGTATGTAGTAGTCAGGTATACATGTCATCACTGAAGGTGTGCAGTTTCAGTCACAGTGTGACTACAATCCAGAGCAGCTTCTAATATGTCAAGGGTGTTCATATGAAGTATGTGGTCAGGAGAGAGAAACCGGTGAGTGTGTCTTTATGTGTGTCAAGTACATAACTGCACTTTGAAGCCACTTCGTAAGCGCGTAAAGCAGTGGGGCAGAGTATGTATTTTATACAAAGGACACAGGGCTGGGAGACCTGGGAACCTAACAGCTGCCTGCTTAGCTTGTAATGGTAATTGCTTGGCCAGCCATCTGCCAAGTGTTGTGCTGTCCTGCTGCTCATTGCATTGTCCAAACTGGCACTGTGCTTGTGTTGGGGGATCTTAGGCAGATGCTGAAGGAGAGGACAAAGTTTTGCCCTAGAAAGCCCCTGAAATGGAGTGCAGAATGGATGCACACATGCAGCAGCATGTGCTATCCTGAAGAGGAAGCAGCATGGAGACTGAAACTTGTTTGTTCACAAACATTAACAAAGACACAGCATAAAATTAGAAAGATTAGGAACCATCATGGCTCAAACCAAAGTTCCTACAAGTCTAGGATGTTTACTCCACAGGTAGTCAAAAGCAGAACAGGGTATACAGATGGGTATCTCCCTAGAAGAGTGTTCCAACTTCGACAACCTGAGAACCTGAGCAAGTAGTAGTGCCTGTGTATGCAACAGACCTTAAATACCTTTTCATCACTAAGTTTTCCAGCTGCTTTTGGGACCAAAGTAATCTGCGAGGATTTAGGGATGTGTTCAGTCTTCCCAGTATTTATTTTTCCAGTACAGATGTGCTTAACCTGCTTGCAGCACAACTGTAATACCACAGTGCTACAGTCTTTGTGATTATTTCAAGTCACGTTAAAACTATTACCATGTTTGAAGTGGTTGAACTTTCAGGATCAGAACATCCTGAAGCACTGCATGTTTGGATTTATTTACAACTCCTGCAAGTTAGTACTATGATAAATGTGTGACTGCAGGAAAGAGCTGAGGTAGGCAGAGATATTTTCTATATCTATTTTCCAAAGAAAGTCTTGTATATCTCTTTGTACATGATTAATTGTGGTTGCCTGAACTCTTACAGAAGACCTATAGCTGAAGAACTGTGAGGTTATTATATATCTGTTTAATTCTACCTCAGAACCCTACACTTCCACAGAATTACCACACAACTTATCTGAAGCTCCAAAAGTCTAGATTTCTTCTGGCTTTGCTTACTCTCTGGTGTGTTTGAAACTTTAATAAAAATAAGGGTGTTTGAGCAGTTCGGGAAAACAGAGAAACAGGAGTAAGTAAAGCTTGGTATTTATGGCTTTACAGAGCACAGAAACAGTCTATTTTACAGTGCAAATAGGAACTTGTTCTGCCTCAGTTGTGCTGATGACTATAAGGCTAATTTGGACCAGAAGGCTAATTTGTGAGTCAAATGGGCCTTTGTTCCACTGACGAGTGCTATCTTCACAGGCCAGTGTGATGCTCCGCATTGTCACTGTATTTGCCTAGACTAACTGTGAGTCTTTTTCATTAGTCTCCTGGCCTCAAGATAATGTGCAATATTTATCGTCACAAAGTAAGCTTGGTGGTTTTCTGATGTCTGCTCCCCTATACCCTCACTGGTGAGACCGACCCTGCTTGTGTGTTTCAGGGACCCACTTGTGTTCTTGTTGATATATGTGTGGTAGTTGTTTCCAGACATTTTCCCCTTCCCCCTGCCCTTTTCCAGCCTCTCATCGGGAACTAGAAACTCAGTTATCCTGACTTTGCAGTGATCTGCTCCAAGGTTTCTCCGGACAGAAAGCAGTATCTTTAACGTGACAGCCAGGCACAGAGGTTCTGTGGAAGCAGATGATGTGGAAATACACCCAACTCAGCACTAAGCAGCTGCTTTTGCTGATAACTTACATTATCGTGCTTCCTCTTAAAACCAGAACAAGACCCTTCCTACAGACAATATGAAGACCCCTTTCCATGTGTCCCATTCCTTTCCCCTGCCAAGGAAATAGGTTACTGGGTTATGAAATGTGCTTTTAGTTAGTTTTGGCCCACAGTTTTCATCACATGACTGCATTTCCGTCAGCTACAAGAAGGCAGGAATTTACTTACTAATTTACTTACAGACATTAATCTTCTTCATGTCTGTCATCTTGGAGCACTGTACTGACAGAACAGCTCCAAGTCTCTCTCTGTTTCTCAATAAAATCTGTCAATCAACTCACAGCGTAATAAATTTGAGATGTGCAGTGGTAAATGGAGTCCAAATAGTGCACTGGGGCAAATGCAGGTTTGTGTGTCTAATCAGTTAATTCCTCTCTTTTTCTGCAATGTTGTGATAGTTTCTCTTTGTTAAGGGAAGCCCGAACACCACATAGTATCAATGCTTCTCTTTTGTGGGGTCAGGCAGCAGTTCCGATGAAGATGCAGCAATACAGACATATGACGGTAAGTGGTAAATTTCTTTATAATCATGCTTGCTTAATTTTCCTGTTCATAATTAATAGCACAACCAAACCAAATATCTGATGTTCTTGAGATAACTTGTTTTGTCCATTGATAAAGTCATTTTGTGATCTACTCCAAGAAAAACTTTGAAAATGTGTTTACCGATCAGCTTTGGTGGAACGTGGCTTGAAGACACATGGTTTAAACTAAGGATAATTCAAAGATAATGCAAAAACAGTTGGAATTGTCCTCTTCTGGGAAATTAAAAATCCATCTTTGCCTATTCCTAACATATTTCAGGTAGAATTCAACTGTACCACACAGTATTAAACTTCATATTTAGTGTTGGTTTGCCTAAGAGGATGGTGTTTGCTGAAATGACATGATTTTATTATGAAAAATATTTTTGCATGAGTTGCTAATTTGTACAGATGTTTTGTAACAACGTGTATGTTTTGAAGGTAAGACTGCATTATGTGTGTTCCAAATAGACTGAATCTGCTCTGGCAATATCACAACCAGGGGAGTTCATTGAATTAAGCTTGTAGATACTGCTGGATTCTAAATTTAAATCATGAAAAGTTACTACAAAAATGTAAACCAAACTTTTTGGAATTAAAGCTAGTCATGAAACAAGTTTTTTAATTCTAAGAGAACAAGCTAAAAGTCACTGTGATAAATAGAATATGTGGTCCTTACAAAATCCAAATGGTCCTTATTTTCACTACATCATTAACATCTGCATAATTTTTGTTCTCATAGGCTATTTCCTAAGCACTATGGACTCTTTCTGATCAGTGAAGCTGGCTGCATTCAGTGAAATGCCATCATGCTCACACTTGGGATAAATTCTGTTCAGGTAATGAATAAAATATATTAGGCTGCTATTGTACTGGCTCCCCAGAGAACGCTCATGGCAAAGCCAGCATCTAATTCACCACTAAACTTATTGCAGCAGCTTTTACTAGACAGAAATAAAAAACACAATTTACTTGCTAGTTTTAACTTTCAGTTTTGAGGTTTTTGGAAGTCATATACTGCCATCCCCAATTTATTAATGTAAGAGGTGATACAACCAGGATAAGAGCATTGTCATTGTGACTTTTGATATCATTGCTCCAACATCACTGTGCCCCTTGACGCAGTCCTTCGGTATGTTTCAGCCACCTGCATGTAGACATCAATCCATTTAGGGCGATGATTGCAACTAGGCAGGGGTGGGGTGGGAGGAAGGACTTAGTGTCATGTGTATTTTAATCTTTGTTCTTGCTTAAACTGATGGCAGGATCTTTATTTGCCCCCAGAGTCCACTCACCAGCCCAAGTTTATTTATGGAATTACAGTATTGCAGGGAATAATGTAGCAATGTCCTACACAACCAGGGGAACTCTGTAAGCTTGTCTGGATAGGATGTGATTGACATGACCTCAGAAAGTCTGCTTAACACATATAGGTAGTAAAAGCAACGTAAGTGATCAACCTGCTGTTTTGGTGAGTCTTGCAAGCTTAGCTTGTCCACATACTTTTGTCTCAGATATCTTACAGAGACTCCAGTTAAGCTACCAGGAGATGGAAAAGACCTGAGCCAGCATTTTATGTCATTCAACTCTCACTTCTTTTAAATAGCTGCGGTCGCTCATCCCTCTTATGAGTTGGGTTCACCAATAAAGCCAGAACTAGGCTCAATCTAGCTATTAGTAGCTGCAAAGGCAGAGCTGAAATCATCTGTCTGATGTCCACAGATCCCTGTCCCATTCAGCAGAACTTCTGGCTCACAGAAAATGTTGCAGCAGTTTCTGGGAGCTCCAGTTCTATTGGAAGAGCTGTAGACAGTGTAGAAGGAGGTGAACGGGGGTCACAGCATCAAATAGAGAGGTGCCTGTGGTGAAAAAAAACATTATTAGGTGTCCTTGGACTAGCAGAAACTGCAAGCATTTTTTAACACAAGCAGATCCCTATGTTATTGTATTCTAAATGTCACTATATTGAAAACACAATATTTCACAGCCTTACAAATATTGTTTCAGAAGGACAAAGGCAGCCTGTGAATCACCAAACTTTATTTGCAAGCTGATCACGGTTTTCATGTAAATGGCATTCTCTTAGCATTTGTCAGTTTGGTTAAAGCTGAGATAAAATTGTCTTGCCAAGCTTTCTCAGCATGCCGTCTCCCCACTTACCTCACTTGTCTGCCTTCTGCTCCCCTTTATCACAGCACCTGATTCACTGCACAAACTAGATGGGAGATGACAGAGCCTCAGCCATAAGCTTGCTTGGCTGAAGTGACATTTCTTGTGAATGACTGTAATGCATGTGGCATTTACACGACAACATTTGGAAAAGGCAGCAAATTATGTAGTGCTGTCAAACAACCTTTTTTTTTTCCTGCGTTAAAGAAGGATGGACAGTTGCAGTTCACTATTTGATTATCAAAATAATTCTATTTAGAATTAAAACATCTATTACCTTTACACTGCAAAATCATGCAATCTACTTAGCCCAACCTGACAAAGGGCTTCTCTGAAGCCGAAGTTGAAAGTGATGTTTTTATCACACCATCCCTCCCTCCTCTGAGATTCAGAGATATGATGTGTCTATTTTCTAGTAGGAAGAGGGAACTAATCATGTTGGTCTGGACTAGGGGAAATCTTGAATTCTTGCATGAGGATGTACATTTTAGCAGTGCCCTGAAAACACTGCTGGTGTGACTTGGCTTACATCAAGCCTTGTGCCTGACTTCTTGTCAGCTGTCCTTATGCATATGGGCTAAAAATGGTATTCTAGTATCTAACTAAGCTCTAGATCCACTTCTGCAGGCTTAATTCTTTCTCCAGTGATTTAGCCAAGTTTCATAGCAAACATGTCACTGTTAGAGCTGGAGTAATTAGAGGGCTTGGAGCTGCTGCTGTACATAGAATTTTACTCTAATCATTTTTCCCCACTACACTGGCAGGAGTAATGCCTGCAGAAGGTTTTACCAATCACTTCCTATGACAGTCTTTAATTCTCAGCTTCCTTAACCACTGCTGTATATAATTTCTTGACATGTAGCTAATTAGAAAATGACATGAGAAAGACGGAGACCTATAACTTGAACATGTGCTCAGCAGAACAGAGGAGCTGCTCAATTAGGGCCTTAGCTTCTTGATTGAGTATTGCCCCAACTATATTTCTATGCGGGAATGTGTGGTAGGACCTCTCCCTGTGAAAACATAGACTGACAGATTCAGACACACCTGAGTTCTTCCTAAATCTTGTTACTGCATCAGTTCAACTCCCTAGACTGACATCTGGTGAAAGGGTTTATTTTCAGATATATCAAGTCTTCACTCTTTACAACCAGGGTATTTAGAAGAGATCAAAATGGTGTATCTTCTATTGCTAATGTGCCAGTTACAACTCTTAATCCAGTTCTTTAAACAGATCTGACTGATTGCATTATTCCATTTTATTAAACTTAAGGGATAGGCATATGATCAAACACACTTAATTAGTTCCTGGCAGCCTAAATCTAGTGAAACTGAGAGAAAAAAAGATGCCTTAGCATTTCATTGTTATTGCAAAGAAGCCATGAGCACCTGTAACGCTGCTTTAAGGAACTGATATCGGGAGTACTTATTTGGAAAAAAATTCAACGGGTGAGGGAATTGATGAAGAACTATTAGAAGACCAAATAATATTAAAATATAATGGAAGACTATAATATCTTTAAATATTAACTTTATTTGTAATAAGCAGAATTCTTTGAGGGTACCAATCCACACATGCATGGAGACAGTGTAAGTAAGATTTCATAGACATGGCAACTGACCAAGATGAGTAGTGATGTGGTCACTGCAGGTCTTGTCGTCCCCCCCAGAAACGTTCTTAGTCCCATCGAATGACTTGACATCTATATTGCCTGTATAATCTTGTACACTAAATAACTACATAAATACTTTCTAGCCCTCCTTGTCATAATGTCGATGCATCTCACAGCAGTATATTCTGTTCACCCTTTAAACATCTGATGGGGAAGTGAGTCAGAGACCTACAGATTTTCTAAAAAAAAAAAAAAAGGGCATTTCACAGCTTTGTCTATTTAACTGTAAGAAAAACTCCAGTTTCAGCTGTCCCAAGTAGTTATGTCAGAATTGCTTACACCAGCCCAGGCAGAATAGCAATATAGTTTTATTCTCATTTGGGCTTATGTCAGCATATCTATATGCTGTCTTAAAAAAGTCCCGCAGCTGTCTGGTAGTAATTCACAGTGGTTAGGGAGTCCAGTTACAGAAGAGGACTAAGTCTACCAAGACGAGGAAATACAAGCATGGAAAAAAGCACCTAATCCTTTTCCCAGGCAGTTTGTACAGTCTATGCAGAAAACCACCAAACAGAGCAGGTAAAAGAAAGAGCTGTACTGCAAAAAACACTGGAGTGGAGGTATTGATTCCAGTGCATCAGCAAGTAGATGTTGTCAAGACCTTTGCTGTCTTCACAGAGAAAGACACTATGAAGAAGGAACTGATGGGCAGTCTTGATGTAACTTTGCAAAGGTTTACAGAGGGCTCTAGAAAATGCAGGTGCATCCATCGGCTGAAGAGTCGCAGGAAGTCATTTGGATAGTGAACAGAGCTGAAACGGAAAGGCAAAGATATGAAGATCCTTGAAGGAGATGACAAGTGACCTGTTTCTGATAAAATAGAAAAGAAAAAAGAGCCAGTGAAAATCTTCCAACACAAGAGTAATATGATCAAAATTAATGACTCATGGAACAGCACTTTGCAGCAGCAGTCTAAGTGGATATGCAAAGAGAGGGATTTGCCAAAGCAGATGCAAACAATTTTGTACTAATAAAGATGTAAGATAGCGAAAGCCTGGATGAGAGTCACAGTGTGTAAAGGAACCTTCACAGCAGAAATCAATGATATAGAACCATGGCCAGAATGTGAAAAGCTAGAAAATGGAAACATTACGACTGAATGACGAGCTTGCAAGATATTAAGGGTCACAGAATCACAGAATGGTAGGGATTTGAAGGGACCTTTAGCAATCATCTATTCCAACACTCCCTGCCAGAGCAGATTGACCTAGAGCAGGCTGGACAGGAATGCATCCAGGAGTGTTTTGAATATCTCCAGAGAAGGAGACTAAATAACTCTAGAGAAGGGTTGCCACAACGAGGCATAGAAAAACTGTAATGGAGGAAAGAGGTGTGGATCCACAGCTTCATTTTAACTCTAATAAGATTAACCTGCTGACTGGAGCTGCCAGATACAAGCCCACGTCTTCAAACAGCACAATAACTACATGTGGTCACTTGGCACCTTCTTCAGGGGAAGAGGCTGGCTGTTCACTAGTGGATACGCTGCAAAGGTATTTATTCCAGGTGTCGTGGAACAGACAACAGCAGAATAAAGATCAGGCTTTGTTAAAATGTATGCATATTCTTTTTACTGTGTTTGTCTCTGGGATATTGTCTGGCTTATTCACAAAGAAGCAGGCTGTGACATCTAATTATCTTAACGTGTGGCTAAGGGTAGATTTGTGCTTCCCTGCGCAGAAATATTGCAAACAGGCCAACTACAGAAATGAAAGGAAAATGGAAAGCAGGTAACTTCCTCAAATGGAGTTCATACCGGCACTACTGCAGTAGCATAGAGGGAGGGAGATAGGAGAAGGGTAGTTAGAGCAAGAAATAATTCATAATAAGGTAGAGTCACTGCAGAGTACCGGTATCAACTGGGGCACCCACCTTGCTCACCCACGGAAACTCTGCTGTGGGGAGCAAGGGCAGCAAACTGGGCAGTAAGCTGTCTGGCTGGTGCTTGCCTGGGGGAATGTATCAATAAGTAGGAAAGGAGAGAAAGCAAAATGAATGCAATAGACATCAAGGGGAGGAGAACTGGGGCAGTTTGGGTGTACAAACATCTGAATAGCAGAGTGCTGTATTATCCAGAGTGTGATCCAAGGAACAGATTGAAATACATGGCTGGGGAAACCCATCAGCTGATGGGCTGGAGCAAAGAGCTATGACAAAGTCTACTTCTGTGACACTGTTACTGGTGATTACTGGAATAATCACTACTGACATCAAACTGGTCTGTTTAAAAAATCTCTCTTCCGGGAGAATGGAGGTTGCTGAGAATCAAAGGTCTTCTGACCAAGTCTCCTTCTCGATAGTTAAGATTGAAAAGCAAGGGGTAAAAATACTATTTACTGTCTTTTCTCCCTCCTCCTCACAAAACTGTAAGTCTTGACACACGTCATACTCACAAGGTATGTCAGTGGAAGGAAGGTCTACTAATATATGTAATCTTTTATCTTAGGTTTGAGTCTAAATGTCCTGATCCTCCTTTAGTACCTAGAAAATGACTTGATTTATTCTGAGACACGAGCAACCTACATGCTACACAAGCTTGTGCACAGGGTTGGGCCTTAACTCAGATTGCACTCCTACAGGTGCCGTTGACTCAAATCCACACTGAGCTGTGGCTAACAGAGACTGGACAGGTACTGCTTGCTCCTGGAAGGAAGATTGTAGTAGAGCATGGATCTCCTGTTAAATGACAGTGATGTATCTAAAGAGATCAAGGCGTTACCAGGACAGCCCCTGATACCGGGAAGGCCTTAAGACATGGAGTTCCTCAACCTTGAGACTTTCCTAACTTGTCTGAACAGGTAAGTCACGGGTGGAGAGGCAAAATTCACATTTAAAGATTACACATGTGGATTGGAACAAGAATGGCTGTACTCAGACAAATCCAAAGTTATGAGATTATCTGTTCTGCTATCACCCCAAGGAAGTGAAAATTGCTATTTTAGCTCCATTTTACCTTTCTTTGGATAGAATGGCATTTTCAATAGACTGCGTTGAACCTCCAAAATCTCTTCTGAAGGGTGATGCTGAATTCAGCCGCCAGGCTTTTCCTTACTGTCTATTTCTAGGGTATTTCCATAAAGAAACAAGCAAAAGGAGGTAAGCCAGCTCAAAGTGTTTACTAAACACTGAAGGAAATCAAAACACTCAAATTTTAATTTAATCAGATTGTAGACTGTTATTTAGAGAAATAATTTATCTCCGTTTTGTTTTCTTGATAGACTTGGCAAGTAAAACCTGCAATTTAGTGAATGTTAAACAAATTTATTTAAAATATCAATCATACTAAGCCTGAACTTACACACACAAACCCATCATTAACGCAATTACAGTTGTGAAAACTGTAAACATTACCATTTAAAATTAACTTCCTAACAATCAAGAGATGAAATGTAAAACTTAGCTTCCAAATTGTCACTCAAAGAGCTACCTTTGATTCAAAGTCTTTTGTGGATACCTTAAATCATATTTCAGTGTTGATTATAAAATACATATACTTTTAATGAGACAACTCTCTACACGTTCCTTCCTAACGTGTATATAAACTGATTCAGGCCTGAGCCATCTTTGATACCCATAAGTCCAGTTCTAAGGTACTCTTGCAGATACCATTTAAACAATTCAAAGGTCTTTTTAATACCAGGCCATCTCCAAGCTGCAGAATGTCATTACATAATTATAATATACAATTACAAATTATACAAAACCATTTCTTTCTAGTTTCCCTTACACTCTGTCCTCTGTAGTACAGAGTTTGTCTTTCACTGGGGGATACAGATGCTCAACATTTGTCCACCCTTACCGTGTTTGCTCCCTTAGCATGCCCTCCAAAGGGGACAGACGTTGCAGAGAGGATCTACCCCTTTTGTACAGCTGTGGAGAGATCCTAGGGCAGCAGAACCCTCTGCAAAGGGAAGATGGATTTGGAGATTCTGAAGTACATGTAGGTCTTTTTCAATATCACCCTGCCTCCTCAGTCCCACAGGGATTTCCTTCCAGTGGGTGCACAGCTGAGATAGAGGCTGAATGAAATGGGCTAGGTGAATCTGCAAATGCTTGCTCTGAAAATCCCCACTTGTCTAGGTGCTAAGACATGGATTTACTATTAAATCAATGTTTTGTGGCAGCGGTCCCTCTGCTGAGTCTCTGTAATTTGGCATGGAATTCTCACTGAACGAGACTTTATCACTTCAGTGATGATCTCTGTTTTCACACTGTTTCAAATCAATAATAACCTGTGGAATTGTGCCCAAATTCTATGACTTTTTTCTTCTAATATGCTTCATTGATTCAGATGTTTCACTAAAAAAGTTATGATTTGCCCCTTATTTACAATAAATATTTGTTTTCGTAAGCAAATCAGACTGTGGGAATGTGAATACTTCATACAGACAAAACCAATATAGATTGTAACTGAGAAAAGTGAAAAATGCTTACATGTGATTGGCTTTCCACACAGTTTTCTCTGTATTGCTATACTTTACTGCTCATGGAGTAGTCAGGTCCCCACTGCTTTTGCAGTTTTTCTACTGAAAAAAAATGAAGTGGCAAATATGTGTTCTGCATCTTGTAGGATAAGGAAACTAAGAAATGCTGCTTTTGGGAATGATCTGCTCTCTGGTCTGTTTAAAGGCTGGAACACCAGAGTTAAATCCCCAGAGCTAAAGGAGTGTAAGAACTACTTTTCTTCAGCAAATAAGAGGCTGAGAATAAATACTCCCTTCTGGATGAGGTGAGTTTGCTATCCAGGACTAAGACACAAACCACACTGAATCCTGGGCAATGAATACCTCTTCTTTTACAATGCTGTAAATCTGGAGGGTTAGAAGGCAACTTTTGTGTGACATCTGAAGACTTGAGGCAGAAGAAAGAAACATGAAAATGAATGACACGTCACAGAAACTCTGCCGTCAAAACAGAAATATCTCCAACAAAACAAAGACTGTGAGCTTGTGGTATTGTTCATGATTCTGATAACCTGGATGAGGGATCCAAACCTGGTACTTTTTTTCCCTGCATAGTCTTATTTCTCCAACATTGCTTCTTTGATGTTCCTTGACACCATTAGAGGCCACAAAGTCAGTGAGGGCAGATGGCATCTCATCTGCCCTAGAGGTGTCAAAGTTAGACGGCTAAGCTTATGCTGGTCACAGCAGGTTTCTTTTACACTTATTAGAGAAAAATGAGCACCTCTTGAGATGGTTCGCTTGATCTGTCTTGGACAACTATTTTAAGACAAGATGAGTCATTTCTGGAGGAATTTTTTTCCTTTGAACCAGCTTTAAAGATATTACAGGTGTCCAGCTTAGATCTTTACCTGCCAAAGTTGGGGTAGATTAACTTTTTCAGTAACTCAGCCAGTTTACATCATTGTGGATTTGGCCCACTTAAATAAAATATCCTAGTATGAAAAAGGGATATTAAATCAGGATCAGGAACACGTCCTGTAACCAGGAGAAATTCTCTCTTAAGCCAAGATGTTGTGAACAACAGCTAACGTGAACCCTTACTTTACAATGTGGAAAGGCATGAAATATAAATCCTTCCAGTAATACTGAATAAGATTTACTAATTCCTCCCTGTTTGCCAGAGTAATTTAAATCCCAAACAAAATTATATTGCTATGTTTCTAACACCATTAAGCACTTACTGGATCTCAGGTCTTACATTATTTTGACTTTTTGTCTTACGCTGTTTCAAACCAGATTAAACCCATTCTCTTCATTTTAGCATTATTAGAAGGTTCCTTCCCACAGTCACCAAGTAAATGCATTGACTTCAGAGAAAACTGAATGAGTCTCCAAACTCCACTGCTTGAACTGCATTGGGTTTGGTGCTGTCACCTAACCATAAGGAATCCAGTGACATTTGGGAGAGAAATCCTGGGCTGTCAGATATGACACAATGCCTTCCTAGATTATCTGTCCTGAAAGATATTCATGGCACTCTGCTGTGGCAGTCAGACAACTTTGGACATTTCAATAGCCCCTGGACATCTACTTTTAGGGAACCATCCTCCACCCTCATACTCTGTCACTGCTGTCTCTTCTGTTGCTACATGTTAAGTAGGTTTCAGTTGCTGTTTCCTTTATTTCTGAGAAAAAGATGTGAGGCAGCCAGGAGAAACAGCATGTGGAAAGAAGTCAAAGCACAACATTGGGAGGCAAGATCTTACTTCAGTGTATCCTGACATTTTCCCTGTTCATAAACAGGTGTTGCATTTCAGGGCATGAACACGGCAAGATACGCTTTTTTATGTGTCCTGGTGCATGACAGACCACATTGATGCTCATAAGGCACCACTTATATATGTTCTGGTGCTGATTTTGATCCTGAATGTATAGTTCACAGATTATCAGTTAAATACACGCCATAAATTAAACCATTTTTAATCCCAATTCAGTTTACACTGAGATGAGCTTTTTTTCCCATCACCAGGAGGCTCAATTGTGTTATCTTCACCTTTGCATTCACTGTCTTGATGACAGTTTATGAAAAAAATGTGTATTCATCTGAGAGGGAGGGTCAGTACTGTGTTCAACCTTTCTTGATATTCTTTTCTTTACACATCTTTGCTATGTGAAATGCCTTATGCTTTCTTTTCATGTGCTCTGTTAGGCCTTTCTATTGACAAACTTTTCATTCCTTCCCTACTCTCTGGAGCTTTCTGTAGCAGGAGGTTGTCTTTTAGAAAGAGTCCCCATTTATTTGCAGACTCCTTTCCAGCTAATACCATTTTTAACATGTATTAATTGGATAGAGCATCTTCTGTGAACAGAGCCAGCAATACTGAAAGCGGGATCCCTCAGTTAGCTGGTGAGATGTATCCTCCACTGAGGCTGAAGGTCTAAAGGATCTGGGAAATCCCTTCAAATTTCATAGCAAAGAGGGAGACTGACAAATTCTGTTTCTGTAACCTTGTAATTCTTAAGATCAGGGGCACAAGACTGGTGAAGCTGAAAAGAGAACAGAGACAACAGATTCCTATTTCTTGATGGTTATGCCCGTAATTTAAGATGAATGGTCAAGGTTTTCTGAAGGCAGATTTTTAATCTAGAGATGCTCTAAGAACATCTTTTGATATTTTTAATGATGGGGACACAAGGTGTAAGATTAGCTTTCTGAAAATAAAGCCTTTAAGGTGTTTCTAATCAGGCACAAACATACTAATCAGGGACATGGCACAAAGGGTCATTTGAAGAATATTTGAAAATATATATGGCAGCTTGAGGATAAGGCAAGTGTTCTAATACCCTTGGGTGATATTTTCTTTGTCTTTTAAATACTTGTTATGTATGAATGCAACAGAAAAGGACTTTGTTGGCAAGCAGCAACTTCAACTGATTTCTTAACAGGATTTTTCTGTCTTTCAAAGAGTATATTTCCTTCTTCTATCTCATTCACCAGTGTATCCTCAGCAGGTATAAATCAATAGAGCTTGAATTACATTCCTGGAGCTATGCTGACTTCTGTCTCTTGGGGATATGCTCTACAGCCTCTAAAACTTTAAATGCATAGAATACAGGGACTTCTGGATTATTAAATTAATGGGAAATATAGATTCAGTTTGAAAGCAATACAAATCCAAAATAAGAGGCAGAATTCAGAATTTTAAAAGCTCATGACTTTCTGAAATGATTCATAACTCAAAGAACATGATCAATTTTCTTCAATCTCTGTTGAAAGTTTTTTCCTTTCTCTCCCTAGGAGATAGAATTGTTTTGTAAACTGAACTTGTGGGGAGATGGATAACTCCATCTCTTCATAAAAAGAAAACGTTGTTCATAACTTGAGGAAAGTTCTTGAAAGACAGCTGTTAGAAGACATTGTTCAAAAGCACCTTTCTTTGTTTTACAGAGGTTTTTAGTCAAAATACAGTTTGCTGAGTTGTAAGAACAGAGTAAAGAACATAAACAAAATGCAAACATTCTGCATTTTTTTTCCCCTTTCATTTTCCAGTGATGGTGAGAGAATTGGATAAATCAAGACTCTACATATTAACTGGAAAGAAAAAAATTAACTCAGTGTCAAGTTCCAGAATTGTTCTCAACTAGCAGAAAAGTGGAACAGGAGGAGTGGAATCAAAAAGAGAAGGCTATTGGGGAGGTACTGAAGCAATGACTACCAAACAGACTGAAGAGTAAAATACTTCATGTACCAATGTTTGCTAACATAATGTGAATCATTTCAAATAATGCTGACATCCATGAACGAAGAAAGGGACAATGTTCTGGGCAATCTTCACCAAATTGCAAAGAGGAATTTTGTATTTTAAGTCATAAGAACTCTACAAAATGTTTTGAGGAATATTCTGATAACTTCTCTGTGTGGTGTTAACTTTTAAAAGATTCTTTTAAACTATCTGTTTTAGTGGAATTGTTTCCTTAACTAAAATGCAAACAGGCATTTCTGCAGTACAGAGTAGCACTCAAACCCTTTTTCTTTTTCCCAAATTGTTACTCAAATCTTGGTAAGGTTAAGTAAGTATGAAAAATTTAGAAAAACTTAGTATTTAGTGCTTCCTTAGAGTTCATAGACCTGTGAGAAGACAAGTTAGTGATTTATGATTCTTGTTTTAGAACTTATACAAAGCTAATTTGTGGTTCATTTTCATTACTATTTGATGTTTACTTTTTAGTATTCATGCAAAAGGACAGTTGAAACTTAACAAAAATAGTGCCCAAACAACTACTGCCATTTTAAGAAATACTGGAAATGAGGTTTAACATTCCTGATACCTGTGAATGAACCCAGAAAACAAGGCAGATACAGCAAGAAACATCACTGGTCAGAGATGTGTAACATCCTCTGATGAATCATTTAGCGAATAACATCTACTAGCTAAAATGAATATTTTATTTAACTAAAGACTATTCTATGCCTGGTTAGTAGATAACACCAATTTTCTCTTAAAATAACACTCTGAAAATCTGTGTAAATTTCTTCTCTTACAGTGGTCCTAAAGACTGGTAAGAAACATCAGCTAGCATATAGAATCATAGAATGGACCTTAAAGATCATCTTGAATTTAGTCAGTTCAATAGTGGGTCAAGAATCACACCTGGAACAGCAAACTACATCGTACAATGCAGGGAATATCGATAAATAGATAGATAGATAGATTAGATAGATAGATAGATAGTGATTGTGTTTAAAAGGGATTTGGGTTAAAAAGCAGCTGCCAGGGTCCATCAAGGGTCAGCTGTCCCAGCAAGGCCAGGGCACCAAGGGTAACCATGGGGCCAGTAAGGCTATGTCCTTTTCAACCAGGGACAACCCATAGGTCCCAGCAAGGGAGGAAGCCCAGGGATGGTGACTGAGGTAAACCCAGAGCTGTGTGATTGCTTGGTATGGCCACAGTGTCAAAGAAAGGCAGGAAGTCAAATTTTTAGATCAATGTCAGTAAAATACACACCTGGGTGTAGTGACACCTATAGCAATAGAGCACACAATGACAAACAGAGAGTGCATGAGATCAAATGCAGCTCCAAAGAAAAAGAAAGCCCTGGTGAAACTTCTCCCAGCTCTTTCTGCCTCAGGTCATTCCCAGAAGTGTGATCCTAGGATATTCAGTAAATTCATAGCAGAGATGGTCGGATCATATGCCATCATATCCCAAGGAGGAGGAAGAGATTACAGGGCCTGTTTGTGCACACAGGGCCCCAGTCATTACACTAACAGGAGTTTTTGACATGAAGATACAGTGATAAGTCAAAGCTTTCACTCTAGTCAGGGCTCAGGAGGACATTAGGTCTATTTCAAGAAATATGAAGGGGAGGGAAAACACTCAATGGAGAAATGAAAGTGACTTGCTGTCTAGAAAACTTACTGCACATGGAAATATTGCAAGAATGGCAGTCTAGCTCAGATACCATAGATTGGTTTGCATTGGAAGGGACCTTAAAGATCATCGAGTTCCAACCCCCCTGCCATGGGCAGGGACACCTCCCACTAGAGCAGGTTGCTCAAAGCCCCATTCAGACTGCTCTTGAACACTTCCAGGGATGGGGCTTCCACAGCTTCTCTGGGCAAACTGTTCCAGTACCTCACCGCCATCTCTCCTGCAGGTTCCCTTTAGGTACCGAAAGGCCACAATAAGGTCTCCCCAGAGCCTTCTCTTCTCCAGGCTGAACAGCCCCAGCTCTCTCAACCTGTCTTCCTAGGAGAGGTGCTCCAGTCCTCTAATTATTTTTGTGGCCGTCCTCTGGACTCTCTCCAACAGGTCCGTGTCTTTCTCTTATTGGGGATTCCAGGCCTGGACATACTACTCCAGGTGGGGTCTCATGAGAGTAGTGCAGAGGTGTAGAATCATCTCCCTCTACCTGCTGGCCGCTCTTCTTTAGATGCAGCCCAGGATATTGTTGGCTTTCTGGGCTGCCAGAGCACATTGTCGTCTTATGTTGAGCTTCTCATTCACCAAGACCCCAGGTCCTGCTCAGGGCTGCTCTCAATTCATTCTCTGCCCAGCCTGTATTTGTACCTGAGATTGCTATGACTGAGGTGCAGGACCTTGCACTCAGCCTTATTGAACTTACTGAGATTTGCACAGACCCACCTCTCAAGCCTGTCAGTGTCCCTCTGGATGGCATCCCTTCCCTCAACAGTGTTGACTGTACCACACCACTTGATGTTTTCATCAAACTTGCTATGGATGCAGTCAATCCCACTGCCCATGCTGACAACAAAAGCCAGCACCGATCCCCATATCAACCCCCGAGGAACACCACTCATCACTGGCCCCCTCTTGAACTTTGAGCCATTGATTGCAACTCTTTGAGTGCAACTTTTCAGACACTTCTTTACCCACTGAGTGGTCCACTATCAATTCCATGTTGCTCCAATTTAGAGACAAGGATGCCGTGCAGGATAGTGTCAATTGCTTTGTGAAAATCCAGGTAGATGATGTCAGTTGCTTTTCCCTCATCCACCAAAGCTGTAATCTCATCATAGAAGGACATCAAATTTGTCAGACATGATTTGCTCTTAGTGAAGCCATGTTGGCTGTCACTGATCACCTCCATATTTTCCATGTGTGTCAGCAGAGTTTCCAGGAGGACCTGCTCCATGGTCTTGGCAGGTACAGAGGTGAGACTGACTCACCTGTAGTTTCCCAGGTCCTCCATTTTTTCCTTTTTAAAAATGGTTGTTATGTTTCCCCTCTTCCAGTGAGCAGGAGCTTCATGGGACTGCCACAACTTCTCAAATATGATGGATAGTGGCTTAGCAACTTCATCTGCCAGTTCCCTCAGGACCTGAAGATCCACCTCACCAGGTCCCATATTCTTCAAACATAAAACAATACCTGCAAAAAAAATAAGAGAATGTGTTCAAATAAGAAATGGACAAAATGCAAATACTAGATGATAAATAACACGAAGCATTAGGAGAAACTTTACCATCACACAAACAGTTATGCCCTGCAACTATGCATATTGCATAATGGAAATTTTTTTAGAGCTGGATGGCCTCCTTAAAGCTTTTCAAAGTCTTATTTCTGTATTTTCCCTAAAAATGCTCTCACTAAATACTTTCATCCAGTTTTGGGGACCACTTGGCTCTCCATTCTCTTCTCCAGCAGGTATTAGAGCTTTACCATGTTTCTTTAATTTCAAGACTGGAGATTTGACTGAATTTTTGGCAATTTTTGATTGAAATCCCTTCATTAAATCCTACTTTTAAAAATTAATCCCACTGGGGAATGAAATGGACATTTAATTTTTGGTTCATCTAACACTACCAGCATTTTGAATCCAAGTGTCGTTTTGTCATAGTTATTCTCATATGTTGTAAATCAGCACCCAAGAGGGTAGGGATCAACAGCTCCCCCCATTTACTGTTTGTCTGACAACACAGAACACATCCCTTAGGGGCGTATGCTTAAAGTAAATTATGTTGCTAAGAAACCCATTAAAGTATGGTGTTAATTGATGGTGAATAGCTTCCTAGTTATTGGGAACATTTCTTACCAGCTCTGTTTCATGTGGTGTGTAAATGAGACAACATGTACTGGTAGCTGCTGATGTCAATGACACTGGTTATTTAAGAAGTGCACACAGCAGGGAAGGAGAAAGGCCACAATTATCAGATCAGGAAATTGCCTTTGTTTGCTTTGATGTTGGTAACATTATTTAGGTGACATCACAAAACTCTGCTTGACTGAAAGGAAGCAAGTGAGAAAACAGAAAGCACAGTGAAATGGCCTGACTTCTTGCCGTGAACATTTGTTTCCTTGTCACAGTCTCAGGAGCAGAAGCTGTTTCTCCTCAGTTGCTATTTATTCTTGGAGCAAAGTTCTGAACATAAGTAAATGCTCTGGCTAATGTTAGTTTTAAAAAAATATTTTCAACCATGTCTCTATTGTAAAATATGCTCAGAACAAATTTAAGTAAGCTCTGTTGCCATGATTGTCTCCTTGATAGAAGCGTATGATGAAACATACTTCATAAGAAATAAATCAAACATAATAGTTAGTACTGTCCTGCTCGTTTCAGTGGGTATCTTAAAGCTTTTCCATGTTGCTTTTAAAACCATTGCCAAAGGTGCCCTGCATCCTCTTAAGTAGGATGCAGGCACTGAAAAAAGGTAAGAGTTGCTCAGCAAAACAAAGAACAGCATACAGAAGAACAAATGTATTGAGCATAGTTAACAGGATTTCTAGGAAATGATGGAAGGGAAAAGGCTTTATGAAAATTGTATGGCATCTGAAAAGGGAGCAGCAGCATATTTTGCCCCTTTTCTGACTTTTTTTCTCTGCTGAAATGCCATGAGCTGTGGAAGAGCTTGCATAAAGACTGACTAATGGATTGTACCTTGGGACCTCTTGCAACATGTCCCCTCCCTAAACAGCTTCTTGCTGCAAATTGAGTATAATAGGAAAAGAGTAATATTTCATTTCTATTTTAGACATTTTACACTGACCAAAGTGGAGATAACACAGCAGGTAAGCAGACCTTTATTCTGCTTTGCTGCAGTGCGAACTCTTATGCTGGCTAAATGTCCCCTTCTGTCCTGCTATAAAAAGGATGAAGAAGTTACAAAAGTTGTTCCCTCAAAAGACCGGTTATTGTGGGGTAAGTGTGTACCCAGAGGTGCTCCAGTAGAAAATGCTGTTGTGCTCAGGCCCCTTGTCTGAGGATAATGGCCAATTCTGAGTTGAAACAAGCTGCCATAGACAGGGGTTGTGCGCTCATGTGGATGAAACCACCTAAAACACCTGTATTTGCATACATTTTTTCCCTATGCCTGAAATGCTTCGGCTTTCACAAGCTGCCTCCTGCACTGCAGTTTTACTGTGAGAACTGATCATAAATTTTAAAATAAGTAGTTTTCACATTTTCACTAATGCAGCTATGTAACTTCATTTACCTGGCCTTTCGTCTGCTGAAGAGTCACAAACGCCTAGTTTGGTTCCAAAAATCTTTCTAGGTTCTAAACTGTTATAATTAATACAGTGTTCATCCAACAAATAATGTTGTTAATCACTAGTCATCATTTTGCTTTCAAAGAACCTACAACAGTTATACAAACTAGAAGCAGAGAATAGAACATGATTTAAATTAAACATGACAAAAACCCTATATACACCTTGCTAATGTTTTCTCACATTATGTATTTTGGCAGCTTTAAGGATACCATGTGTCTGTCTCAGGATGTATTAGCCAATGATTTGCAAATAAAAATGAGACATGTTTTTAAAAATTATCAGCAACTCATTTTATCTTTTCTGCATGTCCTGATCCCTAGTTTTAACTGACATGAATTGTTTATTCCAATGTCCTCTTTTCTGTAAGAAAGTATAGTGAAAAGGCCTAGTAATGTAATGCAAAGCTTTTCATATGAATCTTTTCAGACAGTGAATACTATGTTGAAGAGCATAGGAGAAAACAGTTGTGAAGTAAAATAAGAAAGTTTATTTCTGAAACGAAAAAAAAATAAAAAAAATGTGTTGATGTAATTTATTACAATCTTTTTTGGAAACAAACTTAACGTTTCATGCATTTCTTTAAGTTTACAAAGATTAATATATTTATTAATCTAATCTTAACTAAAAACTTGTAATCATTCTTCTTTATAGAAATCATGAAAAATTTCGAGACCTGTTTCATTTTATCTTTGGAAAGATTTGAGTATTTGGGAAGGATTGATTCTGAATGTTTAGGTGGTTTATTTAAGTGTTGACTTACAGAAGCCAAATCAGCATTTAAGGGAGAGTAATCAATTCTTAACACTAAGCAGAGGGGATGTTGTTGGGTTACTAAAAAAGGCTATTTAACATCAAATCTGTCAGGTTTGTTCTGCACTAGAATTTCTGTGAGCAAGAATATGTATTTTTAGGGCTAGGTCTTCAAAAGCCAACCAGAAAACTCTTAAATTTTAACATAGTGGACGTATTTTATATTATTGTTTCCGTTCTCCTCTGTATTGCAAAGAAAAAAGGGTACAAATCTAATTTAGAATTTAAAAATAAAAAAATAAAATAGCAATTGGCCAAGAATAACCCAAGAAGAAGAGCTTTTATATCTCTTTCATATGGAAATTTATTGGATGAGTATAACAGGTCAACACTGTCTATCCACCCAAAGTAGAGGTTTCTGCATTCAGTGACTTCTTCCAACACACCAAAGGCAAGATAGTCACCTGGATCTTTGCACTCAGTTACTTCAGTTAATATGAATTTTCAATATAAGCTCTGGGGAACAGATGTGACTACTACTCTTAAATTTGTGTACAGTGACCTGTTTAGTATTTCAGATATGCAGGAATTTTTTGGTATATATAAAGAAGTAAAATGATCCTAGTTACTAATACTTTTTTACCATCCAAAGCACATTTTGCAGATATAGAACACATTAAAAATTTGCATCCAGTGACTATTGCAATTGTTTCTGCTTCAGACAGAGCAGAATTCACTTTCAAACTTAGCTCCTGGCAATATCAAAATAGAATCTGCACACAAAAGAGTCCTATTGTAATGCAACTTCATGAAGTCACTTAGGTTGTATTAACTCCAGAAAGCTACTGGAATCTACTTATGAGGATTAATTGTGATTTACTTCTTTGACAAAGTAGTTTATTGATTAAACTCGGTCCTGAAGCTTACATTTAGTTTAGAGTAAGAGCCTGAGGTAACTGCTAACCACAGTAAGAAATTTGTTTCACCATGAACACATAAGGAAAAAACCTTGTAACTGACAGATAGCCTATATCTTCCCTTGAAACGGGTCTTATAATATGTGTATCAGTCCAAGTAAGTCATTGTCATGTTTAATAAAAGATTAGAAGAAAAATTAATTTCATCATCCATCTCCCCTCAAAGATATCTCTGGGTCAACAGTGTAGGAAACTAAAGTTATTAACTAGATGATGGAGGAATTCTGCCAAGAACAGTACATGACTGCTCCCACGAGATCTCTAAATACCACTAATTCTTTCTTCAGGAAAACTAATCCCTGTTCATTAACGCAAAACACTGAGCAAAATCTGCATGCTTTAACCTGGCAGCAGAGCCTGTTCTGGCCACACAGCCTTTTCTGCATGCCAGGTTTGGAAATTGGGAGTTAGGAAGTTCAGCTTCTTATAAAGGTTTTTGGATTGCATCCAGTCATTGCCTCCTGCTCCCTTATCATGAAAAAAAAGCCTCATTTTCTAGGAGCTGTGGAGGTATGGCTAACTGCACACACAGAGCTCCAGTCTGGAGAGAGGGGTGCAGTGGTTGTGCATTTGAAGAGAAGCTGTGAAGAAGGTTTTCTTTGTCAGGAGACAAGAATGTTTGGTCATTTTGGTTGGCCAGCAACATGCAATGTGAAATGTTCAGACTGCCAGCCCAGGTCTGTGTATTTCCTCCACTCCCTCTGAGGGCTGCTCCCTGACTGTGAGTTTTTGCTGTTCTTTTATTTTCTAAACAGAAAGTCAAAGGGCATCTGATGCCCTTTAAAATTAACTAACACTTCAAGTGGAACTGCACCTAAGCTGATGCAGTGAAGTGATGTTGTACTAAGGATAGTTCTTTGCAATGAAAACTTCTTCTTTTTTTTCTGAGCCTGGCAATATCAACTCACCTATAAGAAGTCAATGAGGAGACTTTAACTGCCTGAGTCCACATTCAACATACAGATACAGCTGTGAGAAGCCAATGAAGAGAAAAAGATCCAATAAGTGTAACTGAAGAAAAAAAAAGGAAAAAAAAAAAAAAAAGAAAAAAAAATTACACTTCTTTACCAATTGCCACAAGTTTTCTTTGCTATTTTTCTTCTTAGGGAAGTGAAATGTAAAATAGTACAAGGGAACAGTATAGAGCAAGAATCAACTGAATGCTTGTGTTTCTGGTCTGATTTTCAACCTGTGTCAGTTTGGCAACTTCTGTTGACTTTAACAGAGACATTTAATGGTAACATTTTCAAGGGCATCTAAATGTCTTAGACTCTTAAGCGGGTTTAAAACTTTCAATAGTCTACTGAGATCTTAAGTATATTTCTAAGTTAATCATACTTTAACTCCTAAGGTCTGACTCTAAAAATGGGATTTGCATGCCATGGTAAGAGCTGTAATACAATTATGTACAAATGACTTAGGTACATGGCCCTTGAGACTGGAAACACAGACAACGAGTTAAAAGAAGTAACTCCTTCATCAAGCGTAGTTAATGCTGGACACACAGCTCAGCAGCGTGACAGCCTTACTGCCCCTTATCCAGGCTACCAGGCTAGATAAAAAAGTCCATTTAGGAAAGATCTGCTTTGTTATCTCTTTGTGGTATCCAGTTTGTTCAGATTGTGCCACAGCAAAGCAGAAATTCAGAATTCACATGGGTGGGACAGGCCAAACTGAGACTTTCTCCAGCCAGACAGGAGGAATCCAGCAGATGGCTCAGTTTCACCCACTTCAGCTGCAGCACCCTTAGTGACCACAAAAGGTGCATGGAACAACTTCTGATACTGTACTCAGACAATGAAGCACTTGTAGGAAGGGGGAGACATTAACAAAACATGTTCTTGTATGAACATGTCCAGTGAATGAGGACCTAAAGTGACCTCTTTGAAAAACTGCACATACACTGTGACAAAAAATCAAAAGTTGTAGCAAATAAAATGTGTGTGCAATTAGCCTTCCTTCCCCCCATGGTACCTGGTCTGAGACACTCAAGCAGTGCAATATGGACTATACACTGAGGTTGGCAGGCTGATGCTGAGAAACTGGCTGTTTGCTTTGTGTCCCTAAATTTCTTTTTTTTTTCCTTTTTAATTTTGTTAGCACGAGAGCTTTCATGTCACTTGGAATTTTTCTCCCATTGTTTTCTCCACAGCTGCTATGACGATTCCTATGAGGCTGAGGCTGTCCTACAAGCAAGCTTGCAAACCACCCACCAACACTTCCACTTCAGTCTTCCCTTCTGACGTCCTTTCCCTCAATGTCTGACACATTACAAGCTCTTACTTTCCATCTGTATGTCAACAGAGCCAGGGAAAGTCAAAGTACATAACTTACATGGCTGCGACACTGCATCAGTCAAGTACACACAGATCCCTTGCAGGCTTGTGACCTGAATGAAAGTGTAATACTTGTTCTTAAATGAGCTAATCCACTTATATTCTGAGGAACGAGTCCATATTTAAAAATGCAGTGACCTAATTCTTCCATGGCTAGGATTTAACAGTTGACAGTATGTAGCTATGTTCTGCTTCATTCAACAAAGTTTAGGTTTGTAGCAGGATTTTGAATTTAAAGTAGTTCCTTTTAATAGTTTCCGTTTTTATTTTATAAATATTTGCTTTCAGAATATCATTTACCCTCCACTGCAACAATTCAATTAAATCCTTGCTTGTCCTGCCGTCATTTGGCTTACCACATCTGTAGAACTGTTCCAGATATATCATCCAATAAATAAACTTTTATGCTACTTCAAATTCTAACCCCCTGCTGATACATGTTATCTTCTTGTAAGCTCTTTCTAGCAGTAATTCACATTTTCTAAGCATAGTGGCTGGCACCAAAAGGCATATATCCGGCTTTACTGATGCTCATCCCAATGCTCTCTGTGACTCTGTCCTGCTGATTTCACCACTTGGGGTTCTCTTGGAGCGTCCCATTGCATCTGCTCAACTCCCACACTAGACTTTCCTCCTTGTAAGAACCAACATCACGAGGCAAGTAGGCGTACAAGTGCCTGATTTTGTCCCGTCACCCGACTAGGTGACCCTACCCTGAACCGGGAAACCATACAAAAAATAATAATACTAAGGAGGTAGTCAAAGGAATGTGATCCATGCAGGTTCACCAGGCAGTGTTAAGGAGAAGTTATTGATTCCTTTTCCTTTCCGTTTGAGCATTCGCTGTCTCAGAATATGGACTTCGGCATTTTGGGGGATAGTTGTTTTAAAATAAGTACATAGATGAAAAGGATACATAAACAACCTTTTTCCAGCCATCAGATAAAGTTGAGGTTTGTCCTACATAATATTTGCAATGGGTATAACTGCATTTAAAGACAACTTCAATAGCTACCTCATGGCAAAATTTGCTAGAGAGATGTAACTATTGTTGGATGAGCATTTTAACCTTGTTCTATTATTTCCCTTTTCTTAATCGTGAGAAGTGGAGAAAAGCAGGGCTGAAATTAAGTGTGAAAAGCTATCAACTTTTGCATTTGGTAATTTTGGTGTAAGATAGGAGTCAGGCCCCACATCAAAGCTAAGCAATGAATTTTTCGTTAGCTGACAAGGTTAAATGATTCACCAGAAGGAAGGAGAACTGAGAGAACAACTTCAGCTCAGCCGAAACTCTTGAGCCTCTCCAGCACAAACCTTGCTTTCTCCTGAGCTCACACCCCAGGAAAAGAGCCATATCCTCAGACAGCTTGGTGTATAGCATGGAGCATGCTTTTCATTTCTGCTGAAGTCCTTCAGCTATGCACAAAGTGTGCAACTCCTCAGGGACATTAAGACCGAAGCTCAGGTGGTCTGTGTCCTCCGTGCTGTCCTAAGCAGACAGCTGGATGGCTGTTGTGGTGCAAGTAGATGGTGCTGGGTGTATTCAAGTGCTTTGATCTGACAGAGTGGAAAGGCTGCAAACAGAGGGTGAGAGGAAGATGTTGTGGAAAACTGCACCACAGTGTTGAGGCTGTTCTCCTGGAAGGTCAATGAGGAGAATCAGAGACATTCAGAGGGGAACTGCAGGCCCCTGAGGACATCAGAAAATCAATCTCAAGTCGAGCAGCAAAACCCAGACTAAATTGTTTGGCAAACACAGCACCAACCTGACACTAGAACAGTAAAAGCACATATGTTTTTTCTTTTAGTTCTACACACTAAGAAAGATAAAAAGGCTTCTGCTCTAAATTTGTGGGGAAGTAACTCAATAATATCTTGTTTCCATTAAGTTAGCACTGGTCAAACCATGGGGGAGCTTCATGGGAATAAGGAAGATTAGCACAAACTTCTATTTCACGAGACTTGCGGTGGACACTCAGGCCCTATTTAAAGGATTTTGCAAATGTGTCTCAAGGAGAAATCTTCTGCAAACATTTGTTGGACAGCCACTGTGATAATAGAGGTAGTGCTGTGATTCCTCTTGTGTATCATTGCACTCTTTCTCCCACTCCAGATGCAGCTATTTTACCTTACAGACTTACATAGGGTTATTGATTTAGAGCCTTTACTAAGGCCCACAAGAGATTAATATGATTAACTTCATTCAAAAGAATGTTGTCATAAACATTTATTAAAATTCCTGCTTTTTGTGCACGCATTTGTCAACCGGAAATTGGCAAAAATACAAAGATGGTGATGGAAATTAATTTCCCTGAAGGAATCATTAAATCTTCCTCCTCCCTCTTCTTTCCCCATCTCCACCTCCCTCTTCCTTCATGGGCTTCAGTACTGGAAGCTTTTAATTGTCTAGATTGTCAGTTTTTGACATCTTAATCTCCCCTGATGAGCCTAGCGTCTTAGAAGCACAGCATCTGAATACTAAATGCTGCACCTCTTGGATAGATGCTATGCACAAACCATCTGCAACTGGGCCCCAATTTGCATCACTGCTCCACTTTGCATGTCCTAACCCCTCTCCTGCTGTCCGTGATGCAGATATGTGTCTCCACCAGCTTCCCCAAAGTAATTCTCTTCTCTCTGATTTGAAATTCAGGATTTCATCATCTGCAAAATTTACCTGTAACAGAAACCCCAGGTATTCACAAACACAGATATTGCTACAAATTTGGCACTGATATCAGTGTATTTCTGGTCAGATCGGTTTGCACCACTGATATCAACAGAGTTTGAACCACCAGATCAGAAGAGAAGCTGGTGTGCTGTGCTTGTATGGACTGTGTACTGCCCAGACCTGACAGCAGCCCCTTCCCACTGAAGACTCTGTGTCTAGCTTTGACCTAGAGTCAAACACACAAAGTTTTACTCCGGATGATACCAATCAAAACTATATAACATAGTTATGATTGTGTTATAATGAAATCTAGAGTGGTTGAAACCAAGCTGGGAATTCCAGGGCTGGTAGGGCTGGGAACAACATACTGTATGTACGAAAATAGGCGAGCAGCCTTGATTTGCAACTTGTTTCATGAAAATGCTCATGGGAGAAGAATCAAGAAACATCCTCAGAACAGAGAAGTAACCAGCTGCTTATATTTGCTTGGCTAAATACAGGGGTACTAATACTAACTACCCTTCTTGAGATAAAAAGACTGTGTATGCAGGGACTGTGCACCAGCTGTGCTGCTATGAAAATCTGGACTTTTCTTTCAAGGCTGCACTTGGAGAAGAGGATCATTGAGTAAGGCCATTGCACTGGCTGCCTCAAAGCAAATCTCTTTAAACAGCTCTTGCAGAGTCTTGGAGATTAGATCTTCCAGAATAGTGCCAGATTTACCACTGTAAATTAGAGAATTATATAAAGGACTGAGTTGTTTCTCTGCTGTAATTTTCCTGTATTTCCACAGATTTTTTTTTTTTTCTTGATAGCATAACTATTTCCTGGAAAAGTCTGTTACCTGTTAATGTAGCTGTAAGGTGCTAGAATAGCTGCTGGCTGTGCACTTGCAATCATTACAGAAATACCTCTCAGTGAAGGTGAGTCTTGCTGACATCACATTTTTCTTTCAAAATCAATTACAGTCACAAAAGAAATGAAGAAATGAAAGAATATAAAAAATTAGAAGTATAATGTTAAAGCAGTGGCTGCTAATGGCTCTTTACCAAAAGTGAGAGAGATTCAGCTTTTAATTGATTTAGCCCAGGAGGATGCTGCAAATCTGTACAAAGGCACCAGAAATGTTCCATGCCAGGGTCCTCCCCATCCGAAATATGCATGCATCCTCCAAACAAAGCTCTTCTGCTATACGATAAAGTTGTTGTCAGCACTTTCACTTTCTTATGTAGGTGATTTTGATGAGTTTGTGCAGCCATAAAAGCTCTGTGGTAGCAGTCCAGGCTTGGTGAAAGGAGTTGTTCAAGGTGCCACCGAGAGTTTCTGGGGAAAAAGACNGCTGGACCTGTTCCAACAGGTCCATGTCCTTTCTATGTTGAGGACTCCAGAGCTGGACACAGTACTCCAGGTGGGGTCTGACAAGTGCAGAGTAGAGGGGGAGAATCACCTCCTGAGTCATTGGGAATCAGGGCAATGCTGTGTGGTACTGGCTGTTCCCTGGTAAACCAATATAGAAGCGCAGCACAGAAAGGTAGATTAGAGCAACCTTCCTCCAGTCATTGGTAAATATGCCCCTGCTTGCTTGCACTTCCCAGAGCTACAGCCAACTGCCTCCCTCTATGGACAGTGTCCACTGCAGGGCTGATGGGTATGAATTTCTAAAGTAGTGGGGTTTTTAACTAAATGGACCTCATTGACTGTGAAGCTAAGAGTGCTATTTTGGAACAAAGACACTCTAAGGATGGCAGTGTAGACTGAAATGTGTATTTGCAGACATTTCTGATGCCACAGGGAAAAGCTCTCTGTTCACATGGTTTGAATTAGACCACAACTGAAACAGTTTATTGATTTATTAATGACAGATCATTGACTCACAAATGATGAACTATATATGCAGAATCAATAACGGTAATGCAATAGATAAGCCACAAAACTAGACAGTTACAAAACTTTAACACCTACAAACTTCTTAATGTCCTTCTATAGCTGATCCCAGGAAGTTCTGATCTCACATGGATGTGGACATGAGAGATGCAGCTGGTCTGGCTGCATGTCACCCCCACTGCTCCCAACACCCTACAGGCCTCTGTGATGGTGAGGAAGCCCCCATGGGTCCACAGGTACACCTTGAGGTTTGAGTCCCTCCACACTGTACCCACATGGCCATCCCCTCTGAGTGCTGTCTACATCTTACTCCCCTGTCCCCAGAGGAGGCTTCCTGGGCAGGGCCTGTGGAGCTACTGGGCCACCAAGGCTTTCACCAGTGCTCTGTTCCCACCCCAAGCAATGTCTTCTCTGATACAAGTATTTTATGCTTCTTTTATACTAATTTTCAAGCCAACTTCATTTCAAAAGTTTCTGTGTCCCCTTGGTTATCATTTAAGCCAGCAGACAGTAGTTTTCTGACATGCCCTCTGTACGGTTAGGGTGTTAGACCCCCACACACATCTACACATGTATCATTTACTGTCACATTTCTGTCTTACCTGCTGTTGTGCCCAGGCCATTTGCCACATGGACAATCATAGGCACAAGCATGCCTGATGGCATAACCTATCTTTCCCTTTGAAGCAATACAAATATTTGAAGATTCAATGAATATGGAATAGTAAATGCTGGCAATGTGCTTTTTTACACTGTGATTTCTATTGTTTTACAAATATTTTTTGCTTAGAACTAAACTGAATAATGCACGCTTGAATAGCCTGCTTTAGCTGTGTTTCTGCCTTGTGATTTTTTTCAGTTCCATTTTTCAGAAATACTTTGGAAATACATAAAAGGCATTTTGCACGGTTAGAGCTTTTGAACTTTAAACGGTAACATTTAAACAACTCACTTGAAAACTTTATTATTCTGAACAGAAAAAGAGCTCAGACTTTCACCTGAATCAAAACTTGAAGCTGAAAATGTTACCTCTAAATTGAATCTGAAAACTGAACAGTCTTTGGTTTCAGTAGTTGAGAGGACTTTTGCTATGAATTACAATAGTTTTCATTTCCCACTGAGAATGTGTTTGTACTGGTTTGTTTTGACTCACTGCTGTATTTAGTCAGTATTTCAAAGAAAAGCAACCTCTTCTGTGATTTTCTTCCTGTCATCACCGTTGTCACTGAGGGCAGGGGACTGACAGAAGCCTTGTAGTCAGCCCAAGTTACAGTCAGACACGCCTTATGGGACTCACTGGACCAGATGTCCAGATTTACACTGCAGACTTTCATGTCTTGGGCTTATTAGCAGCAGAGAGAAGCAGGCTTTTCTGTGTATGATTTAATTCATCTTAACATGGATGTTTAAAGTAAGTCAGTGGAACCAAGCTTCAGCAACCTAAACTGAGCTTGGGAAAACAGGGTCACATGTGGACATCAACACCATAGGCTTTAAAACGTTAGGTGAGATGACTCCAATCCACAATGTCAACCTACTGCAGCTCACAAAAATTAGCTCCATGGTGCAAGAAATGAATGGAGGATTTAACAGATAAAAAGAAAATCTCAGTGGTCCTCCAGAGGTGAGCAAGGTCAGTTCAAATACCAGAGGAACGTAAGCAGTTCTCAGACTAATCCATCCACCACTATCCCTTGATATCACATAAATAAAAGTGTAAGTCATATAAGTCTCAGTGACTTTACCAGGAAAGATGCAGCCTGTTATCCTAACACTCAATTTACTACTGTAGATTTCTTTATCTCTGTCCTTTAGATGTGTCTTATATTTATCAGTAGGTTAAACATATAAAGAGTCATCACCTTTGAAAACAGAGCCAGTTATTTTTATTGCCTAAATAGAGATGGGGAGCTTGTAAATTGCTAGGCTCTTGTTTCATAGCTTAAGTATACTGGAGCGCAGCAAGGATCTTGTATAAATCAGAGATGAGACCGAACACTCCTTCGTAATGTACGGGAAAAAATCACATGGACTTCATCAGGAGCTTCAGTCTGGAGATGGATACTGAGAATTGTATATAGCCAGTCGTTCATACCACTTTCTAAAAGACAAGGATTACATTTCATGTCCAAAACATATTGTATACAATGTAAGATAACACTTCCAGACCACAGAAAGTAAATAATCTTAGAAGACTTTGGGGAGAGTAAAGGCAATATCACTGTATAACATTGTGAGTGAAGGATTGGTGTGACCTTCATATCAGAAGAAGAAGAAATGAACAAGAATATGGAAGAAGTCTTCTCAGCATTGAGTGTGAGTAAAACAACAACAAAATATATCCATGCAAATGCAATCTGTATTGTCAAATATAATAAGGAATTGGAGAAGGTTGAACAAAACAGTATTCAAGAGAGTGAAGTAAGGGCCTGTTAGGGTGAGATTTGGAAAAAAAAAAAAAAAAAAAAAAACCCAACAAAAAAAAAAAAAAAAACTCTTTAAATAAAGAAGTTAAAAAAAAAAAAAAAAAAAAAAAAAAAAACCAACAACCTGCCATAAAGGAGATCAAAAAGTGACTTGATTGCAATATGTAAGAGTCACCCCATGAAGAAAAATGTTGTTTATTAAAAGATTCCTTGACTTAATAGAGAGTAACTAGAAGCTGAAAGCTGGTATCAGACACATTTAAATAAGAAGTCTGTGGAAACTTTTAATCATGAGATGAAATTACCAAATGAAATAGTGGACCATTTCACTTTAGTAGATCAAGCCCTTTCTGTTTGGAATAAATAGTTTAGTTAAATACAGTCTGTAGTATTCAGTTTGGGGACCAAAAGATGGAATATAACAGCTTTCTCTCCAAGACAGAACAAACCTAGTGGCACCTCCAGGCTCTGAAATGTCTGAAGCTCCTTGGAGAACAAGATCAAATATTATTAATTTACAAACAGTTCTCAACCTCTCTCGGGAAGCCCAAGTGGAGAAAGAAAAGGTTTTGCAAGTAGAAAACCATCACTATTTCCAAAGTAAGAATTACTACAGTTCATCTACACATCTGCAAGAGAGAAAGAAGCAGCAAAATGGTGCCTATACTGACTGCAGATCATGATATTCAGCAGGAAAATGGTTCACACTGAAAAAATTTACTCTTGAATTTCAATTTTGATGGTGTATTATGCAAAGGAATATCAAGAAGACAATGATCATTTAGAAAGATTAAGATGTTCATCATAATGACTTTACAAGCTATAATTTAAGGAACAAAAAAGGCTCCAGGTTTTCTGTGTAGCTTTTTTTTAAAGCCATATTGAAATGTAAAATTAAAGGAGACCTCATTTTTTTATATTGTTCTGCTCTTCAATATAAAATTATCATTCCTGTTCTGGGGAATAAAAACACACTCTCTGTTTGTCAGCCTGCTTTCGTGGGTGCCATTCAAAACTTGTCACTGAAATAATACCTGTGTTTCTTATTTGTCTTATCTCACTATATATAAGCCTGTCTTTGTTAGGTCCATCTGCCATTTGCAGTTTATTTGGGTCTTTATGATGTGAGGTGGGAGAGACCTAAAACTGACAATTGCATCTTGGCAAAAACCATTTATTCTTACAGAGGTGCAAAAACGAAGGTACACAGAGAAAATGAGATAAAGCAAAGTGGAAAAAAAAACCAACCACCTAATGTTAGAAGCACAGAAGGACTGTAACCAGATTTCATTGCAAAGTGCTTTGTTCACTAAAGAATCCTAATCATCGACAGAAGGGGATACATACTAAAAGCAGGGGAACTAGTCAGTAGGACTGTAACTCAAAAACTGTGCTGCTACTTGTGTCCACTTCCTAGGTACATGAGTGTACTCTATCCAGTACTATTCTCAGGGAAAGGGCACGCTCCAGCCCTTTCTGCTTTTCTGCCGTGTTCTCACAGCACGACAGAATCAATGAATAATTTAGGTTGGAGGGAATCCTTAGTGGTCATCTAGTTTAATACCCCAGTGGAAGCAGGTCCAGTCAGACCATATTGCTGAGGGTTGTGTCCAGCTGCATTTTGTCACCAGGGATGGAAATTCAATAACCTCTTTCAAAATTTAGCTATCTTTCCCTTTACAAGTTTCTGCTACCTCTGAACTTTGCTTTGTTTCAACTTGTATTGATGACCTCTTATCTTATCCCTGTGAATCTCTGAGAAGAATCTGGCTCAGCCTTCCCTACACTTACTTAGTAGGCCAGTAAAAACAATAATAAGTTTCCTTGAAACAATTTCTTTTTCAGGATGAACAGTCCTCTCTCCCTCAGCAGCTTCTCATTTTTCAGATGCTCTGGCCTCTGACCGCCTTGGTAGCCTCCATTGCATTTTTCCCCCTTTGCCAAAGTCTTTCTTGCACCGGGGAGGGCTGACCACACAAAGTTCTCAAGGTGTGGTCTTTTAAGTGCTAAAGAGAGGTGAAGGATCACTAGCGTCAACCTGCTGGCTAATTGTGTCATTAACACAGCCCAGGATGTGGTTAGCCTTCATCTTACATAGCTAGCAGGCACATCATAGCTAGCTTGAGTACTTGAGTGTGGTTTTGGACACCTCAGCATGAGAAGAACATCAGACTATTAGAGTGTGTCCAGAAGAGGACAACCAAGATGGTGAAAGGTTTTAAGGGCAAGACTCAGAGTGGCTGAGGTGACTTGGTTTGTTCAGTTTGGAGAAAGAATGGCAGCTGAGGAGGAGGGGCTGATCTCCTCTCTCTGATGACCAATTACACGCTGCATGGAAATTATATGAAGTTGGGTCAGAGGGAGTTCAGATTGGACATTGGGAAAGGGTTCTCCACTGAGAAGGTTGTTGGTCATTGGAACAAGATTCCCAGGCAAGCGGTCACAGCACGAAACCTCTCAGAGTTCAAATTGCATTTTGATGGTGCTCCTAGTCATACAGTTTAGTCCTGTGAGAAACAGGGATTTGGATTCCATGACCTTTATGGTTCCCCTCCAACTTGAGATATTCTATGACTCTATGATCTCTGTACACTGCTGACTTGTGGTCAACTTCAACCCAAGCTTATACTGATACATGGACTACCCACCCCCAGGAGCAAAACTTTGCATTTCCATTTTCTAAACTCAAAGTTCAGCATCTTTGTGAGCTTCCTATCAGCCCATATCTCCAGAATGTCAACGTGCCAGCAAATAGCACCCCTGCCCTCCAGTGTCACCCAATTTAGCACTGCCCACAAGCATGCTAAGAGGGCATGCTGTCCCTCTCTGAAGGTCTCAAATAAAGTCTTAAAAGGGCATTGGCTAAGTGCTTATTCCTAAAAAACATCATTAGGAGCTAGTGACTAGTTGGATTTTGTACTATAGTTTACAACCCTTTGAGTTTGGTGGTCTAGTCTTTCATATATCATGTAGTCCACTGATACAAATGATGTCTCACCAGTTTGGCTGTCATGATTTGTCACTGCATCAGGTGAAAACTTTGAAAACACGGACGGTACCTACTGTCCATGGCTCAGAAGGCCTGTGTGGTTGGTCGGGCATGGTATGCCCTGCTTCTTCCAGGTCACCTTCTTGCCTTCCATGTGCTTAGAGGTGGCCTTCGGGAAGATTTACTCCACCATCTTCCCAGGGACTAAAATGAGGCTGACATGTTGTTGTTCTTGCAAATGACTGTGACAGTTGGCTTTTTCCAGTCACCAGGAATCTTCACACATGGGTGATCAGCTTTAACTTAGTTTAGAAAAAGAGGTAGCGAAAGTCTTGGCTCACTTTTCTAGGGTGTTGTTTCGTTTTCAAAAATATGTTTGTTCTTCCTTCTTATAGTTTGGTTTGGTCAATTTACTAAAGTTATTTCTTGCTCATCCAACTTTCAAAACATTACGAAAAGTAAGGAATGACCACGGATCTTCATTCCATGTTAAGAAGGTGACATTCTGGGGACACGCACACACAAAAATTGTGAAGGCACAGCCTTTTAGCCTTTAAAAAAAGCCTAAAAAAACAAATAGAGAAAAAAGGTAAAATCTGGGCACTCCTCTGTGTCTGTAGATTCCTCTTTTCCTTTCATCTTACAAAGTATCAGTCACAAAATTTCTGATGGCTATAAGATAGTAAGAAAAACTTCTTTTATGTCCTCAGAAACCATCCTATTCCCTTCATTTCTCTTTGCAGCATTTAAACTTTCTGGTGCTTTAACTCAAGGTACATAAAGGCAAATACCTTTCTGAGTAAAATCCTTTCATTATTTTTGTTTATATAAATGAATCATGTTCCCTTATAAACCATGCCTGTAGATTTTTGATTCTTTCAAAACTTTTTTATAGACAAATCCAAGGCAACTGGGTTAGTGAGACGTAACTAGCACAAACAAGTTTGTCATCATGATTTGTCACTGCGTCAGATGAAAAGTTTGAAATTAATCGGTTCATATTTAAACAGTGCTTTGAAAATGCAAAGCTCGATGCTGTTTTTCACCATAATGAGGTCCATTTCTTATAGTGACTGAGAAGCAGTCAGTATAAAATGATAGGCTCTTTAAATCTATGGGAATTGTACTTAATGAGAATGACTCTGATTCTCATTATATTGATTTCAGTGGGAAAACTTTCACTCATTTTAATAGGAACAAGACTGACCCTTGCTGAGGATTTGGAGCCAGTCCAGTAAAGATCATAAGTATATGGAAAGGAGGTACAACTGCATATTAGTTTCACTGCTCAGGCTTCTGTTATCAGACTCTGCTGTCTGTGAACATTCCTGCCTGAGCACATAGGAGGAGCTGGGTACCAGAGCCTGGAATGTTTATGGAAGTCCTTCAAACACAAATGTTTGCCAAAACTCCACATTTTAGACCCTAGGTAAGGCTTATTAAGTTCTGTTCATGCAGAGTCTAGAGCCCAAATTTCTTCCTAACAGTCGGTTGCTACCAGCAGTTTTCTAAACAACTGGGCAAGACATTGCTTTCAGTGGCAGGGGCTACAGATCTCCCTTTTCACTGTAGCCAAGTAGTTAGAGCAATTAATTATGAAGCAGAAAACCCAAGTTCAGTGCCTTGCTCGAGCATATCCTGTCTACTGGGCTACAAGCCAAAATATACAATGAGATTTCTCAAATCTTCGATAGATTATTTGTAACTATGAAGAGAATATTATAAGATTAATGAGGGAGGGGTGGCAAAAGAAAACACAAATCATTGTAAGACAGTCTTTATTAATGCTGTTTTTCTGTTCCCCAATATTTTAAAATAAAATCTGTCTTGTAGTTAAGAAGACAAGTTTAAAAGGACAAAACAACATGTTCTTAAAAATTGTCATTTCCCAGAATTATGATAACCACAGAAGTAAAAATTTGCAAGATAAAAAGTGCACCCTAATGGTGCTTTTATTTCTCCAATTCTCCTGCTAGTTTAGATATATTTCAAAGCAATTCACTGCTCTGAAGCATGTTGAAACTTTGGGAAGGATTCCAGGACCCAGTCATATGTCTTTAATGCTGCTTAGGTGCCATGGGATAACCCCCTTGTCCTCCAGCTGCCACTCCAAAGGTAAAGCGTCTCCTATGTTAGATCTATTAATCCTGCACACATCACAACTACATCAGGATATCCAAAACGACCCGCTGGAGGCCAAGTTTGATAAGCTGGATAGGCAACTAAATTCCACACTCTACTGCTGTCAGGTTGTCTGGATGTGTTCAAAGCTCCACCAGGAATCATAGTTATGGCCACGCAGAAAGCTATCAAAGTTATGGTGCTGCATCTCCTCATAAGTTTTTGAGCCTCTCCAAGGAAAGGAGTGTGCATAGCACAGTGCTATGCAGCTCAGGCCCCAAATCCAGCATGGTTACACTAACATGCTTCAAAGCTAATCAGTGGGGTTTTGTCAAGCCACGTATATCCAGATAGATTTCCCCATGCTTCCCTCAAGTAGTCCTTCACTGTGTAACCTGTTACTTAGCTTGTAAGGTATTACAAAATCATTGTTCTGAATTGCGTTCCTGTGCACTCTTTCCATCAAAGTAAATTGCTGTTAAGATGTAAAGAGAACATGCAAATTGTATATGATTCAATGAAGCTTCTGCTTTAAACTAAGTATCTAAATAAGATTATCTTTTCTCATTTATCTTTTCCCTACTCTGATTTATGCTGCATTTCTCTGAACATCAAGTTTCTTTGCATGGATTTCCTTCTCTGACTTGTAAAATTGCACTTACTTGAGAGAAAGGAATGAAGTGAACAAAGATGTTCAGCAGCAAGTAGCCAGAATGGGTAGGAACATAATCTACTCATAAGATATGACTTTTTTTTTTATTTTTTCTCCAGGTGACTAGAACAAGTCAATGTAGCTGTTCCAGCATTTACTTTAGGTGCCAATTCACATTTGCTAATACACATCCAGTTATGATCAGCTTTTATCATACTGGTAGGTCTCAGGGGTTCTGCATTTCTGCAATGAAAATACATGGAGAGATATTTGCTGCCCTCCTGTAAACACTCACAATAACTGAATCAAAAGAAGTCTAAATAGTTTCCTACATTTTAACATCTAAGAGTTTCCTGAAGGTTAGAAGACCTTCAGAGAAAGAAGTGGTCTGTTTATCATCCTGAGACTGTCTTAACTGAAGCCTCTAGAGATACATTCAACAGTGGAGCATCTTAACTTCAGTGCTTGTGAATAACTTGATAATTCCCCACATGCTGATGTGCCTTTTGAATCTGGCTTTTTGATCCACCATGGCACCATTTTAATAAGTTACTAGGAATTAATTTTGAAGAATATTTATTTAGTTTCATACTCTTTTTATTCTTTTCTTCTTTTCTTTGAATGAAACACAACGAAAAGTTCTTTCTCAGACACTTTAGTTATTTTCTTTTATGGAATCTCTGAGTTAAACACTGCAGAAGTGTGACTAAATCAGCCTGCACAACATCTTTAAATAACCCTGTTTAAGGAGACCAAGAGGACTGACAAGTTTTTGATAATGAAGTCCCACTCTTGCAAAATGTATGTGGTTTTGCATTCATTTTATACAGGTTATGTGCTGTGAAGATATGGTACTTGGTTTGGTCACATCCAGTTGTAGATCATAGTAGTCATTCGTCATCCAAATGACAGTCTGATGATCTTTTTAAGATCTAGGGTTGATGATGCTTGGTTTTCTCATTAATACCATAGTCAAGCTGACTCAGACTGAAAAAGCTGTAAGCCAAGCACTAGGAAACCTGACAAAGATGGAGCAGATGACTTATCATTGAGGGAATTTTTTTTTTTCCCATAATCACCTACAGTTAAAAATGAACAAAAAAAGGTACACCTGTACTGCCAGTAAATGAGAGCAGTCGCAGTACAAATTGTGAAGAATAGAGTGTTGCCAAAAACTCACACAGAGAAATGAATCTTTTCCTGATGGGCATCATTTTCCAAATGGGCTGTTGCATGCTGCTGTGGTTTGAATTATGAGTTTCATGCAGATACATTCTGCAGTTCAAGTGCACGGGCTGGTGAACAGTAGCTCCTTGTCTAAAAAAAATGAAAACAAGTGATAGACTAGCAAATGAGTATTGTAAATTTAAATTAACAGAGAGGTTGTCTGCTTTAATCTCTGAGTGAAGGGCACATTGCTTTCAAAAATATCTCCGTGAGAGAAATAACTCTAGCATAATTAAGTTTTTGACTTATAAGATCTGTGAATGTAACTTTGAGAACTCAAGGAATTAAATATTGCTTGTTGTTGATATATCAGCTGCAAGGAAATGTCTCATTATTCACAGAACCTGTAAAGTAATGTCTAGGTGTGAGTCTTGGTCACTAGCTCCTATGTAAGCTGTTTAAACTGTTGTAATGGTTAACTAAGGCCAGGTGGTGTGCTTCTGTGTCTGATAAGATTAATCTGCCATTTGGAAGAAGATGAATTTGAAATTTATTTCCCCCAAATTAAACCTTACTGATTTTTTTTCAGGGATTTTGAAAAAAACCCGCATTTCTTGCAATGTCCAAGTAAACAGTTTCCTGCACTATCACCTTGTATCTTAGTGGGGAATTATCAATATGTCTGTGTGGGACTTTCAAAACTACCAGGAGTACTGCAGGCAAAGCAGAGCATACTGCCCAGATCTCCTCCCTCATGCTCCTAACAGTGCTCATGGAGTCACAGCTCTTTCCTGAACTCTCCAGCACTGAGAACCTTGCTCTGCTTCCTTCTGTATTGCTTTAATTTACACTCTTTCATTCCTAGTTTATTAGAACTGGAACGTTTTATTGGACAGCCTTTTAAAAATGATTAATGAAGCATTTTCTGTATTGTTATAAAGGATCATCTAATTTTATGTTTCATCACCACAGCGTCTGAAGTACTTCACAGTCCTTTTCTTTATCTTCTTGATTTCCTTTGGACAAGTAAATACTTACACCTGGGGAACGAAGCCCCAGAGGGGCTGAGTCCCTTCTCTGCTGAAGTACCGAGGTATCTAAAGCAGACTCCAACAACATGTAGATGTTTGAGCTTGAAACTATGGCCTATAAAGTCCCAGCTAACCTCATCGATATCTGCAGAGGCTGAGGTGTTTGTTGGCCAGGTTTCCTCTTGTTGTAATACTCTTTTTCCTTGGGTACATCTATACTAGGGTTTGAGTTCAGACAGGAGTGCACTTTTTAAGCTATCTGGCTATCCCTGTAACTGTGCTTCATGGATCAGTCTCACAGCACTCGAGGCATGTTCCTTTCATATGATCTAAACTGGGAGATGTATTCCCAAAATGTACCAAACACTTTTCAGCTGGTAATGGTCGCTGAATCCATGGGATGACGCTAGAGCTAGTGTAAGGAGGAGTGTACATAGTAGGGGCATCAGGTCCTGCACACCACTTATTTCACTGTATAAATCAATTCCTCTTGTATCATGCTATTTGCTGGTGTAGACAAAGTTTGTAATCGTGATGGGTGCTGAGGTCTTTGCAAGGCGGATCTGGCCTCATCTGAAGTCACCTTGTGATACCAAGTTTGATATACACATGTAATTCACTCTGACAGCAGCAAGGATGGCACAAAAATAAAATACAGTGCTGCAACATAATTTTTAAAAATACACGATCTTTAACAGGGAGCCTGTATTGACGAGACAAGCCAGGAAATAGTGTGCATGGCTTCAGTGACCTCTCAGTCTCAAAGTTCAAATCCCCTTTTCCCAGACAAGACTCTTATTGATTTCATTACAGACTGAGCTGGAAGGCAATAGCTGTGGCACCAACAGTACCCAGCCTTGCTGTTAAAAATACTCAAGTATTTGTGGGATCATGCTTTTGTATTTGACTGTAGCTGGGAGCGGGGCCACCTCTTTTCTGAGCCTTCATGCTGGAACTGGAATTTTTTTTTTCCTGTTTTTTTACCTCAGTGGCAAAAACGTGGAAATGCTTCAGGCAGTGGAATGTCAGAGAAACTCCTGTGAGACAGCAGCCCTCACCACCTCCCTGTCGAGCCATCTTCATTTTACTTAGTAGGGTCAGTTTTTAAATTGTTTGCTGCACAGAGATGCAGCTTGAACTGGATGGCGGAGGGAATACTCTTTATCTCTTTTTCACGTCCAGCAGTTCTGGCTGCTATACTTTCCTGGGGAGTGAAAAAAAACAGTTGAACTAGGCTTTCCATAAGCAGAATAACACCCTGTTTGGTGTGTTCATGTGTGAATATCCCTTGTGTACCTTTGCGTACCCCACATAGCAGACTCACTGCTCATACTCTTCCTCATAACACCTTCCAAGGAAAAAGGTGTTGCCTCAGAATTACTGACCACATTAAAAATAATTTCGCTTATTGCTTCTTTTTTTCAACGTGATGGAAAGGAAACATGTTTTTAACCTTAACCATCCACAAAATTCCTAGGAAAATTATTGGTCATCAACCAGCCACCTAAGGAGGTCTGAATTTGGTTTTTGAAACCTCAAGCCACACTTAGCAAACATTATCTTTAGAAGATAAGTTACCTTCATAATACTTGTCTACTCTGCAACTTAATGGTGTAATTATGATTGATTTAATTTTATGAAGTCATCAAAGATTTTATTTCCTGTCTGTATAGCTACAAAATTGCATAAGTTCTTAATGCAGTGGGATACAAAAAATGGCAAATCAAAGTGAAGAACAATTCCTGAGATTTATGAAGCTGTGGTACTACTTCAATTTTAATAAAATATAGCTAATGACAATAAAATACAGCCAGTGACAAAAAAAAAAAGAAATGTAAAAGTATCTATTTATAATTATATAAAATGTAATTGTGCACATTATATAAATGTAAAATTGTATAAAAAATTGATGGCTAAGCTAGTCATACAATCACATCTCCATTGTGAAATAACCTTGATGGATAAAATCAAGTCAGCATTCCAGACATGTGTCAAATGTAGAGGAATATTTATTTTCCACCAGAATAGTTAATTTCAAGTGGGTTTTTTTCATATTTTGATTCTCTGATCCTATATTTGTAATTTAATAATATCAGCCTTTGCCTTTCATTTTTCGCATTCATTCCAAAAATATGGTAGAATATACCTCAAATTAGGAGCAGAATTCATCTTTTCTTAACATGGTTAGCTAGAAGGTGAATGCCTACTTGGCTCCACTCTAGTCAATAGCAGTCTGGTCAACATCAGTCAATGGAATCTATAGAGCAACTCACTGCAGTCTAAAATAGCCACCAGGTAAACCATCCTTTATATACTGCTTATTTACTAGATCTCTGTCAGCACTAATAGGAATTAAGAGAGCTCAGAATTGGATGAATCCTGTCAGAGGCATCTATTCTTTTGATCATATACATTAATCAACATCTATGAGCATATGTTGCTGTAATATCCTGTCCTCTAACAGGTTTTTTTCTTCTTCCTACCAGTGCAATTTACCAGTAATCCTGTGGTCGTATGTTTTACGTGACTTTGTTTCCTAGTTTACCATAAACTGTGCAACATGTAACATAATATTATATAAATTATATATAATATACATAATATATAATTATATATGTTGTATATAATTATATAAATTACTGCATTATAATGATTTCAGTAATTCTTTACACACATTTAAGTTAAGGCATGTTTTCCAAGACACTTAAGTCTTAAATGCTTATATAAACAGTCCATTTGCTGTGTTGAGAAAGAGGTCAATGATTTCAGGTTGCTAAAATGCATATCCATTTTTGCAAATATTTTCAGTCTGTGTTTCTGGCTTCCTTTCAGTATTTTGTGCTCATCCTGTTTGGGAAATATTTACGTCCTGCAGCAACATGCAAGAGATTGTCCTTAGAAACTTTACTTTTAGTTCCCTTCCAGAGAGTTTGTTTATTCTTCTATTCTTTTAGCACTTATCAACCCCAGCCTATTGTCAATACCAGGTTTTAAGCCTGGAGGGCACTCTAGCTTGTTCAACTGTAGGGGATAAAAAAAAAAAAAAGGAAGGTGACTTAAAAATACAAAATTTGTATTGGTAGCATTAGTCCATCCACATAAACAAGGAATCACAATTATTACAATTAGAACATCAGTATGCATTGCACTGAAATTATTCAAAGTTTCTAGTTTTCATAGGAGGAAAATCTGGCATCTTAGTCTACCTCCAGGAAACACTCAAAACCTTCACCCTGCCCATTAGAGTTCAGACTGCACTTGTGCTTTATGGGCAAGAGTATTATTTTAACCACACTGGTGTTAAAAGACAGAGATGTGCTACTTGTTTCCTAGCAATTAAGGAGTTAGCCAGCTACTGAGGCATGTATCATATAGGTACAGAGACTGGAGAAAAGAAAAAAAAATGGGCAGAAAGCCCAGTCATTCCACTGGAGTAAACAAGAAAGCCATAAAAATAGCTACCTCATTGACAGGAAGAAATCACATTAGACAGTAGATAACAGAGCAGTAGCTTGTAGCCTAGATTGGGATTTGGATTGTCCTTATTTATAAAAGAATGCTGCTTACTTCTTACTGCCTGTTCATGGTAATTTTCGAGAGTGGAATGCCCCAGGGAAAAATGCACTTGATAGGACACTTAATGCTAGACCAGATGGATTTCTCATACAGTTTACAAGTCCTTTCTTCCTTAGATTGCTACGATTGTCTTCCCTGTGTTGTTTTACCACGCTGCACTTAATTCCTTAGCACCCTTTCCAGCCCTTTTTCTCTGAAAGCCCTCCAATTTGTCAACAAGAAAGCAGTCAAGGTGCAGTAGATGAAAGGGCAGCTTCTTTCCTGCTTCATGAATCTTCTGGGTACCCAGCTCCAAAGTGACACTGGATTTTCATCCTATCATACTACACTAGAGACATGGGTGTGAATCTCTGACCACTATTGCCTTCCATCTTGCAGCATTAGAGCTCTCCAGTGTCTTTTCTCACACAGAGAATATTTATGATGAAACTTATGATTATACTGCTCACTGTATTTCAGAATTACATTTTAAAGTGTGGGTGAATAAGAAGACGTGAAGTAAGGAGGGAAAGTAATGTTATGACATTATGCTTATAACCGTGTAGGCGTCTGCAGTAAGTAGCAATCACTTCATATTTATTAAAGCTTGCATGTTGGTCATAGAATATAAAACTGTTGATTTGAATACACAAGTTTTAAAGCAGAAGTCCTGAGAAGAAAATACAAAGAAAAACCTTAGATCCCCACTATAAAAAAGGTATAGAGGTACAAAATACCATGATCACTTTGCCTGGGAGTAATTTCACCATATTTAGCTATCTAAAGTATGTGTATGCATCTTAAACCTGATTTTGCGTCCCTGTGTTAGCATTTAGGAAAAACTTCCCACTTTCTAAGACATGGGGTGAAATAACTTCTGGAGTTCCTGGGTTTTTCCTATTTCATTATGGAATAGGTTGTTAAGAAGAGTCATCTGTCCTAATTCACGCATCTGAAGGTTGATCTACTCCTACACATGCTTGCCCTGTGCTCCTTTTATGGTCACTGTTGAGAGGAAGGCCTCCTCAAGAATACAGTTCATCTCATCCTTAATGTTTGAAGTAGATCAGACAAATCACTTTCTCTAGATGTCTTTCTCTTTCCACTTACAAGAAAGAGTTACTTATTCCAAAATAGACATTGAAGGTTCGGGTGTCTCAAATGCTGCGAGATGAATTTTGTTTTTTTTTTGTGTTAGACGACCTTGGACTCTTTCCCAATGCTTACAACCTGAAGTGAAGACACCATTGTTCAGAGGAGTGGGAGACACCTGTACCTGCTGGTATGCATAGGCATGGTGCTTGACAATCCCTCAAGCAAGTGGGCTTTGGAATCCAAGCCCACAGCACTGCTGGAAAGCAGGATTAATCTTGCTGCAAAACTGGATTAATTAATAAAGAAGGACAACATCACACTGACTGTCAGCATAAATACACCACTTCCAGCCAGTCTCTGACTGGCACTGTGGTGTATGGATGGTGCAGGCACACCAGCTCTTTCTGAAGCAGCTTTGGTACCTCCATTATAGAGCAACACTAGGGATAAAGATGGCTTCTAAATCTGCTGCTGGAAGTGAGAATAGAGTGTTGGGTAACAGGTAAACAAGTGAATGCATTGCACTGAAATTGGGGGGGAGGACTTCACCGTCAATTCAGGCTTTTAGTCCGTAGTCTTTGTTATGTTACCAACCTTTCAGGTGAGGGTAAGCAGTAATCCATAAGATGAACTCTGTAGTGAACACACTAGTATTAAACTGTACACTTTATAATCTTCAAATTCTAAGCTAAAGGACATCAAAGACCTCTAAATGATTTTTCAAAATTTTCCATGTGGGTACAGAAGTTCTTTTAAGTTCAATTCATTTCTATCATCTCTGTAGTCATCCTCTTAGAAAAGCCAACTAAGACATCTTTTTAAAGAAGTTCTTTTCATTTTCAGTCTTTTGTGACTCAGTTCTATTATAATTCTGGTCCACCACACATTTTTTCTTAGAGTCTTTTTTCTAATGTATCTTTTTCTTTTCTTTTTTTTTTTTTTTTTTTTTTTTTCTTTTTTAACTGCGTGATGTCCTTTCATTTCCAGTCTTGCCCCATCTGATTAAAATTACACAGCTTGTTTCAGAGGCTGGATCCAGTAGTTGGCTTTCTAATATCATCTGAATCTTTCCTTGCTCCTCCATATAGTCTGACCCTCCTGCAGAATGGATATCTTTGTTTTGTTGCTTCTCTTTTATGGTTTCTCCTCTGAAATGGTTCTCTCTGACTTTCATCTTTGAGCACGTTCTGAAGCTAGAAGAATGATCTTGGCTTAAATTTTATTTTGTTCTTCATGACAGGAATTTTGTCAGCTGATCTTTGCAGTAAGAACAGACATCTACCTGATATCCTGCAGGTTTTGGCAAAGGCAGAGGATGGGATACAACTGATATCCTGCTCCCAAATCCACCTCTAGGCTTCAGCAGTGTGAGAAAAGCGGAGTGCTGCTGCCTCAGAAGACAGTCAGGCCAAAGAGGTGTAATAGAAAGAGAGGTGGACAGCCCGCAAAGAAGAAGCTCAGGAGATTTGTTGCCACAAGAAGGAGAAAAGAGCAGCCATACATTTATTCTGTATCTGTACGAACACTTATTTAAGAAGGTTCCTATTTGTTATTCTGGGCCAACCAAAGAAATGGCACAAATAAAAGTAGCAACATCCATACAAATAAGCTATCCTTTAAAACACTCAGGAGAGGGAAAAAAAAAAAAGAAAATATCATCATTTTTACAAAGCTAAGAAAAAATGGTAAGTCTTGCAATAGACTTTAAAACTCAGTCTTTCTAAAGAGAAAAAAAAAAAGCTAGAAAGATCTGAACTGACACCTTGCAGAACAGTTCTGTTGAAAGATGCAAAGCCCGAGAAATACCATCTATATAGAATACAATAAATTTAAGCATTAATTTCCCACAGTGGAAACAAAAGCACTTACATAACATTGTCTCAATATCAAGTGTGAATATTTTTTGAGTGTTTGTTACTCATTGATGCTGAACTCGTTAATCTTTCAAAACTGTTGTTTTTTTGGGTCTCCTTATTTGCCTGATAAATTTATTATAGCATTATTCGCTAGCAGCCAAAAATACTCTAGCAAAGCTGTTGTAGGTTTTTATAGCTACAATCATTCTTCTACAACGTTATATTCTTGACAGTGATACCTGTAGACTTTGACAATTAAAAGCTGTGCTGGATGCAGGTTTTTCCCTTTACAGTGCTATCGGTTTCAATGCGTCACTACTGTTTCTGACTACTGTCTCTCTTCCAGTTTGTTTTTCTTTTCTGTTCTCAGGCTCTACTCCATCTACCTGACACTGTCTTTTTCCAGTGCAACTCTCTGGAAGAGTTTGCAGTTGCCAACATCACAGGCGAGGTTTCTGAGTGTGGTAGGATCTGACATAAGAAACTCTGTATTTCAAGCATCTTTTTGGCTAGGTGGCAAAATCCTTGTCTCCTTGGAGCTGCATGTGTGAATTTACTCATTCAGTGATGGTCTGGTTTTAGAAAATTAATTCTGAATTTACGTGTTCTGAATGAACACCCTATATTAAGAGTGCACACAGGTATGCCCGCCACCAATGAGAGAAAACAAAGAATTTTACTTTTGTAAATCACGTCTCTGATGATTCTCATATAAGCTGTAAGTAAAACATCTATCCTCTGTGCCCCAGAGGATGCTGGTGACCCTATATCCTTGCTTACAGTTTACCATGTGACTTTACCAGTTATGAGTTTTCCAAGGCAGTTCTGTGTGAAGACCTGTTGTTGTCTCTTCCCACCATTATCCAGGACCTGCAGATAAAAGATGAAATGGATTTTAATATCTTCATACAACTCTTACTAATCAAGAGAACTGCCTGTTTTACTTACGTGTTTGGTTACTGCTATTGGATTATGCTTTTACTCTTGCATGTGTCTGCTTGTCATCGTTGTCTGAGATAAAAATTACTAACTGAATTCATTAACCATTTTCCTTGTCTTGAAAAAAAATTTATTGACAGGACCCCACGACATTTGTGAAAAGCAGTGCTTATGAATGAACTGTAAAGGTTCAGATCCTAGAAATGCAAAGTATACCATTCAATGAAAGAATATTTTTAGCCTTTTGCATTTCAAGATTTACTCTCAATGACAATTTATTTGTACAGTATTCTCTCCATATAACATCTCTGCAGTAAGCAGAGTAGACTTGTCTCCAATAAACATTATAGTCTCTGTTCATACGTATTCTTTTTTAGCAGATGGAGGAGGGTGGAAGGAATGTTACAGTGGTATACCTCTACCAGAAGCTCAAGAACTAGCTACAAATACTTTCTGCTTTCCAGTAGTCATCTGTTCATTTTTTAGTCCCTCAGACTGCATCAGCAGTCATGACATTCATAAGGGACCCATATAGTATCACAAGAAAAAGAGAGGTAAACTCACATGATCTGTGTACAAATAAGTTGAACTTCTTTGTAGACAGACAATCCAGTAAGAAAATGACAGTCCAAATCTTTAAACCAAAATGTTATTGTCCCATTTATTATTCCTGTTCCATATTTTGAGAATTCTAAAGAGGGATTATTGGTCCATTAGTCAGGGGAAGAGCCTCTTACCTCCCAGCAGAGAAGTAAATTTAAATTTAAGCTTAAATTTAAAAAAATATTTCAGTTTATTACTGGAAATTTAACATTTCTCTAGTTGTAGAGAACAAAAAAAGTGTTGCTGGACCCTTTGAATGTGTGCATTATGCCACTTTGCAATGCTGTCTTATTATATGTGAGAATTCAGCTCTGTTACTTTCAAAAGAAGAGAACGACATATTGTATGTAGCTCCATAATGATTAATGATGTATATCCTCCATCATGATTAATGATGGAAGAAAGTGATTCTACTTACTCAAGTGCGATTTTTATATTTAAATATGCTTAAAATCAGAAATACATAAACAAGTCACCCATCTTCTTGGTCTCTTATGACCATGCTCCAGGAAATAAAACTGACTCAGCTGATGAAATTCCAAGTCCAGCTTTTATTTTGCATGGAGGTGAAGGAGGTCTTCTGGCACTGATTGCATCTCAGCACTGCTGCTTGAGCCTTTGTTCATGGGTATGGAAAGAACATCAAGCACACTTGGTTTCTGGCTGATTCTGATGTCTAAATAAGCTTCTGTTGCAGTTCCTTTGGTTAAACAAAATGAAACAGACCTTTTTTTTTTTTTTCTTTTTCTTTTTTTTCCCCAGCTAAGTGTTGTGCTGTTGTGCTGTACTGCCAAGAGGCCTCTGTCATATTAAGAGAATATTTCTGGTGTATCTCTGGGATACATTTTACGGATAAATTTTTAGTTTGAATCCCAGTCTGCTTGAACAATTATGTTATCAAATTGACTTTCTATTTACCTGATTTGTAACTTCCAAGAACATTTTCCAACTTGAACAATATCATTTTGAAGTGCCACAATGGTGCTATGTATAGTACTATACAGTAATGACTCATGAGCCCAACATATACAAGATTTTATGTAATTTTAATGTCTTTTCTATAAAATATGAAAAAGAAAACATGATAAAGTTATTAAGAGACATTTGATATAAAACATCCCTTCCCTCATAAAGACTACATAGTTCTTACAGAAGGGTATGAAGAAGAGGAGGAAAAAAGGCTAAGGTTCAACAAACACCTAAAAGTTGTTGCTCACTCAGTCTGCCACTCCTCTTACTTACACTGATGTAACCAAAATAGGAAATACAGTTTTGCAAAGAATTTAAGAGTCAAATCCATAACAAAATATTGGTCTACATTTTGCAATGCAAGCAGGGGGCTTGCATCTCTAGGATCCTGCAAAGATGTTAGCATGTGTTTTTACCAACAGCAGCATCCACACAGGGCTGGGGCAGTAGCTAAATGCAATTAAATTTTTCACTGTCTGTCTATATTTTCCAGCATGTGGGGTTTTTTTAGAAAACTTTATGTTACAAGAAGTATGAAAGCCCAGTTCACAAAGAAAGTGGCACTTTCCTGAAGGTACCTAATTCTTCGTTATTGAGTAACTATCAATTCCAAATGCACAGAGAAGCTGGAGGCAAGAAGAGGGAGAGAAGTGATAGCCAGAGCGGTGGAAAGAGAAACGCAGCTTCAATTGGCTGAAGAAGCTGTTTTATGGACTTCTGGTCACTGGAGGTATCCATTCACAGGAACCACTGTTGGATGTATGTTCTAGATTTAAAAGTTCAAAAATATTGTGTGCATGTATGGTGCAACAGAATACTTCCAGAAAAAAATGAACCTATTAAAAGACAAATCCAGATTAGATGCTTTGGTGGATTGGGATGGTGAAGAACAGGAGCGGGTACTGGACTTTATCAATCACATGGGGATTTACAGGCAGTCATAAAGCTCCACTTGTAGGGTGGTGAGGTGGGTGCTACATGCTAATTAATGGCTCCTGTAAAAATCATGTTTTCCAGCCACAGGCACAGCGTAGTCCAGAAATTTCTGAGGAGAATAAAATAGGCTTCTTACACCCAAATCTTTGGTGCATTTTAAGAACAAAAGCAATCATGAAAAAGCAAAAAAATCTCCGTGGGCCACCTTCTGTTCCCTATTGTTCTCATCTAGGACAAAATGGGCATATAATATTATATATGGAGAATCCTTGCATTGCCTTTAATGTACCTTTGGGTTTTTCTATTGGACCAAAATTGATTATCTATTTACAAGTGAGTTATAAGACAGGTAAATATACTGCAGATCACATCTGGGTTAAGATTATGGAGGTGGCTACAGAAGCCAACAAATAATTTTTCATGCTGGAGAGCAATATACGATGCAATCCAGAAATATAATTCATAATGTATTAATATGTTAGTCTTAAAAATGAGCTAGCAAGAGATTTAGAGGCTGAAGTTGCTCTTCTGCTACAGCATGAGACAGCTTACAGAGCTGCTTTTGTAAACACAGTGGTAGAGATGTCAATGTTGACTGATGGGGCTCAATACAGTCAATTACAAAAGGATGTGGAATACTGAAAAAATTGTTTGGCTTAACAAATAAGTGGTGGAAGCTTTTCTAGACATACAGCAAATAAAAGAAGTTAATTGCTACCTGGTTGTACATATAGAGAGTGCTGGGCTTCAAATTTCATCTAGTAAAGCTCTAGTGACTTGCCTATGTTTTAAAAAACACATACTGTTTTACTTTCACTGGCTTTATTCAGCTTCTGGGCAGATTTGATATTGCTGGCTTCAATTCTTGAACAGAGTGTTCATTTGTTTTCAGAGGTTATATATAATGTTACATATATGTATTTCAAAACAAATAGAATTAATTAAAATGCCAATTTCATCTATAGTTTAACACTGGAGCATATTAAATTAATATTCAGAGTTTGTACAAACTTTTAATATGAATATTGAGAGTGAATTTTTTTTTTTTAACATGTCACTGTTTTTTTTAACATGTCACTGTTCTCTTTNATGTTACATATATGTATTTCAAAACAAATAGAATTAATTAAAATGCCAATTTCATCTATAGTTTAACACTGGAGCATATTAAATTAATATTCAGAGTTTGTACAAACTTTTAATATGAATATTGAGAGTGATTTTTTTTTTTTAACATGTCGCTGTTCTCTTAACAACTCCACTGAAATCAAAGAGGGCCTTTCAATGAGTAGTTTCTCAACGTTATAAGAGATGACTTCACAGTCTAGCTTTGGTTAGTTCTCATTTTTAAATAATAGGGTATCAGGAATCTCTGGATTGGTTTATGGTCTAAGCACTGAATGACTTGAACAATTTTTCTGATATTATGCCAAGGAAATGTAAAGAAAAGAATTAGTTTATCAGTTTAGAAACCAATGTTGTAAAGACAAGTTGATGGCGCTTACTCAATTTGGTTAACTGATCAAGAAGGTGAGCTAAAGAAAAGGGACTGATGCTAGTCAATCCATTGATTACATTTCATTTGGATGGTGACTATGCTAGTAAATAAATATGCTAGGGCATTGAGGCCAAATGGCAGAGAAGGGCCCAGGCGCACACTATTAATGATTTTAGTTCCAAAAATACAGTGGCAGAATGCAATCTGCCCTTTAGGGACTTTTGCTTGGTCATGCTGTGATCTGAGCTGTGCACAGGAATTTGGCCCAGACTGCGTCAGTACAATGAGTCTCATTCCAAGGCCTGGAAATGCTTTCTGGAACTGAATAATTTCAAACGTAGAAGTAGTTTTGTAGACCAGAGATAGTAAAGAAGGAAGTATACTGTTCGGAAACGTCTTCTTTCCATTCCCAACTCTGTCATTCCATTGCTGATGACCAGGACCTCCAATTTCAGCCCCTTGCCAAATTAGGCACCAGAAAGACTTTTCTCCAGTCTGTATCTAGATGCCTCATTTTTATGAAGTTATAATGGGTTGAAACTTGCCTAGAAACGGATACCTAAATGGGAGGACTGAACCAAGTTCATTACTGTGGCTAGTGGCACAACAAAACTATTGAATCTGGAGAACTATGATGAACACAACTCCTGAGGAATGCAGAAGTCAAAATAAACACTTTTAAAACCAAGAAAGACCATGAGGACATTCAGTTTGTCATCCTGGAATGGGTTTGGTCTTTGTTGAAGGCCTTCAAACAGATAGCATGTACAGCTAACAGTGCACATAACTTGCAAAGTCACGAAGTATCTAGTTGACAAATACATATTATTGTATGAGGACTTCAGAGAGGTTTTCTAGGTCTTCCATAATGTGTTTACACATATTTTTGGAAATGAGACAGGAAAAAAAAAGGTTTCCAACTGTGAGTTTTATAATGAAGTGAAAAGCCTCTTCTGGTTTCACTCAGCTGTATAATGAGATGATCCTGTGTCTAATCACAGAAGAAGAAAGAATGAAATGTACCTATGTCCTGTTATGTAAGATGCTTTATGGCTGATCAGATATGTGCAAACAGCAAAATCTGCTTTTATCTGCTAGAATAAGTCATTGCTCATACGTGTTTGAAGTTATTTCTCGGTATTTTGTACAATGATGAATGTGTAATTAATAGACAGATGTTAACTGTGTTCTGGTTTCGTACAAAATCATCCTTATGGGCTACAAAATGTTTGTACTTGAGCATTTGTTTTTTCTTCAAGATTTTCAAATAATTCCATGAAGACTGCCAGTTTATTTGGGTAGTAAACAGTCTTGTTCATGATTTCAAGCTTATTTTGTATGTATATATACACATGCTATAGATCATATGATTTTCTCAATTATATAGGAAACACTTCATGACGTTCAGTGAAATTACACCCATGAAGCCAAAGAGATATTTTGCAAGTATAGTCCTGCAATTAAATGCTCCCAGAAACTGCCACAGCTTAGGGACACCCAATTATACTACTCTGGTGAATTATGAATAAAGAAATACATAAATAGATTTCTTTTATTAAGTGAAAAAATAAAAGAAATTTTTTTTTTCACATTTGTTTTTTAAACTAATGTGAACAAAAACCTTTTAAAGAGAAAACAGGTAAGCCCTGAATCAGCAGGCAATGCTATTAAGCTACTGCAGTTAAGTGCAGGCATTAGTGAGACACTACAATGTGAGAGCTACAGCAGACACATTATAAATCACTATTTTAACAGTATGAAACTCTTATAAACTGACAACATGTCACCTAATGTGCTTTTGCATATCTAACATTTTTGCAGATTGATTACACAAATGAGTGAAAATAATGATGATAAAAGAAATTCATACCTACTTGAAATTTTATGTTTTTGACAGAAAATCAAGACAAACATTTCATTTTCTTTATTTTTAAAAATTGAGTTCATGACAAAGTAAGTTTGACAGCTACGAAAGAAGTCGTTATCCTCATTATTATTGGTTTGCTGTGATATCCTGTGACACTTTACAGAGGTTTTAAGATGTGATAGACACTGCTCCAAATTATTTTCTATCTAATCTAAACAGAGTCTAAATGAAACACCCCAAAGAAAGGCAAAAGGGTAAAGTAGAAATAACATTTACAATAGCTATGGCATGTATGCCCAAAAAGGCTTGAAAGAAGGAGGTGGCATCAAGGTGGACTTAATGCAACTAGAGCAAAAAAGGGTTCTCACTCCTGGTGGACAGTGAAATAAAGGGTGAGGAAAAAAGACCCCCAAAAAGCCAAGAATTCAAGAACAACAGCCAAACACAAGGACAGAGTAGGGAGCATCCAGATGCAGCTGGATTGAATCACAGAATCATAGAATTGTCTAGGTTGGAAAGGACCTTTGAGTTCATCCAGTCCAACCATCAACCTAACTGATAAAAAGCAACAAGCCATCACTGAACCATGTCACTGAGCACTATGTCAATCTGTCTTTTGAGTACCTCCAGGGATGGTGCCTCAACCACTTCCCTGGGCAGCCCATTCCAATGCTTAATAACCCTTTCAGTGTAAAAATTTTTCCTGATATCCAATCTGAACCTCCTCTGGTGTAACTTAAGACCATTTCCTCTTGTCCTATCACCTGTGACTTGGGAGAAGAGACTGACCCCTGCCTCTCTGCAACCTCCTTTCAGGTAGTTGTAGAGAATGAGAAAGTCTCCCCTCAGCCGCCTCTTCTCCAGGCTGAGCAATCCCAGCTCCCTCAGCCTCTCCTCATAAGGCTTACTCTCCAGACCCCTCACTTGCTTCGTTGCCCTTCTCTGGACTTGCTCCAGCACCCCAGTGTCTTTTTTTGTGGTAAGGAGGCCAAAACTGTACACAACGCTCAAGATGGGGCCTCTCCAGTGCTGAGTAGAGGGGGAGAACCTCATGTAAATAATGATCCTATAAATAACTTCTGCCTGCAAAGCCTGCACTAACATTCAAACCAGCACTTCTCTGAGCAGAGGCTGGACCAGACAGCCTTTGAGGATCCTTCCATCTTAAATGATCCTGTGACTCTGGTAGCCTGTCTGGTAAGGTCAGTCAGCCTGGTCTTTCATACGACAAAGGCCTAGGAAGGCAGTGTGTTGTTGAGATATGATCCTTCTTCATTTGTCAGAGCCTACGTAGCTGACTTTCTTGCCACGATTTTTTGTGATTTATGAAAAGCTTCCGAACACCTGATAATAAGGAAACACAAATGATCTGATCTGACAATGAGTAGACCTCAAAAGGTTGGCAGTTTGATGCAATTTTCACACTCCCCTAAAAGTGCGCTCATGAGCAGAGGAAAAAATATTTGGCCATTAATTGACATGTCTGGAAGCAGAGAGAAGATGAGGAGAAAAGAAGAGAGCAAGCACATCTTCATCAGTTTTGCGAAAGAGGATGTAAGTTTGAAAACTATATAAATGATTCTTCATCATTAATAATCTCAACCTCTCAAATAATATGCAAAAGCCTCATGCATAATTGTAGGAGTACAAATCTGACATAGAAAACTCATTTCACTATCTCTGCACTGCAATGTATCTGTAGGCCTGTGAGGTGTTTAATAGCTGTGCCTTATAACAGAGCAAATTAATCTCCATTTTGCAGCTAAAGAGAGTTGAATTTTGCTCGTTAGTTCTGCACTGCATCCTGTCTCTGCCTGACGTTGCCCTCCCTATGAATTTTTATTGTTGTGGTATTTATTTGGTCATAATTATCTCATCTCTACCTACACCAACCTGTCAGAGAGAGTGCTAGTTTTTCTTTACTGATTTGTAATTCCATTACATAGTCCATCAGCAGCTTGTTTCTGATTATTGTAAGCTCTTCTGGTAGCAGCTGTTAATATTTGCCCCTGCTTTATTAAGCAACAAGTACTTGTTGCTTGCCTGTAATAATGTAGAGCTAATAATGTCATCCCAGGCTGCTTCCTGGGAAATTATGTTCTCTCTGTTCCCTTTCTTTATTTATATAACATCACAGGTAGTTAACCAGCAATTTAACACATCCATCATCTTGACAAGTCATAGGAACAAAAGAAGCTCAGCTGACATGGCAAGAGGGATGCCGAGAAGAAGAGTCTGCATTAAAGAGTCTGGTGGGGTTCGCAGCCCATATTCAGCAGGGAGATCGAATACCTGGGGGAAGTTGCAGCTCATGGTATGCAAATTGATGTTATCATCATGGCACAGCCATGGCGGTGCACAGGACACCTTTTAGTCTAGTGGGTCCCAAAAGCTATCTAACAGGGAGGATAATTTTACAGAGATTTATCAAATACTGGTAAGACACCAACTTCTTTTTAAAGACTTTTTTCCTCTTTCTTGGTTAATGTCATTCTTTGGACTGTTGGAGTCCTCACTTCCAGTCACAGAGAAAAACATAGACTTCTTTGAGATACCAGTCACTGTAAAAAGAACAGTGCTGGTGGCTGCAGACAGGATTTATTCCCTTCATCTTCATTCACGGTTGCTGTTATCACCTTCAGATCCTCTACTTTTAAAAATATCTATTCACACTCCAAATGTCTGCAGATGAGGGATTTCAAGCTAAACTACCAAGATGATTGTTTCTAAACATCTTTCTTGCTAGGATGCAGAAACCTTTCAAGTTATGTTCTTCAAACCTATTTTTTAAAGTTACGCTTCAAAGTGTTCAATTCAGTGGAACATATGCAACTGTTAATTTGACAATATTCAATGCTGGGAATTTCACAGCTGTCTTCTGACTGAGTGTCCAATTCCTTTCCCTTCCTCACCCTGTCTGCCCCTTAGCCCACAAGGAGTTTGTCTGGTTAGTGATTTAAACAGAGATCAAAATCTATTTGTATTAAGATTTTCCTTTTAATTTTAAACATCTTTGTACACATTTTTACTTCTAGACATTCAAATGTCAAGATTTTAAGGAAGAAAATTGTTTGTTAAAATTGTACCACTTTTATTTCAAAAAGGAATTAAAGAATGGATAAATCGATTACATTAATCTTGATATATATTTCTGCAGTTGTCTTAAGCACCTCTCATTTCACAGCCTCAAGTACTCTCCCTTTTGGACTGTGGCAGAAGGCCCACAGAACCTGTGAAGGCTACAAAACTAAAGTTCCTTGCAACCTGAAAATGAATGAAAAGCGGCTTTTTGTGTTTGTCTTCTAGTTATGAATAGCATCGATTGGAAGGAAAGTATCAGTTCTGGAATTAAATGAGCATCCAGGTCAAAAAGACTTTTTCCCATATGTAACTATATAATAATTTCAAATTGCGTTGCTCTCTCCCATAGAGAGCTAAAAATTTGGGATGGATAGATAGAGAAACTCGAGAGACAGCATGAAAAACTACAGTGGTCCTCACCCTGTGTTTCCACTAGGTAGAAGATTTGCCTCTGATGATCACTTTTGTGGTTTTCAGTCCCATGAAATGCAATTCAGGGGAAGCGGAAAGTGATGTGGCTGCCTAATAATAATTAGTAGCCAAAGACTGACTGCTGAATTTGTGAAAAGTGTTGGGCTCCAAGCAACGCTTGCAGTTATAGTCAGCATTTAGGGGAATACCAGCTTCCTATCTCAAATCCATATCTTAATATATCCCATTCAGAAAATCATGTCTTAAGTACAAGGAACCTTAGATGAGTAGAAATCAACACTTCATGTTTTGAACAGTGGCAGCCTAAAGAGAGGTAAGCCTGAAGAGAGATTCTGTTAAGCTGTGGGGGTTTACAGCTAGAAGCAGTGGGATGAAATTAGAATGACAAAAGTTAAGCTATACATCACAGAAGGTCTATTAGCCTGAGCCATGGATTTCTGTGGGAAATAATGGAACATCTACTCTCTGGGACACTTGATGCTAAACAAAACTTGAATCATCTAGAAAATGCCTTTTATTGTAGGCAAAGCAGAATTAGCAAGACTTTGGACTTGCTGTCTGAATGAGATTTTGCAGTATCTAATTGCAGTACTTATAGCCCACAGAAGGAATATGGAAAGGAAAGAAAGAATGGAAGAGAAGCGACGTGCTTGAAAAGCAGAATCTTTCATCTCACATTTCCAGACTTGGTGTAAAGATGTGACAGTGGGGTATTTATCTTTCCAACTAGACTAAAAAGATTTCCTTACTGCAAATTAGCAAAGGACAGATCCCTCAAAATGAATTCACTTCCTCGACATCTTACAGGGAAATTAAGGAATTTAATGTTTTGCCACTCTACTTTCTTTTGTTGTATTACATGATCTCTCCAGGACTACAATATACCTTGAGGTATTTCTAGCACTTGTTAATAAATGTTCTTAAAATAGGATCTAAAGCCAGCACTTTCAACACATTCCTTCAAGTGTCAGGCTAAATATTCACTAAATAATTAATTCAGCAGCTGGCATCATGTCACAAGTGGTTATGAATATGCAACAAAATGTTGGCAAAGAGGTAATTTGGATTTGAAAACCTGACTATAAACATTTCTGAAAAGAGAAGTCTACACAATAAATAGGAGTATGAAAATACGAAAGGATTGCAATTGTGAACTCATCTCTATTACACCACTATGACCGGGACGAGTGTCACTCAAAATATTCTTAATGATCTTAAAATGCAGGAAAGGCTATTTGCATATTTTTGTGTTACAGTTATCTATGTATTTATGGGCTCAACTGGGCAGTCTTTCTAAAATAGGCATTTGTTAACAACATTGGTAAAGTTTTCCTGGGAGTGTTTTGTAGGAAGTTTACAGAAAATCTACAACCAGGACCCCAAACTCTTTGATCCTCAAATTGTGCTGTCTTATTTCGAGACTTAAGGCATGATCTTCTGTTCACATATCTTATGAAACCAGCAAACTTTGAAATGTATGTGCACCACCTGAGCTCTAGGCACTGCAACTTCTAGAATCTGGGAAGTAAGGAAGATAAAACTCAATCCAAAGCCTTATCAGACAGACAACTGGTTCAAACAGAGGAGCTGCAACCTCTGCAGTTTAACTGCATGGTCCCTGGACCCATTCGTAAGGGCAGTTTGTCGCAAAAGCCTCGCATGTTGTTTTTTGGATTTTCTTTCTTCCCTCAACATTTGATAAAGTTTTTGTTCTCAGGCTCCTTAACTCAGATTTCCCACCCCGCTTATCTTTGGGCATTTAATTCTGTCTTCTCTGTGAGGACCCCAGGCTCCCAATATTGCCATTAAAAGGAATTAGCTCCTTCAGAGACTATTCGGCACTTGGGAACTGATTCATCCTCCAGTGAGGCTGGGTGAATGCCCGTCTTGTCTTGGGTATGCAAAGGCTGAGGGAAATTGATTTAGGGATGAAACTAGTTCTCCTTCCGTCTGCTCTTGCCCTGTGTGCACTGTGGGAGATTTGGATCTTGTATCTCCTCACAAATGTGTCCTCTTAGCTAAGAACAGAAAGACTGTGAAGACAACTTACAGGATGCCGTATTTCCCTTGGAAACATCCTCATGTAACTGTGGAGTGTCTGAGACGTGGAGCCTGGAGTAAAGTAGATAGAAAGTCCTGCAGAGATCTGAGCCATCACTCCTGGTAAATATTGCAACATCTGGCATGGCTTGGTTCATTCTAAGTTTTTGTGAGACTTGGGTAATGTGTTGGAATGTGATGTGATGCAAATAACATCCAGACATGCAGCAGGTGCCTCAGGAGCAGAGGAAGTACTCCAGTGATAAAGGTCCCAAAGAGGTTCTCAGAAATAACCTTCTGGTTCGCAACTTAACCAGCTACAAAGTGATGCAATACAGTGCTGGAAAGCTAGCAAGGATTTCTCAGGAGATGAGAAAGCACTTTATATTTCTAGTAAGATAAAATCTTGTAGTACTCTTGCCTATTAGCTGGCCAAAACAGATTTCACAGAGACCCTTTTCCTTGCCTTTTTTCCTCAATCTTGAACTGCCATCATGATGTGGATAATTGGTAAGAGTAGAGTGTGCTAGCGGGATTTCATGACTGTCCAGCCAAGAGGGAGAAGTTAACCATCCTCCATTACAGGCTTGTTTCAAGCTACTTCAAGGAAAGACAAGAGATCACAAATTGCAGAAAATAAAGCAAAAATGGTAAACATGAGATAATGGTCTCTGCTATCACTCTTCTCATCATTTCAATCCCCTTTATGACAGATTCTCCTGGGCTACCTGCAAAACAGCTCATCCTTAATCCTTTCCTGGCTGACTTACCTAGAAGAGGTGATGAGGCAGTTTGTGCTAACGCTGATTACAGCCTGCATTGTTGTTTCTATCCTGAGTGCTTGGTCCATCTTATAGCAACTGTGTTCCTGACCCTTTGGTGGGTTGCAGATGGGTTTCATAGGTGTCCTGTTTACACTGGATTGCTTGTAGACTTCAAAGACCCTGCTGTGCTGAGTGTTTATACTTAACAAGAACTGTTCTGGCAATGGCTTTATATATATTCTGTTGAGGCATCCTGAGCCTCTCTCTACCTCATCCAGGAGGTCTGGGTTTCAGTTACCACTAAACAGAGCCCAGGGGAACCAGGAAACAATAGGACATTGAAGTGGCAATACTTTCTTAAGAATAACACATTTCAGGTTAATTACTTTTGGAAGTAGCCTGTGGCTACAAATAGCAATTACCAAATTAAATTGTCCACCACAGTGAATGGTTTTATTGTAGGGAGGAAATGCAAGAGGGCAGCAAGGTGGATAGTTGGAGAGGTAGCTTCTCTCTTTGAAAGCAAAGTGGCCCCCACGGGTGGCTTGTGCATTTGGCAAAGTCAGTATTAAGTTCCCACCTGTGGTGGGAAGGGAGGACACCTCTAAGCACAGATATTTGCTTGACTCACCACCTCACTGAGACAGACAGCAGTAATGCTGAACCCATGTCCTTCCTGTGGCTTTTCACCCCCTTCCTAGAATCATGTCTAGAGAAGGAAGTAAGATATATGAACCCTCATTCTTTGTCTACTTTATTAAAAGTATAAAGGTGACTGAGGGTCTCTTGAGAAACAAGGGGAGAAGGAAAACCAAATGAGAAATAAATTAGATCTCTTATTCCAGCTCCATCTCACTATGGAAATAGGTGTTAGTTGATTTGAAAAGTCAGATAAATGGTGGTGTAATTCATCTTTTTTTTTTTTAATCCACTCTGCATGTTAGCTATAAAATAGATGTATTTAGCTATATATAGACCAGGTGTGAAAGCTTGTTCTAAAATAACTGTCTCCTTCCTCTTTTGGCATGTAGCAATCAGAAACAAATGATACATTTTACCAGATATGAAATTCTAATTAAGGGGAGTAGGAAAAGGGTCAGTTAACAAATACATCAGAGCTTCATGCAAATTTGCTTTCTCTCCCTGACAAGAGTGTTAGACATTAATTTATGCTCATGGTAAATGATTTGTATAAAAATCTTTTTTCATGCATTATGGACAAATAAAAGATGTTATCGATGTTGGGTTTTTTCCAAAATTCATCCTATTTTAGTCAACTTTCCATGACATTTAATGTTTGCAGTGTGACAATGCCTAAATACAAGCCACAGACCACAACCCATCGTGCTGGGTGCTCTCAGACAAAGTTAAGATGATTCCTGACCCATAACGTAATGTTTTGCAATTTAAGTAGGCAGACTGTTTCCCTGACTGTATAGATAGGGGAAAATGGAAATTCTGAAGGGAAAATGCTTCTGTTTTGATTAGCACAATAGACTGATGTCTTGATTCTTACCTACTCTCTGACTGAGAAGAGGCTGCAGGAAGTAAAAGCCACAAAAATGTTGGAGGAAGAGGAGTTGAAACACTCTCAGAAGAAAGCATCTTCCAGAAGCACCAAGAGTGAGACTCTCCTCCCACAAGCTGAATCTGGGGTGTAGACCCTTGGAAGGCAGAAATCCATGTCCACAGAACCCACTTATGTTTTCAAACGCAGAAGCCTTCATTTTATGCTGCAACAGGGATCTCACTCAAGCCACAAAGGAGCAGGGCACATCAATGCATTCATTAGTCCCACTGCATTAGCATTCACAGATTTGTCCAATAAAAACAGACTGCCAAATCAAGGCCTAAGCACCTTTGGTACTTCCCTTTGTAATTTTTAATGTTCTTCTGTTTCTTTTCAAGCTCTGTTTGTAGACAGAGAGATTTTTCCATTTAAAGCAAGCTTCTCAGGGCCACTGGCATGCTGGGTATCAAAGCACAGAACTTCTGTCAGTCCAAGTCCTCGCTGTTTTCAGGACAATATTAGACTGACAGGTCATGATAATCACAAGTAACCTAAGCTAGATAGGTTTTAGTAGTCATTGATACACTTTTCGACACTCAATATGAGCTTCATCCTGATTAATGACAAAATTTCCAGTGAACTGAGTTGGACTGTGATTTCAGATTCAATGTTTATAGCCAGCACCTAAAAAAAAGAACACTGAACTCTTCTTAGGAACACATGAAGATTTGGAGAAGTACAGTGCCTTTCCTTCCACTGCTGCATACCTTTTCTCCATCAAACCTTTGCACAGTACTGCCAACAATGTGATAACCCAAATAAGGTTCACCCTGACATTTTTTTCTAGTTGTCTATGATATGCAAACTTGTTGTGGTTGCTTATTTTGTAAATGTTGCCATAAAATTATGTTTTCTGCAAATAACTAGAGGTTGTGAAATACATCAGTTTACCTAAGCCACTCTTTTGAAGCCCTGTGCTCAAAAGAGTGGATTAGTAGACAATGGGTGCACAGTGAGAGCACCCGTGCTTTTGGAGATTATGTAGGTTATGCAGTAAAAATAGATGGTTCAGTTATATGATGGTCATCTGGAAGAACTCTAGTCACAAAACACCTGCTTCTCCCCATTTCCGGATGGTTTTGCAGATGTCTAAACTGCCTACAGAAAAATGGAAATGGTTTTATTGAAAATTTTCATAAATAAGGTATTTTTTACACCAGAAAACATTGATCCACTTTAATATTCTTTCTATGGAAATATGACATACTGGACAAAAATTCGTCAGAGAACATTCCTAAGTCCAGTATGATGAACAGACACTGGATGATTTTGATTAAAAAAAAGTAGTAGTCCCAATGCAGAAACTACAAGATTTTGTTCCATAACCCAGTGCTGCAGAAAAAAATTAAATATAATTATTTACTGTATAATTTACTGCTAGCAAAAGTCCTAATGATTAGAGTATTGATGCTTGCCTGTACCAATCAAAAGTTCCTGGAACAAAACTCCATGACTTTTGGTATATTATGCAATCAAAATACAATGTTTTTTGTATTTGTTCAGTGCTATCTAGCTTGGAACAAAGAGCTCTGACATATTATGTCTTTGGTCCTAGTTAACTGGACATGAACTTTCAACCAGCTCAGATGATCTTTCCAAGAACTCAACGTACCAGCTGGTTCTTTGCATATCTTCAGAAAAGGTGGGAATTTCCCTAGCCCTTTTCTGCAGACCTTAAATCTTTCTTTCATGTGAAGCAACTTTAAACATTTTACAGTCTCACTGAGTGAAATTGCATGGCGCATACAGCTTCTCATTCATTTCCACCTTGTCATTCACTAAAATCAGAGCAGCCATTTTTCTGGCAGCTTCTTCCCCTTAGGTTTTGGATATGAAGATTCTTCTTCAGTACTTCCCTATTGTTATTTTTCAGCTAATAAAGTTATCACACAAGTGTTTCATAATAGAGATGGGATTGTATGTGAGAGCTACGCTGGAAAAAACTGGTTTTGGATGTTGTCCACACCATATAAAATTGAAAATCCGGAATAATAAAATGAAGCAGAGATAAACAAAGATCTTTTAAATAGATAATTGTCCAAATAATAGATAACAATGTCTCATGCCTCAAGTCAGAATATTTACAGAAATGTGAAGACTTTTGAAATTAACATTGTATAAAATTCCAGCATACCTAAAGGCAAGTGTAATAGGAAATTGACTTAGTAAAATTAGTCCTGTTTATTAACTGTATGTCCTTTGAATCAGTCCTCCATATATATTGAATTTCATGAAGACTAGCTGAAGAAAAAAAATACAGATATTAATGGAATAACAGTTTCAAGCAACTGCAGTCACCTGTTTTTTGCAGCATTATATTTAAATTATATTTAATCTGTATGACAAACAGAGAAAGGAGAATTTGAAAGACTGATTAAAAGAGAAACTGTGATGCAGATACAACAACTGATTGTTGAGGTCTACAGTGTAATGAAAATATCGATGCCCTGGTATGGGTATCTTTGCATACGCACAAGCAATTGAATTAACATTTCAAAAAAAAAATCGCTTACCTTGCAAGAAGTTTGTTTTCTCAGGCGGTGGGTGGTAACCAACTATCTTCCTTGTCTGTAGCACTGTGAAGTAAAATGGTTGGCTCTTGATTATCTAGTGTCACACACCTGTTTTGTTGTGACAATTTTAGCGTGATTCAAAATGTAAAACATTGCATGTCACAGATGGCTGAAACCTGATACCCCACTAAGAGTTCCGTTAACATTCTTGTTGATTTAAAAAAATGTCTTCACTTTATGTTCCAATGGGCTCTAAAGCCCAGCATAGTCAGCTGCTATGTCTTAGCTAGAGAAGAATTCTTTCCAGCTACGAGGTTGTATCTTGATTACTTTTGAGCTTGTCCCTGTATACTGAGACTTTGGTTGTTCTTTCTAAAGGGAAAAGAAAGCTCAGCCAGTGACACAATGAAATTGCAGCATTAAGCCCTGGCAGAAACCTCTGTGAAATCCATCCAAAGTCTTACTAACCTGAGAGAGCTTCACTATGGTCCTAGCTAAACACAGAAAGCATCGCTCAAAAATAAAGGGCAGGGGAGAACCCCACTCTACTACAGTTTAAGTAATTCTTCCCATTGCACCATGATTCAGCATGAATTAAGCAGGATGTCATCAGGAAAAGAATAATCTCAGACAGATATGTAGGTTGGTTTCAAAGATGTAGTCATTTTTTCTTTCCATAATCAGTCCTATATATTGCACGCATCATTATGTTGTTAGTTTCATTGAACATCACTGTTGAATGAGCTAGGAAATACTTTTCTTCAGGTTGATACAACGCTTCATTGTATTGTGTATTACAGGTTAATTACAATAAAACTGTAACGAGTCTTAAAACGTGCACATGAAATTATTTGCAGATTGAAAGCACACACTGTATGTGCTGCATAAGTGCAAAGCACCTTTCATTTGATGTTACCTACATTTCTGCTTCATGAAAACTGTGACTGAAAAATGTGGGCTCACAAGATGCTACACTGGATATGTCATTGTCCAATCCTCCAAAATAAAAGAAACTGGAAGCCCTTAAAGAAGGCTGCTGCTGAAAAAAGTTAAAAAGTTCTTCTTACTTTGGGGATTATTTTTTTTTTTTAAATAATTTTCGTGTCTACTTCCACTGCATGTGCTGTAGCCATTAAATATTTAATTTGTATTTGATTCTTCTCTCATGGCTGGAGTTGATCAACTACCCTTACTTGGAGTAGGGTACTAATGCTAATACATGACATGCATTTAAAGGAAAACTCCCGTAGCCTTGTTACTGGAATATAAGTAATTATTAACAAACGGTAAGGCCAGTTTTCTATCTGCTTAAATATCAATTGGGCTCAATTACACGATATCAAGATGAACAGGTCATTAAGTTCACTACTCTATTGATTCTAGTTTTAGCTGAGCTCTGTTCATTTTTTATTTGAACTCATTTTCTTTTGCTTGAACTTTGACTGCATTATTTGATCGAAAGTTACCTCCCATGGAAATTGTTGAGAGGCCAAGGCCTTACACTCCTGCATACATCCCTGAATCAAATTTGATGTTAACTTTTGCAGGGCATTTTTTCTCTTGTAGGCTGCTGGGCTATGGCTGCAACTTTCTGAGGGCTCTGGGAGACTCTAGGACCCTAGGCAAATGATATTTGTTCTTTTGGCCTGAAAAGGACCTGTTGTTAGGAGAAAAGGCTAAAAAAACCACCTGCTTACATACACAGGATGGTAGGAACAGGGAAACTGAGTCCTTTTTTAGCCAGGGGTCCCTTGTGGGCTGACAGACAGTAGGGCACCATCAGTGGGACCAGGGGCAGAAGCGCAGCAACTGACCACTCCTGGCATGATTCAACCAGAGGCAGTTTCTCTGATGCTGATGTGGGACTCTGCCCCAGAGCTTCAGAGACTGTGGAGTGCTTTGGCAAGAGGTAGCTGTGGGAAGACTCATTTCCACTTCCAGTGTAGCTCCAAAGCTTTTAGGAACAGTGGAGAGACAGCAGTTAATGGGAGATGCAAAGCCCTGGTGCTGTGCCCATCCCCAGTTTGATAGATATGACTTGCTAGAAAGGATCTGGAGGCCATCAAGGCCAGTCTCCAGGTCAGTGTGTGACATTGCTGAAAAGTTAAATGGGAGGGTTAAAAAAACTTCTTAAACAGAGCATGTCTAACAAGGTAGAAAAATATCACACTATGTTGCCTGGAACTGCCACCTTCATATGCTAGAGTATTTGGCAATTGAAAACAAATTGCAATACAAATTTTCAACTAGATTTCTCAGACAGGAAGATTCTTACATGAACTGCATAAATTTTTGCCATACAAAGGAGTAGTGCTTCTGGGAAGGAGGGCCTGCCATGCTTTTGACTTCAGAACTCTTCATCTTTTCTCTAAAAGGAGGAAATGACTGCCTGGCTGAGATAATTACACGCGGTGTCTTTCCCATCACCATGAAATATGACTGTCGATGATGTATGTGCCAGATAGGAATGCATAAATAAACGCTTCCCAAATAAATCACTCAGCGGCCATCTGAAGTTCCCTCTTCATCACTGCAATGACAGACTGGTTATGAACCTGCAACCCAATAGGGAGTACTCTGGCTTGTGAATCCCTTCAATGCTTTGCAGTCAACTTATCTTACCTTTGGACCTGCGCAGGAAACCTCAGCATCCTCTAGCAAAGACCAGAAGACCTAGGTCGTCCTGATCGTCTTTGCACATCTAACCCAGAAGGTACCAGAAGTCAACTGAACTTTAGCCTTCAAAATGACACAGACCCTACAGATGGCAAGAAGGGGTGAAAACTACATGGGTTATTCTTGGATGGTACTAGAGGTGGGAACAGAAGGAAGAACCATTGATGATCTCTCTTATTGTAGTGGTGCCACTTGCAAGAAAAAGTTTTGAGACTGGAGGAAGAAATGACATACAGGAATGTGATGCTGTCACTGCTGGGACATGAACTCTTCCTGGCAGGCAGGAAAGGGAATTGATTGCTCCCACTTTCTTGCTGAGCACTCTATTGGTCTGCTATACAGATTGATCAATTATTAAACTGATATATGAAAACTGTGAAAAAAACAAGGGAATCCGCCACACACTCTCCCTTCACCTCATTCAGTCCTGTGAACAAAAGAAATCAGTTATCGACCTCTGGGATCTGTGCTTTCCATCCGGGTTCAGCAGAGATACCTGTCAGAGATGACAAGGATTTAATCTTTTTCCTGAGTGTTTCCCACTGGCTACTGCCCACTGATTAGGATGACCGCAGGCCTGCTGCAGAAAGCTTGCTGTCTATACTTCTTCTGGCATCTCTATCTCTCCCTTTGCACAGCACAGGCACATGTAACATGCCATCCAGGGGCTGGGCTGCACTGCTGCTTGTGAGCATCATCCCTTCCCCTTTTCAAGACTGCAGGAGGGGTTTTTTTGTGTGTCTAATGCTTCATACCAGGGGGCAATATCTACCAGACAATGTCCAGAAGAAGTTATATATAAAAGTGATGCTTAAGTTGGTACTACTAAAGGTTATGGCACTGCATAGAGACCTACCTTCACATAGAAAATTTGAAGTTTGTATGTTTGTGAGACTTAAATAAATAGAGAGGGAGACTGAGAAGGGAAAGCAAGCAGGTACTGACAGCAAGAGCAAAAGAAGGATGTTCTGGTCAAAAGGCACACCTAAGTTGGATATAGAAAGAAATATCTCCCAGTCTTCTGTTGCTGTTTCGGAGAGATGTCACTTCAGGTGACTTACTGGAGCAAGCCAAAAGTAACTGCCTGATTTTCTGGACTCCATAGTTCCCAAGTTCCTTTCCTCTCACCTTACTGCATGTTTTTCATCTTTCCCATGGAGAACTAGAGCAGCATGTAATGAGCCATGTTTCTCATCTACTCCTAGCCCTAGGAACTCTATTGATCTCATCAGTGTTAAATTAGCCTTGATAGTGATATGGTATTTTGGACACTACTAAGCTGCAATGTTGCCACTTCCTAAACAAGCCGTAGGCTTTCTTTCAAATGAACACAGCAACTGATTAATCAATACTGAAAGGTTATCAAAACCTGCATCCTGATAATGGGCTTTCACAATGCCCAAGGATTTTTTTTTTCCTCTCAGTTATACAAAATAAAAACTCTGTGCTTTTTTTTAACGCTTTTACTGCCTTCTTCTGGAGCATTGCTTTCTTCCTGTGGCAGACCACCCTGTTCCCACACAGCTAAGTTGCAACTTCTTCCATTGCTGTGCCCAGAGGGATCCCAAACTTGTCCAGTCCCACCAGGGAAACCATAGTGGGCTTTGCTTCCTAGGATCTAACTCAAATATGTAAGTAGGACTGGCATGCACAAATTGTTCCCTACTCCTTGAAGGGATTTCTTCCCCAGTTCACTCCTTGACTGCTTCCAGAGAGCAGACTAATGAGGCGTACAGCCCCTTGAGGACCCCCGAAAATAAATGCGATGATGGCATTCTTCCAATATTTACTGGGTCTGCTCAAAAGTTTGTTAGATTGCATGATAAAAAAAGGCTTGTAAAAGGAGCGGGGAGACCCGAGGGTATGTGTGGGAGCCCCATTAAACCCATGAGTCCAGTGAAGTCCCCTGTCCTGGCTGCTTTGGAGTGTCACTGGGAGAAGCCACCCCATGGACTGGGTGAGACCCTCAAGATGAACCCATGGGAGAGGCTCTGGCCAGGTCATCTAACAGAACTGGGGTGGCCGCCTGCAGGCATGAAAGTCTGTGTCTTGGAAGAGCATTTTGGATGCCATGTTCAGAGGAAGGAACAAAGGTGGTGAAAGGGAGGCATCAAGACATGCTGAGGAGGAACAAGCATGGGAAAACAGTGGGAAAATGAGACAAATGTGTTGGTGGCATGCAAGCAGCCACTGGTCAGTCCATCTGCCCAGCCATGCCCGTGCCAGTCAGTGCAACCTCTCCTGTCTCCTCATTAAACTCTCTTTCTGATGGTTTTCTTGGCTGAGGGCTACCAATCCCCTGTGTCCATGTGAGGGAGGGCTGAGCACCTACCTGCTGCGTGGCCAGGGCCAGAGGGGCCAGCACCAGAGAGACAGGGGGTATGCAGAGTGTGGGGACCAACCATGGACAAGTACAGACTGGTGAGGAGGTGGGGCTTGAGAGCTGGGTATCAGGGTGGACTCTGGAGAGAAATGGGGCTCTGTCAACTGATGACTGGTGGTACTGGGAGGTCCAGCCCAACTGTTGGGGACATCCAGTTGTGTGCGTGTGTGTCTTGCCCGTTATAGCTCTACCATTACCATTAAAAATTAATCACTGGCATGTTCAAGTGAGAGCAAGGAGATGCCTTTACAAGTTAATTGTTAAAGCAGTCTGGTGGTGGGGAGGACTTGTGTCCTGGGCTTCACTCTAATGAGTGTGTAAGTACACAGTATAAATCAGAAAGGATTAAAAAAAGAACATAGTCCCTTTAACCTGCACAGAACTAGTAGATAGAATCTGGGGCATTCCTTGAAACATCCATCTCCTTCAAAAATTGAATTTGGACTAAAATCTCCAATATCCAGTAAATGTTGATTTAAAAATGAATCAGTAAAAAAGGAAATCTATATATAATATTATACTGGAAAGGTATGAAGGAAATTCTAACATTGTCCAGCATTATCAGGGCTTTTAAAGCAAAGATTTGACTGCTTTTGTACTTTATAAGAAAAGGCATTAAGTAGGTGCAGAAGAGGTTTGACACTCTGCATCCCAAGCAGCGCAAGGTGTGTTCTGGTAGCCCAGTGAGTCTGATGTAGGTTTCATACCTCTCCTCAGCAACCCAGGCACTCTCTCAGCATTGCATTTTCTATGAATCCCCTGTTTTAGCACCTAACTCTCCACCTGTTTTGAACTACGGCACCAAAGGGGCAAAATTGTATTTTATATGTATATATTATATATATATTATATATTATTTATATATATATATTATGCTATGTGTGTTATGTTATATTGTATATTATTTTGTGTATATTATGTATATGTTCTACATATTTCTACAATGAAAAAATGTGGAGATTTGCACTTTGATGTTTCTCTTCGGTTTTTACTATTTGAGAACATAATCTCTTTGGAAAAAGTCATGAAGTCAGTCAGAGTCAGTAATCACAGAACAACTTTCACTTATAAAGAAACAAAAATTTATTAAAGTGAGGGAAGAATCAGTCTATTAAGCCATTCTGTGCCTGTTGCTGCTCTGCTGGTACCCTGCATATTTTGTATATTTTGTTGTGCTGCCATCATCAGAGCTTCCCTGTCTACACAGGCTAGCAAGTTGCTCATCCTCTGCACAGAAGTTTGACAGCCTGCCCCTATCTGTTGACTCCAATTTTAAGGTGACAACACACATTTCTGTAGAAGTTTTAAGCACTCATCTGCTGCTGAGCTCTCTGCAGTGTTGACCTGTCCAGTCAACAAACTTTATTGCAGCCAGAGGGTGTCCTGGCTTTGTCAAATGTCAGGGGTCTAAAGCGAAATTTTGCTCAATCAAAACCATGCTGCTGGCAATATCTCCCATTAGTTACTTCCCAAGAAATGACAGCTGTGATCAAGATGAAGATGGATTTTCGTTCCAGGGAAGACAGGCTTAAAAATTTCTCAACCATTGTGCCAACTTCAAGCTCCACCTAATCGCACTTTACAATGAACCTTGATTTAAAATGGCGAAGGGAAATCTAGCTGCAAAGCTTCCCAGGGGAGAATAAAATGTTCTTCTTCATCTATACTTACACCTCTGGCCTTCTGAAAGTGAACAAAAGGGTTAGCTGGATTTCCTTATTTTGATTTAATTATAGCTCTTGGAAGCACTTTTTTTCTGTAGCTATGTTATAAGTTAAGCTTAGTATTATCTTCTTACAGAAGTTCGAGAATTGTAAATCTGAATCAATATATTTTAAAAACTGCCATTTAGTTAGTTTCAGTTGATTGGACAGGCATTTGATTTTATAGCAGGCAGTAATATCTAGATATCTTTTCTGATAACAGTGTTGTCCACATATGTATTACAAGCACATCAGATGGCAGGCGAGAAAATGAAGCTATTGGAAGGAAGTGAATTTACCTACCAAAATTATGACATGTGACACAGTATTTCTCTATCTTATGTAAGAAGGAGTTTGACTGCTCTGTCTTCCTGTCCTCTTTGTACAGCAAGACTTCTAACACAAGAGGTCTCGGTCCAACCAATGCAGTGAAGTGAGTCATTAAAAGGGTAATTCTAATGTTCTCTGTATTACAGCTTCATGATCCATGAAATAGATTCAACTTCTGGTGTTACTCCAATGCAGCTTTTTACAATAAACTTGCAAATAGTGCTGAGATTACCAAATATATTATGCTTGAGAAGACCACCAAGATCTTCAGATGGGGCTGTGATGTTCAGAGTGAACCAATGGCAGAATACAAAAGAATGAATAAATGAGAGGGTGAAGAGATTGTTTAGTACATTTTCCTCAAAACACAAACTTAATTTTGTCTCCTTAATGCTTTTAGGAAGGAAAACACACGGGTGTAGTTTGTGCCAGAGGCTTTTCAAATATACTATGTGGTAGCAGCTGTGAGCATCCAAAAATGCACCCGCTACAATTTATAAATTAATGCAGTCCCTAGTGAAATAGGACTGAAATAATTTAATAGCAAACTACTGTTTGATGAATTACCTTATGATAAAAACTAAAACATTCTGAGAAGAGTGTTATCCAGCACAGCCTTCTCACATCCCATGTAAAGTGGAGGCTTGGGGATTTGATCTTTAATTCTCTTTCAGACAGGTCACTCTTTTTGAATCAACAGCCTAGTAATGCTGCCATTTGGCCAGAGCCTGAGCATAGTCTGCAGTCCTTACACAGGTAAAACTCCCTTTCATTTCAGCAGGACTTTTACCTGAATATGAAACACAGTGTCATGTTTGGTCCTGCATCAGGAGAAGAGCTATTTTTATATTCTAATAAATCCCTTTCCAAGTTAAAATAACTCAATTGTTGTCCTAACAAATGCTTAATTATGGAGCCTGGATATTTAACATCCATGCCAAGTAGGCAAGATGGAATGAAATTTGCAAAGAATAAATGCTTTCAGCATTACAGTTTGCTTTTAACATAGAAGCTGTATTCTAGGAAATCCAGATTATTGCTGGCACATAGTGAATGCCTCAGAGTTGGAATTATCCCTAGTATACCTTTACCATTAGGCTATTCAGGAACAAAATTTAGGGCACCAGTCCTGAAATCAGCTCAAGGTCCTCCCCAACAGATTTCAGAGAGGGGAATTTTTCATTTGTTTGGGCTTCGGGGCACAAAATCAATAACAAACTCCAAAGTCCATCCTGGGATTTCATTCTCAAATCTTTTATTTTTTTTTCTCTGAGAAAAGTTTTTCTGCACTTCCCTCACTCCTCTCACATTTTTGAGACAAGTTTTCAGGACCAAAAGGCATTCGTGGTTGCCAAAGGCAGGGAAGAAGCTCAATGTGATTTCCTTCAGAAAACTCAAGACCTGTTCAAGAAAGTGCTCAAAGGGACTCAGGATCTGAGGAGATCAACAGGACATGGATGCCACCTTTGTGCCTGGCACAAGGGCTGTGGCAACAGAAGTGGCATTGCTAATATAAAGATAAAAGATGTGTGAGAATGAGAAAACATCTACAGGAAAAGTAAAGATGGAAACATTGTAGAGGGTTTTTTTCTTTTGCACTGGTCTTAGAGTTAAAACAGTTGAGAGGCAATTGTGATATTAATTCCATAATATTTGTAGAGTTTCTCATAGTATTGGTCCATTTTCTACTTTTTGCCAGTGGACGTGTAAGGCAAAGGCAGGGTGTCACAAATGCAAATTTTGCTAACTTTTGCATCTGAGTTCTCCATCTTCTTTTGTGCAATGACTTAGAAGAATTTTTATGTAGAAGAAAATGTAAGCAGTTTAGAAGATTCCTAGCTAAAGTAAAAAAGTGGGTTCAAGGAGAGCTCTGGTCTGACAGTTCTTTCACATACTCCCAGCCAGGTTTTGAGCAGTGCAGATTTATTCTGTGTGTTATGGGGCAGGGAAGGCTTTGAATACTGGAAGGCCACAGATAATGGGAGACAACAGAATAAAAGAGGATATCCTGAGAAATGAATCAGAATGGAGAAAGAAGGATTCCCAGTGCTACCTAAGCTCAAGACGGAAATCCTCCGAAGATTTTCATCCAAAGGAAAAGTTTTAAAATTAGTGAGAAACAGAGAGAGAAAGATAGGGAAGGAGAAAGCATTGCACTAATCCTGCCCAAAACCAACTAAACAAAAAATTTAAAAATATAATGACCTTTCTCTGAAAATATTAGTATTATAAAATTTCTTGGTATCGTTACCTGTGATTTGAATCTGTCTTTCAGTTGGTTCAAGTGAAACATCTCTGTCCTTACAGGACTCTTCTCCACCTTGCACATGAGCAATATTGGTGGGAAAGGAGCTAGTCAATGTGCCATAGAAATAAAAGTGCTTCCATGCGAAAGCATTCTTGTTTTTCTCTGTTCACTGCTACCCCTTGTCCTATCACTAGACTTCCTGACTAAGAGTCCCTCTCCAGCTCTCCTGTAGGCTCCCTTCAGATACTGAAAGGCTGCTATCAGGTCTCCCCAGAGTCTTCTCCAGGCTGAACAGCCCCAGCTCTCTCAGCCTGTCTTCATAGGAGAGTTGCTCCATGCCTCTGATCATCTTGGTGGCCCTCTGCTGGATCCATTCCAACAGGTCCAACAGGACTCCAGAGCAGGACACAGTACTCCTGGTGGAGTCGCACAAGCGCAGAGTAGAGGGGGAGAATCACCTCCTGTGACCTGCTGGTCATGCTTCTTTTGCTATATCCCAAGATACAGCATACTGCAACAGCACAATTCCAGGAGAAGAATTGTCTTGCTGTCCTAGACAAAGCATCCTTTCATGTGTCCTTTTGCTAGTTACCTGTACCAGTCCTGCAAAGCCAGTAGTAATATCAATCTACTCCAGACTGAAACTCTTGCTGTGTTCACCCTTCCCTCTAGTCAGAGCATCAATGAACAGATAGACATTCAAAGAGATGCATGAGCAGTGATATCTTGTTGGTCTTCCAGCAAAACACTATCCGCCAGCACTCTGCAGCTCTTAATTTAGTTATCCACCTGAGCTGGTGGCTAAACTGTCTTGCCAGCTAGCCTCCCATCAAATGTTTAATGAGCCCAAATGAAATACCAGTGGGAACAGACACTCCACTGATTGTCTGTGGAAGTCAGTGGAAGGAAATATTCAGGTCACTCATACTATAAAGAGCAAATTGCTGGATCACCTTAGCATCATATGACACTAAAACATGAGGCATCAGCCGTATTACATGGATGTCTGTTAGCTCCCTTCTTTGATTGATCAAGTCTTACTTAATGAGTATAAATACATCTAGTTGACATATATATATAGCTTGGGCTCCCAAGTCATGTGTCACAGTGATATGGCCAGCAGACCCCTGGAGCACTCTTTGCTATTACTCTGAAAACAGCCTCTGGTTAAATGACAACATACCTGTTTGACCACTGTATATCACCCAGCACTGACAGCTAGTTTGCTGGTGTCAAATAGCAATGTTAATCCGTTGAGGTTTTTTTACTGATAGGGCTATTTAAGTGCCTGACCTGGAAACAAAGGGACAGAACTAAGTCCAAGAAGATATCCTTTCTCATGAAGTATACCTGCAGACACAGATAGTTTTTTTTCAAATCCAGATGTCTATGCAGACCCAATACACGATGTGGGAGACCTGAGCACTCACTGAGTAGCTGCAGAGATATTTACATCTCAGACATACAGTTGTAAGTTATCCTTAGTAGGTGTGATAGTGTGCTTCCCCTCCCCAGATGCCAACCTGATCTTTATTTTCAATAACTCTGCCTAAACAATAGCCACCCATGGTGGTTGTAATAGGTGTATCTAGTTGTGATGGTGGCATCTGGGACTCAAAGTGGTTTTGAGGAGACAAATAACAACACAATAGCCAAGGACTGATTTGAACAATACTGGTACTGTGGTCAATATGCAAATATATATACATAAATCAATTATTTTACTCCCCCATAAATAGTGAACAGCTCAAGAGCCCTTGAAGCTCTCCTCATGGCAGTGCACTGCATGCCAGGATCTCCCCGTGGGCAGGGATGCCACTCCATCTTGCTTCTCAATATTCAGAGGTTTCTTGTCGCAACAGATCCTTTGTAAATGGCTAATAGCATGCTAAACTTTGAAATTTTAGCTAAGTGATATAAAGGACTGCTTGAGCATATATAATTCTTTAGACATAAACCATTGGCCAAGTCTGGGACTAGGACTGGATCCAGCTGCACCTAGGCTCCTCTCTGAGAAGCAGTTGAGAAAGCGAGGAGGTCCTTTTTGAACCTCATGACTCAATGGGAGGATCACCCTGAGAGTTTAGTCTGACCTCTATGCAGTAAGTAATCCAGTGTACTTTGCTATCTTGAATCTTGTTAGAACACTGATGCATTTAGCATCCCTGTTAAAACCATGTTTTATATCAATGAATATATTGCTGCTTCTCTCTACAAATGCATTGCTCCATCCATGACAGTAGGGCAGGTAACCATCTTCTTGGGAGAATATCCTTTTGAAATTCCCTTGACAGTGTATCTAGCAGGACTATTGCTACAAAGCACAGCAACAATGAATATTAGCTCATACTTGGGCGCCCACAACCAAGACTAGTGCAAATAACCACCTAGGCTTGAATTTCCACAAAATCTAGTCACCAAGTGGCTAAATCCAGGGAAAATCCCATCCAGAAAGAGAAAGTTAAAAGAAGAGTTAATAACTAAGGAGATGATTCACCTGAAGTGTCAATAATGTAGGGATTCTCTGACACCTGAATACTTGTGCTACGTGATTTAAAAATAACAATAAGCAATGTAAAAATATAAGTGCAATGATCTGCTGTCTAAATTCTAAGTTATGCCCTAACAATATAAACATTGTATATAAAAATGTCATGCATCATGTCACCCTTGCAGGCAACAGTGAGGAAAGGAAAGCCTGTTCCTCTAAGATGAGAGTAAGGCTAGAGTTTGCTTTACAAAATGTACATTTCTGTACATCAGTGTAGCTGGGGCAGCTGCTTACTGAAGTAGGCAAATCCAGGCCTGTTTTACTGGTGAAGAATAGCTCTGACACTAGAACAGCATGAGACTGTGATGGCACTGACAGGGAGCTCAGCATAGCCAAATCGAAGCCTGTTACCCAGTGATCCCTGAGAAGTTCTGAGGTGCTCATGCTGCAGCTGCAGGGATGAGGCAGCACAAAGATCTGGCGAATCTGTCTGTTTTATACAGATGATAGCTGGGACAGTAGTTTCCATATGAGGTGGGTTGTAAAGTGTCATAAAGCATGTTGCAACAACTGCCCTCCCACTCGTCCATCCACATCTTGGGTTTTCCATACAACCGATCATCATCCAAGACATACTTACCTTCAACCTAATAATCAGTAGCAATAATTTTAGTTTTGTCACGTCCTTGAGAAGTAATACAATAGACTACAAACAAACAAAGTAAGCCCCCCTCCTTAAGAAGATGTAATTTGGACATCATATCCAAATGAATAAATCATTCCTGAAAGGCAGAAGCAATATTACTGCTGAATTAGTGCTGGATGTTCTTTTGTTAAATTGTATACAATCAAAGCAAGGTGCCAAATTGCCAACTAACTGTCTGGAGGTCGATTTTTAAATTCACGGATGAGCTAATGCATTTGTGACAGTGATCATAAAGGGAGGAGTTCACCTTGCATTAGCCTTGACTCATAACTATAAATCTACAACGTTACCAGAAATAGATGTCCTATTTCTTGTCATTGATCTGCAAGCCATGATTTAAACATTTACATGTTCTAATGTTGAGTCTTCCAATCACCCGAAACATCTCTCTCCAGGGAATGCTCACCACAAGGGCAGGGACTGTAAAAGTAAGAGCATCTTCAGTAAAAAGTGGAAAACTTTGGCATCTTGAAGTTTATCAAAAGTCTTATAAGTCAATAAGAAACAAAACTGAATGATAAAGGTCTATAGATAAGGATCAAATGAGGACATGGTAGAGGTGAAACAAGTTTATGCTAGATCATAGTGTTCATGAGCAGAAGAAATTAGAAGTGAAAGAATTCTACACGACTATTAAGCAAAAAAGCCGAATAAATTGCTATAAAATTAACTGGTATATTGCTTTATCTTTCAGCAGAACCAAGACTATTACTATAGAGTCATTCACTAATAGAAAAATCAGAGAAATGTTGTTCCGCTTGAAGTAATGCTATGTTTTCCCGAAACTGATATTTTAAAAACAATATGTATGGGAAACAAATGAGTCATGAATTACAAAAAGATGTATTCATTCAGGTGAAGTATGTGGTAAATACAAAGGAAGTGGTTTCAAGGCTGTAGTATGACTGAACAGACATTATTTGTAGGGGAGATGGGAGGGTACATAGATTAATTTCTGGGCATGTTTGCAATACTTCATAAGTGCATACACAAGCTTCTTGCTTGTTTCTTGTGAAGTGCCCCCCTTCCTAAAGTGTGGAAATTACTGTTAGACAGCTAATTAAGCCAGTGCTATACAACAACAGAGCAAAAGGTCCGAATACCAACGTGAGTCTTGAGGTGTTTTGAATTCTATCATTTTTATTTTAACTATTTCAGACACCATTTCAGACAGCTGATGCAACAGGAAGCATAAGAAATACTGCAAGCAGTTTATTGCAGTATTTTAGTGAGTTTTAAAACTCATCAATTTTATATCAATTTGCGTATTTACTACTCCTTATAATTTCATTTTCACTATATTCTGCAGTAGAATTGTACTAAGTGGAGTAAAGGAAAGCAGTTACACTCCTCTTTTTCCCTTCTCTTTCCCAGGTTGACCAAGCCAAGGCTCCTCAGTGTCACTCTACTCATCATGTACTCCCCAGTCATCACAGTGGTTCTCCACACATTCACTTCTGCTTATTGATGTCCTGCCTGCATGGGGAAGCCAAAAGCTGGACACAGTATCACTTATACACCCTCAGAGATGCCAAGTAGAAAGGAACAAGCACTTGACGGCTAAATTCTTGCTAATACAGCCCAGTCTGATAGTGTTCACCACCACGATGCTGATTCATGTTCAGCCTGGTGTATACCAGATTCCCCTGGGGCTTTTTGGTCCTTAGCTCCTCACCTTCTGCCTGTTGCATGGAGTTCTCCTGTCCCAGGTGTAGGATTTTGTATTTTCATTTGTTGATATGTTAATTTGGCTTCTTTCAGCACATTCTTCCACCTTGTCAAGGTTCTTGTGAATGGCAACTCTATCCACCAGCACATCAAGCTCTCCCCTCAGCATGGTGTCATCTGCTAACTCAGTGAATGTCCTATCCTTCCCAGGGCCCAGATTGTTTATGGAGAACATCAACACTCAGTCTCAGTATCAACTACCCTTAAGTGATGCATAATAGGTTCCAAATACTGCCAGAAATATCTTCCAGTTTTGGTATCAGACATTTAACATTCAGACAATTCCTTCTTTGTAAATTAACAGTAAGCACAGGAGAGAAGAATCTTTACTGCTTATTCAGGTACATTTTATACACTATGGTATTGATATTGAGCAGTCCAGCCTAGGTTTGGAGGCCTTCAACAGTATGTTCTCCTCCCATGTTCATGTGGGAGAAAATTCTGTGGTATAGGAGAACTCACTGTTGAAAATTTTGATTTGTCTTGCTGCTTCTTTTGCCTGATATTTGCTAGTTTTGCCCTGTGTCACCCTAAATATTTAATTTTCACTTTGTTAGCACTTTCAAGTTTATATTCATTTACACAGATATTCAAAGTCCAACATATTCAAAATACAGCTCCGTGCCCAAGGAATGCAAGAATATACGAAGAATAAAGAATGAAACTTTCAATCTCTTTTGATATATTATTTGGCCCAATGCTTACAAGATCTGCAACAAAGTTCAAGGATTTTTCAAATGTGCTGGCTGAGTACTCAAAGCAACTGCTCTTATCGAAAAGTTGTATTTCACAAACATAAACAATTTCCTCTTTTAGAGGGATATGAATTTAAATTTAAGGGATCTTTCTATAAATAACACATAATCAGCTATGAAATTCATGCTCCACTTTGGAAACAGAAGGCTCTCTTCCTTAAGGGATACTCAGTATCTCAGATTTAATGCTCAAAACATTGGTGATTTAAACAAAGGCAGAATGCACTCTACTTGCACACATTTAGACGAACGTCTCCGATTTCGAGTTTCCTTTTGCAAGCCATGTCTCACGATTCCTCTGTGACCAATTAGGATGACAATCTCCAGCTTGGTGTTGCTATTCAATAAAGAAATCTGACGTTCAAATGTTCCCAGACCTCAGCATGCTCTGAAACTAATCATCACTAGCAGCAGTTAGTATTCAAAAATGTGGAGTTCCAGCACGCCAAAATTCATTACTTTTGAAGAAACACAGAAGCAAAGTTTTAGTTTTTACCCTTTACAGTATGTAAGGAGGTTTCTAGCTACAACTTGGTTGGTTTCAAAATACAGCTGTTGCTGTCTGGGGTGATATAAGCACCACCTTGCCCATGACAACTAAATCTCATTCTATAATGGGAATACAAAAAAATAAAAGCAGCTTCAGGTATAAAAACATACAATACTGCTGCAAAAACAACAATGGGATTCCCGAGGCACTCACTTTTGTGTAGTTGTCAGCAAGACACAGGTGTGCTACTACATGGCTATCCATGAAGGCTCATGAAGTGACAGGAAGATTTGGGAATTATGCTATGTCTGGGGTAAAGTATAGCTGTGCTTGCTAACATTTCATACCTATTACCAGCAGAGAATGCTACAGAGGAAACCAGTCAAGGGAAATACTGAATTCAAAGGAATAAAAGTGGCCTAGAAATCCACACAATGCACATCATAATCAAGATGGTTACTTTTACCTCATTTTATATTAGCATTTTACCTCACAAAAAACACTTGGGTCAGGTGCATGCCTTACACTCATTTATGTCAGCTTGACAAAGCTTGTTGAAAGTGAAAAATGTACAGCAAGTGCTATTCTTCCTCCAGGCACTAGCCATGTTGTTGCAGGGAGCTGTTTCCTCCTAAGGAGCTTTGAAAAGTGATGTTGTGGTTTAACACAGCGGAGGTCGAACACCACACAGCTGCTTGCCTATCCCCTCCAGTGGGATGTGGGAGGGAACTGGAAAAAAGGTAAAACTTGAGATAAAGAGTTTAATAGGACAGAAAAGAAAGGGGAAATAAAAATAATAGTCATAATGAAAGAATACACAAAACAAGTGATACACAGTGCAATGGCTTACCACCCACTGACTGATACCCAAGCAGTGATCACCACCCTCTAACCAATTTACACCACTTTATTGTTCAGCATGGCATCATATGTTATGGAATACCCCTTTGGCAAATTTGAGTCATCTGTTCTGGCTGTGTCCCCTCCCCGTTTCTTGTGCACTCCCAGCCTCCTCCCTAGCAGGGCAGTAAGAGAAGCTGAAAAGTCCTTGACTTGGTGCAAGCATTGCTCAGCAACAACTAAAACATCAGTGTGTTGCCAACTGGATTCTCATCCTAAATCCAAAACGTAGCACTACACCAGCTACTAGGAAGAAAATGAACTCTATCCCAGCTGAAATCAGGACAAGGAGTTTTCAAGAGATGCCTGAAGTCAGTTGGCCCCCTTTCTCCTCAGTCACACCTGGAGAGGCAGGTGTCAATCAGACCATTTTGGCTTATAAAGTTTTCCTTCCAATCGAGTAGTATACATTACTGTCAGTGACTGTAGCTCAAAGTGTGCTTGTGCACACACAAAAAGTTCAGAGACAGGGAAGCACCCGCAGCCCTTTTGCCGCAGCTGATGGTGAACCTGGAAAGTGCTGGAGCAAAACTGAATGGCCTAAAACAGGAGCTCATAGTCAACTGCTATGGGACTTGGAAGAAACTGTTCCAAAAGGGCTACGCTGCAACCTGAGTGCTTGGCACTCTAGTCTTTTCTCTCTGTTTTTCTTCCATGTCCTCTAGCAAAGATGGATGGAATTGCACTGTTTATTTCCAGGGCAGGTTTACCAGACAGGCAGGAAAAAAAATGGTCAAAATGAATCACACCAATGGTTCATCTCATCACTCCTGGCTGTCTACAGAAGGCTCTGCTTCATCTGAGAATGTTAATCGTACTTCTCCTGCCCTCTCAACACATTCATTTTAGATGAGAGAAAAAACCTAATTATCTAAAATATTTTTTTTCTACCTGGCAATAAATTCTCTCTGGTTTTACTATTATACCATTGGTCTCTTTCATAGTTTATGGTATGACTTGATTTGCAGTATTCATAATGTCACTAAATAGACCTGTAATAGACCTGACCTATAAATACTAAGGTATGTGGCTTCTTCAATTATAAACAGAGCTGGTGATGAAAGCAAATTAGATAAAGTGTTGTGGGCCGCACGAGGTGTGAACTGAAGCACTATCAGTCTGCCTTCCTAATCTAATCTTAACATTTATCACTCTACTAGAGAAAAGTCCTCTCCCTTCACAGTATCTGCATTGCAAAGTTTCAAAATTGCTAATATTTTCCCTGAATGGTTACATTGTCCCTTTATTTATTATGAGAGGTGATGGGGAGGTAGAAGTAGAATGTAGAAGAGGTAATGTAGAAGTAGAAGAATGTCAATAAATTTACTATTCATTTGAATGAGGAGACGAAAGGCATACTTATAAAGGTACTTTTCATGACTGACTTCAAACTATGTCCAGGAGGAGATAAGCTCTTTTTTTTTCGATCAAGATTTACTTATGTTGCAGCGTATTTTCCCATCAAAGGCACAAGGAACATCTTTATTTCCCAGAAAATGGCCATTCACCATTTTCAGCAGTAGCTCCATACTAAGTGGTGACCATCCTTTGACTGGTATTAGTAAGTACTCCAAGATATTTAAGAAATGGATAAGAGAAAAGAATGACAAAAATGCTTTCTTTGCTGGATTTTAATACCTGTTTTTAAAACCTATGGGGACAGACGTTATATGATGATGTGAAGGGCTGTAAAAGTTTTCCTGCTACTGGCCTAAGAAATGTCACCAATGAGTAATGGAACCATCTCAAACTCGTAATAAAATTTTTTACAGCAACCCATACCATGATAGGTTCTTTTTAGCTATGTATTATCTGTAGTTCTTCAAACTGTCTTCCAACACTGAAGATTTAGAAAAAGTGGACTTATAGAAATTGAGTATCATTTAGCAATCTTATGCCAGCAGCAACTGACTGGAAGAAATCGTTACACACAGTAGGGAGGCAGCTCAGAAACATCCTGTTTAGGTATATGATTTCCTCCCTTAAAAAAAAAACACTGAAACTTGAGAAGCTTTACTCAAATTACCACCACCCCTGGCAGATCTCTTAACATCTCTGTCCTCTGGCCATACAGCAAGAGTAGCAGAGTCATTATATGCCAAGTGGAAGTTACTGCTCCATTGACATGGAAATCTGCCACAGAGAAAGTTCATCTTTGATTCAGGTCCCAAAGCACGCTTGAGGATGGTTTTCAACACAGAGCTAAAAGAGCCCATGAGTGTCAAATAGCCTGCAGAGAATTTGTTGTAGCACAGACAGAGGCCAGGCCAAAGCTAAGAAATACGTGGATGAGAAAAGGCCATCTAAACAATTTGGAAACTATCCTTCCCTGTTTTCTTTCTCATAGCTTCATTATTTTTTGGAGAATCCATTAAAACTTCAAAGAAAGTGAGGAAGGGATGAGATGTTACAAGTCTCTGAGAATTGTTGTGGGCTGCTCTCTTAATTAAGTCAAACAGATGTGTGGAGAGTAATTCTTAGGGCTGATTTGCCAAAGATCTTCAATACATACCATTTTTCCTTTGAAAGACACTTCAGAATCTACGCTATTCTTATTTTTTTTTTTTGGTTCCATGTCAACCAAGGGCTGTATTTTCTGATTGCATGCCCAGCGTTCTCAGGCTGTGATGGGGACTTTTCCAGTTCTCTTCCTTTTCTCTTCCCCCCCGCCCCGAACTTCTTCTAGGACTTTTGTGCTACTTTTATGGAAGTAAAAAGCATAAAATGAAATAAAAAGAGGCTTTTAGAGTTTGAGGATGAGGAGGAAGAAATAAATTAATAACTGGAATTAATTACAACCAGGGAGAATGTTATAAATTATTGTTTACAATATTACTATTAAATGGCAGCTGGTCAGCTAGCCTAGTCAAAGCTAACAAAGTTTTCTTCCCTTTCCAGGCCAATGACAGAGTCAGAGGGTCACTATCAGATTTTCTGATCTAGTGAAAAAAGACCAAAGTGTGGGTAGCAGCAGCCACCGACAGAAACACTGATGTACGGCTTCATGGGTTTCCTTCCTCCACCTAACTGGGTTAGGGAATTTGGATTTGAACTGAGCAGAATCCCCCAGATTGCAAAGAAATACAAAAGCAACACTGTTAACACCCTCCCTTTGCCTTTGAATAAATAATACACTTTTTTGAAAGAAGTTTTTTTGGCTTCCAGTGCTGAGAATTTAGACCTGTCAAGCCCAGGTGAGTTGTTGAGGGTAAAGCAGATGAGGAACAGGGAATCTGCTTCACAGTGGTGAAATTCCCCATGAAGGGGAGAAATAATAAGATCTTCCACAAAAGAATATTTCTTGAACAAAAGGGTCCGAGCCATAGTCCAGACTAAGAACACTGCCACTTTTCCAATCTCTTTGATATGTCCACATCTTAAATAAAGTTGTCAAGTACATCTAGCTATCAGTGCTTGTCTAAAATAACTTTGTTTTTACTGCAAATGAAATCATGTGCACCAGTAAAGGAGAGATTGGCCTACCTCACTCAAATACATAACCTTTGTCCAAAATGAGCATCATACTATTTCAAATACAGGCTAAATTTAGCCTGGATTTATGAAACTGAAATAAGACATTTGCACTGTCTTGGGAGATATTTACTTCAGGGGTGCTTAAATAACTCATAGGTTAAATAAGGAAAGAGAAATCATCATTAAGTTGAAAGATGATACACACTCGCACACACTACTTAAACCAGAACAAATTTGTGTGTATAGATGGAAATATAATAATTCAGATTTCTGACACATTTTGATATTTTGCACCAGGAAAAGCCTTTGCTATGCTGATCTCTTTCATTGCATTTTTACAGTCAGTTAGTGTGTAGAGCTAACTTGGGATCTGTATCTTTAAAGACTCTGTTTTCCCTTCTGGAAAGAAATCTGTGATAGAAACAGAATCTATCCCCATTTTTGTATGTGTGTGTCGCGACACTATCTAAGCACCTTGTGAAGAAAAGTATTATTTAAAATTGATGTTTGCTCTGCTATATTTATCAAGAGCCACGTCCTCTCAATCCCCTGTTAATCCCCATACCCTATTTATGTCTGAATAGATGGTCAGCCTTTCACAGCACCCCAAAGGAATACACCTCTTTGGCTTTTAAATGGAGGAAGCCAGCCAAATAAATTGCCTTTCCAGCTTAAAAAAAACACCCAAAACATCACGAGCGGAGCACAGTGAGAACTTCATGTCTTATGGAATATAATTACAACTGTCAGGAGCCTCCTGCCGCGTTCATGGTATTTGAATGCTCATTATATAAGATCGCTACTTGAAAACCAAGGGACCGGCTGTGCCAGTGCAGCAATGAGTGGAAACGTGTCATGTGGCATGTACACATAGAGGAAATGTACACACATTTATAGTAATAAAAGCAAATTAACATGAAAGTAAGGTAGAGTGGGCAGAAGTCTGGTAAATCGTAAAGGCAGATGGTTTGGTGGATCAACTCATACTAACCACAACTGCCCCTTCATTTCCCTGTGAAAGCCTGGATGCTGGTGAATAAGGGATGAGAGTGGCTGTGTATGTCCCTCAAAGAAGGACCTGACGGGTTTTTGTCAGGAGATACCATGCTCTACGTGACCTGGCAGTTTTAGGCCACCTGCCTTCCTCAAGCAAGATGTTTTGGTGCACCTGAGATCTGTCCCAGGGGCTGCCAAAACAAGGATAGCATTTTGTGAACAGGGCCTGCTCATCTTTAAGAATGAGAGCTGGCACAGGGGCAGGGTTACAGCTGGGGCTCCTTGTTGGCTGCACCTGCACGGCAAAATTAGTTTGCTCTTGGAAATGATCTTCAGCCCATGGCCAAGTGACGTAGAGCAACTCAGAGCAGAGTTCCTTGGAGTCTCCTCCAGAGAAGACCTGATGGATTCATATTCTGAGGAAAGTAGCCCAGGGTCACTCCTGGTCACTGCATGGGGTATCATTTAAGCCATTAGGTACAGGTAGTTTTTTATGTGCAGTTCATTGCAGTTGCAAATTTCTTAAATTACATGGGCTGTGTGCCAGCCCATCAGGATGGTATTTTTACAGCATAAAATATCGGGTATGCAATGTATGTCCCAGGGTATGGTATGAGCCAGGTGGGTATTTGGAGGTGCAAAAAATGCTATGGTAACATTGAAGTAGGTTGGGCAGTGACCCAAGCCTGGGACTGATTTTTCCACGCTGGAAAGTAGCACACTGCAGTATAGTAGTACACTACTTTCCCACTGGAAGTAGTCCCTGGGCTGGATTTCCCTCAGAAGAAAACCCAGGGTTTTGTTTTCATTTGTTTTTATTAATGGGAGCACATCAGCTCATTCCAAAAGAGAGTTCCCATAAGCAAATTAACATTTCTGCAGCATGAGCAATTATGGGATCAGTTCACCCAGGGGTGAACTGGAGAACTAAATTATTAGCCAGTATAAAGGTACCAGTAATTCTGATCTGGCTCCAATAATATATTTACTGCATCTTCCAATTACATTTGGGAATATTAAAACATTCTCAGTTAACTGTTTATTGCCCAGTAATATTGCTGAAGCAGACTGAGCATTTTCACACACATATGTAGAGTCTTTTTCAGAGAAGGACAATAAGAAAAGGTCCCTGTAAAATCAGTGACCAGCTCTACTCTCCCTATCTGGGCTTGCCAGTGGGTTTCTGGTTGTCCAGATCAGGACACAACATAGATCTCATCCAACTCACAGCAAAAAGCCCCCGGTTCATTGTTTAATTGGGATCCTTTAACAAGGAATAAATACAGAGCAGGTGCCAGGATTGAGACTGGGAAATGAGGAGGGTTCTGAGACAGTAACAAGGGCATTTTCTACCAGAGTGAAGTTCTTGAAATAGTTTCCCGTTAATCAAGCCATGCAATCACCCCTGTGGTATAATATGTGTGTTGCAAAAATATTTTCCCTCTTTGGTTTGTTTTTGGCAGAAGTAATCTTTACTACTGTCTGCTTTTCTAAGCCCAAATATTCATTATTCTGAAACCAGGAAATGTTGGGTCAATTTATGAAGCAGAAGAGCATTACTCCTTTCTCCTCAGCTGTTACACATCATGCTGAGTTTGGTTCACCCTACTAATCTCTTGAACTGTGCACAAATTGTTCTGTTGTTGAATAATAATACAATTAGCCTTGGCTAGTTCTCAGGTTAACTGAGTTAATAATGACAGAATAAAGACAGAAAAAAGCTGATAAGCTAGTTAATAAAAAGACATAAAATAACTTTGTAAAAAAAAACCCAACTTCCTAATGCATCTATCTAAAAAAAAGTAAAAAATTGTTATGTGATATGTAGGCTGAAAGATGTGCCCGAACATTTGATGGTTTCCAGGCTGCTCTGTGTTATACACTTTGCTAAAAAGGCTGCACTGAAAGTGAGGGAAGAACAATATAAGAAAGAAGAGGATGTTTAGGAGCCTGCCTGTCCCATGAAGGAGTCTCTGCATAATGATTGCTGCACAGCAGCCTTCTGAGAAATCTTCAAAGATCCCAGACACAAAGCTCTCTTGCTTCTCTGTGGCACAGACAACATCTTCAGTTGGATGATTAGAGGGCAACACGCTGGCAAAGAGTCTGTGTAATCTATATAACAATAACATTAAGTAAAAAAAGTCAACATTCTGGGGACTATGCCAGTGATCAGGGCACTATAATTGCTATAATTAAAAGCAAGGCAAATATTGCAGGAAAAGTAGGTCACTCTTCAGGCTGGTGTATCCCTGATGCAAATGGAAACAAGACAAAGAAAATTGTGTAACGTGATCTAAAGCAGACAAAAACTCCAATGTTCCAAGGTTGCTAGAGACCCCTCATTAAATGCCTGCTGTTTTCATGTACCCTCCCAGCAGGTGATATTTTCATAAACAGAGTGAAGCTGTTGCAGTCTAGTGCAAGGACCATCGGAGCAGCCCATTGTAAATTCCAGTGAATGGAGCCTAATTAAGGCCCATTTTGTACAAGGATGGTTTTAAGGAGGCTACAATACTGCTTTTTTCAGAGCTGGTGAAATTCAGTGTTGGCATTTTTCTGGCAGTAGCTTCAACAAATTAATTTTAACACACGTGGGTTTGCGCTTTCAGAGAAATTGAGGCTCCATCCAGTATTTAATATCTGTACAAGCTATCTGAGAACTCATTTCTGAGGAAAGGACAAAGCACTGCAACAAGCAAACAAAAGGACATTTCCCTCCATGATGTCCAACACCACTCTAGCAGCATGGTGGGGATGTTCCTGTCTCACCTGCAGTCGCTGCCTGCCCTTCTCTGCTTGCTTCCCTCCCATGAGCTTCTCCCCTTGCATGGGACTTGCCCGACTTTCACAAAAAAATACTCAATGAAAGGAGTGGTTTATTCACATGAAGAGTGATTAGAGATTGCTAAGGCCCTACTGCTCAGCCCATGTAATTTCCATCTTCTTTTACCCTTTCTATCTTCCCCCAAAACTATCTCACCACCTGACTTCTCCATGCAAATTTACTTTTTGTCTGATCCCTACAGGCAGACAATTTCGCCTCATTTGCTAAATCAGAAGCATATAAAAGCTGATGGATCCAGAGCTTAGTGCCATGAAACGCCTTGTGCCACGAGCCTCACCTCTCAAAAAAAAAAAAACCAAACCAAAACCAAAGCAAAAACCAAAAACCACATACCCACACCCCCCCCAAAAACCCCGCAGACAAATAAAAACCACCCAAAAAAAAACCATAAAGACATTTGAAATACTTATTTAAACTTTTCATTAAAAATTTCTCAACATTTCAACAGTCCTTACATTTTCTTGCTTTCCCACGCCATTGTAAAATTAATTCTACACTGAATTCAGGGTTACTAGGATTTTTCAGTAAGAGCAGGGTATGTTATAGTCTAAATTGAGTTCACTTGAGGGAATCAGCTGAAGGAGCTTCTCTTTATTGTAGAGTCATGGATATCTTGGGATTCTTTCTCTCTGTATCTGCCTTTGTTTAAAAGTTTTTGTACTTTTATAATTTACATAACAGAGTGGTAGGAGCCACAAGCAAGCATCAAAGATGTACAGATGTTTTACCTTCATAAATAAAACAGCAAAATAATTTCTCTGGGTCAGTGTAAAACAATGGGCTTGATTTAGTTAGCATCCTGTAATGAAACTATTTAGATAATCAATTCAAATTAGGGCATGGAGCTTCTTTGGTAAACTACTGAGTTATTAACCTTAACAAGGTCAGTGTTCGGGTGTTTTCTTTTTCCTGCCATCAAACTCCACTTATTAGTGTCTATGGTAGAAGTCACAAGTGCGTTTCATACTGAGAAATATAGTAATGTCCGTAATTAAACATAGCAGCCATGTAACACAACGTGAGGGAATTGGGAAGTTGGATAAAACTTGGAAATACCCTGCAAGGACAAGGTGGTCCTACTAAGGCTTTTCCTGAAAGTGTCTTTGCTGCAATTTGGCTTGTCACACTGAACTAACAGGAACACATAAAGGTAAGGAAAGAATTTATAATTGCAATTATTTTGACTACATCTGTGGAAATTATACATATTACCATGCCCTACATTAAAGGGTATTCGTAGGCAGAACTCTAAAGTACTAGCTAAATGTGTTGGGTTAACCTTGGCTTATTTTTGGATACCCACCCTTCCACCCTCTCAATCCCCTACTTCAACAGGACAGGGTCAAGATAAAGGGCACATCCGCCTGCTGCAACTTGGGTTCGTCCATGGGCTGCAGTGTGGATACCAGCTCCAGTGTGATCCTCTGTGGGCTGCAGGGGAATCTCTGCATTGGTGCCTGGAGCACCTCCTCCCTTGCTTCTTCTCTCACCTTGGTGTCTACAGTGCTTTTTTTTTTTTTCCTGTCCTATATTCAAGTTAGCTACAGTGCAATGGCTTGCGTGCACATCCATGTTTCCTCTGGCAGACATATATCACCTGCCTATCTTCTACTTATGACTTAGAAAAAATTGAAAATACCTCATTATTTTCTGCTGGTTTTCATAATTATTCCTGACTCTGTTGAGCATTTAGGACAAACCAGTTTTACTGTGGGTATAGCTCTCTTTATAAATCATCTTCCCCATTAAATCTCATAAACCTTTGAGTGAAATGGATACTGATAGGATTATATTCTCTGCAAGAATGAATATCCAAAACTGTTACTACTCTAGACTTGAAAACTATTTTCACTGCTTACAGTTGTATAGATGGACTAAAGCCAGGAATAAATTAAGACCAATGTGCTAAAAAAGGATCATGGAACAGGACAGTTACAGGACACCAAATCTGACATCCTTCTTTGCTCTGCCAACAGAATCTCGTAGGTCTCATGCAGCGCCTGAAAACTCGTGCTGCAAGTAGAAAAAACTACCAATACCAAATATATCTATGACCCTTGGCAAATAATTTCATGGCAATTGTACCCCACTTTCTAACCACATCCATTTGAATTCCATGAACTGCAACAAGTCTTGGTTTCTTAATATATCTTTTCCATTAGTGTGTTATTTTCCAGTGTAGGCATTTACAGAAGATGATTAAGTTGCCTCATAGTGTCCTCCTTCGTATGTGTCATTTGTTATTTGTCCACATTTTTATTCATTTTTGAATTTTACCTTTGAATGCTGTACTATTTTTCAGTGTCTTTGTTAATATAGAGACACAAAAAATGACATGACAAAATTACTTGGTTTATGGTCTCTCAGTTGATAGTCATGACAATAAATTCAGCACTAAAATTTTGGGGGTTCAGTCATTATCAACTATGACTGAGTATCTGGATAACTGCAGTTAAGGGCACAGCAGTGAATCCTTGGAGAGCTTTTTCTAAGGTAGATTATGCAGGATGATTTTAGCACAAGACCAACTTAACTCTGAATTGAAGAACAAGGTATTTGTAGAAAGTTTGAGAATTTCTTCATGATATAAGGTGGTAGATGGGCATATTGATGTTTCTTCCAAAGTCAGACATTAGCTGGTAAAGGCTCAGGTTAGTTTAGTGGCTTCTGAAGATTACCAGTTGACTTCATGCAACATAAATTTTGGATCATACAAATGAATTTGCAGCTTGAGAAGACCGCAGGGTGTGTGACATAGGAGGAAGAACTCGTAAGGGAAAGTAAATGAGAAGGGATAAGACACCTGAGGTCTCAGAAAGACCTGTACGGACTAATCAGTTTGCTAAATTGGAAAGGTAAAGGCTGTGTTAAGTGTACATGTCAAATATTGCAGAAAGCATTTAGCAGGTCAGGACAGCCTAGGAATGGCAGGTCTGTTTGAAAGATAAAAATGAACATGTGTAGCCAAGGTTCATGCCTTTCCAAAGCTGATGCTCACAAACTTTAATGTTGCAGATCAGAGGAAGCCTTATTATTGTTGCCAGACTGGTTCTGCTCCCCCTGCTTGTGACTGAGGCCATGGCCCATCTCCTGCTTCCCCTTCTCTTGAGGAGCAGCCATCCTTGCTGCTCCCTGGCTTTGAACAACTGATGTCTATGTACTCTACTTTCTGTTGGGAAATCTTTAACAGTAAGGTGTCCAGTTTCCATAGGCCTTCTTAAAGAATAAGACAGATCAAATGGAAAGAGTCTAGAAAGGAGTTACAAAATGATCCCAGGTCAAGAGAATCACACTGCAGAAAGAAGTCTAAGAGTATTTAAAGGACTGAACAAACAGGAGGAGAATATTCTGTATGTATCTGTGATGGACAGGATAAGAAGTAAAAGACCTTAGTAGCAGTAAGAAAAATATGATTTAGATTTGCTATAAAGCTATCTAATGATAACGAGAGCAATGGAATAGAAAAATTGGCCTCAGGACACAGTTGATTTTCCATTTTTGTAGCTTAGACAAATACTCTTCAGAAACAATGTATACATATTTGGTCCTGCCTTGGAATGGGGATGGATTATGGTATCCTCCAAGGTTCATCCTAGGATGTAAAAACCTTCAGTTCTATCACTGAGGACTGCTGTTTTGAATCTGGGTCAGTTTCTGTAGTCCACAGCTCAGTGTACCTCTTCTGCAGTGTCCTGCCCCTCAACAAGAGTTCTTTCACATGATTCTGCTCCTTACTGTTTCTTCCTTACTGAAACCCTGATTATCTGAAAACCACTTGTGTATAAGTGGTATTTTTCTCTTTCAATTACTTCTGACAAACTTATTGAGCTAGATTACTCTATTCTTCTTAAGATAGGAGAAAAGCAAGGTGAAAATGAGGGGAAGAATACTGTACAATTTAATAAGAATTACACTACTTTTCAATCGAGAAGTAACACTCTAGATGAAATAGGCCTGGGAACTTATGCATTCTTGAAGGCACAATCCCCGCATCTCCCATTTTCTGACAGCTCCATATACAGTAGTAGCTGCACCTATCACAATATTTTCAGTGCGTACTGTGATGTGTGACAAACTGCTTAATAGTATACACAAGCTGTTATGGCTGTCAATGACTGAAACATGATCAGGGTTGTCTTATGGCCTCTTTTCACTGATTATCTTGGTGGAAACAGCCATAGCAAAGGCAAAAATTCTCCTCAGTGAGCAGAATTCCCAACAGAAGGTGCTTCTCCTCACCACCACACTCCTGTACACCCCATATTGAATCATAGAATGGTTAGAGTTGGAAGGGACCTTAAAGATCTTCGAGTTCCAACCCCCCTGCCATAGGCAGGGACACCTCCCACTAGACCAGGGTGCTCAAAGCTCCATCCAGCCTGGCCTTAAACACTTCCAGGGATGGGACATCCACAACTTCTCTGGACAACATGTTCCAGTGCCTCACCACCCTCCTAATATCTAATCTAAATCTCTCTTCTTCCGATTTAAAACCGTTACCTCTTGAACTGCCACTAGACTTCATGACAAGGAGTACCTCTCTAGCTCTCCTGTAGGCTCCCTTCAGATACTGAAAAGCTGCTATCAGGTCTCCCCAGAGCCTTCTCTTCTCCAGGCTGAACAGCCCCAGCTCTATCAGCCTGTCCTCATAGGAGAGCTGCTCCATCCCTCTGATCATCTTTGTGGCCCTCTGCTGGACCTNGACAAAGATGTTAAATATTATTGGTCCCAGTACTGACCCTTGAGAGACACCCTTGAGTGGTGATCCTTGAGGGACACCACTCGTCACCAGCCGCCACTTGGACATTGAGCCGTTGACACTTTGAGTGCAGCCATCCAGCCAATTCCTTATCCACAGAGTGGTCTATCCACTGAATCTATGACTTTCCAATTTGGAGACTAAGATGTCATGCGGGACAGTATCAAATGCTTTGCTTAAGTGCAGGTAAAAGACTTCTATTGCTCTGCCTTTGTTCACAAAGATTGTGGCAGTATCGTAGAAGGCCATCAAATTTGTCAGGCAGGATTTGCCCTTGGTAAAGCTATGTTGACCAAATGATGTGGGCAGATTCTCTGTATCAATGTTTAACTAGGTAGCCTCACTATTTTGAATCTGGTCCTCAAATTTGTGCTCAAAGGAAGCAAAGACTCCAGGAAAAGTCTGCAGTGAACAAAGAAAATCCTTTAGTTCTGACAGCTGAAGATCTGAGTTTGCTCCACTTTAAGCAAAATTTATTGTGGAAGAATTCACAGTACATAGAGCTCCAGAGAGCTATAACTCAAAACAAAAAAAAATGTGCAAGCAAAAACCTACTTCACACAAATGCAGCAAAAAGAACAACATCTTCAGTGTTTTTTCTACACAAAAAGAAACCTTTCAATGATTTCTTGTCTGGTTAAAAATCGTTTTCAGCACATATTGGCAGCAACATTTCTTTTCTGTGCTCTGCCACTAAAGGCTATTCCCACGAATGGAAGCATTCAGAAATGATAAATTATTTCCCTGATCTCTGGTTTGGAAGTCTAAAGAAATCAAAGTAAAATGCATTGGAAGATACATGTCCTTTGAAGTTGAAGCATCAGTATTGCTTCCTTGTTTCTTTCTCTTCTTTCAAAACACAGATCAGACCTACTTGCATTCAGCATCTTTTAAGTTAAGTTGGAGGGGTTTTTTTAAAGTGTATTACAAAAAAAAAATGTTCTGTCTTCTACCATTAGCAGGGAGAACTGGCCAGTTGCCCAAGTAACTAATCAACATAAAACTTTTCTCAAGGCTGCGAAGGATATACACTATTATGTGACAGATTCTGTAACTACTTTTAAGGTGATAGGATAACATTTCAGCCACAAATCAGTTTATTGCTGTTAAGCTTTGTCTAATTTGAGATGATGATAACTAATATTAAATTATATTTTGAGTCTCCAGCAACAAAATGTTTTGCTAATGCTAATGCCCTCACAGAAGTAAATACTGTATGGTTATCTTCACTTATTGCTACCCTATCCTTCAGATGAGCAAAAAAGGGTTCTAGTTTAATTGCACAGCAACATAGCCAGAAATAGTCACAGACAGTGACATCTGCACCAGAATTTCTCAGCTAGTCTGAAAATTTCCAACAAGTGCATAGTGCTGTAAGTGGTTCCCTCCTCGGTAACTGGATGCTAAACCACTTTTGACTGAAGATTTTAGGTGTTTAATAACATCTAAATCACCTCCTTTTCTCTATTTTCTGTTTCTTTAGTAGTCAAGGTTAACAAGGATCCTTTTTATCTCCCTCCATAGCAGTGGTCAGCTCCTTGGTTTACTTTCAGTTCATGAAAAACAGGTAACACATGCTCTTAATCATTTATTTGTTGTACACCTCCTCAAAACTTGAGTGACAAGTGACAGTAGGTGCAGGACTTGCCAGGCACACACCTTAAGCAGCCTGAATATGGCCTTTTCTAGATCACAGTTTTGACTTTTGTCTTTGCATCTTACTCAAGAAAAAAGTTTCCTAACAGATCCTCCGTCTTGTTTCTTCTTTAGTACAATGGGATTTATGAGAAGGAGAATTCATTAATGCTATTAGCTGCAACCTGTAAGGCTCCTTAACAAGCTATAAGTGCGTAGTCCAAAGATGCATGGTTATTCAGTCTCTTGATAGACTATCAGGTGCTCCCTTTAACTTCAGGAGTCTTTTCAGTTCTCCATCTGCTCTAAAGCAATCGTTGTGTCTGAGAGGCCCTCTGAGGACTTAGATGTATGGGAAGCCTAGTTATTTGTTGGCTGTTTGGATTATGACAAGATTTGAACAGTTATTGCATATAATTCATCGCTCTTTTCTGCCAGAAAAGAAGTTGTTAGAATATTTTAGCAGGCAATACTCTACATCACAGCATGCCAGCACATCTGTGCCAATAGTGAGACAAAGAAAAAACATTCAAAAAAAAATACATGAACACTTATTTCCCCTCTGCGAATCTCCTTGTGGCACTCTGCAGTCAGATCCTGCTCCTCCTCCAAGCCACAGCTCTACTCCCTGATGAGAAATTATATTTTGTTTGGGTAGCAGATTTTTTTTCCTCAAGGTGCGCCAAAACCACTGACTTGCACTTCAGTAGCTGGTGACAGCAGTGTGCCCACTGGCTCCTGAGGATTGCATCTGTTTGTTCTCTTCACTGCTCAAACTTGGATGTGCCTACGGGACCTCGAGGAAAAACGTTCATCTGAATATCTGAGGCTGTGTTGTACAATATGTTGTCTAATTTCAACACTGTGGTACGCAGGCTTCCCTAGGAGGCTTTCTTAATGTAGTCTTATTGCTCAATATACTCTGGTGGCTGCAATGTGCTTGGCTCACTGGGAATGTGGTAAAGCAAAACCACTCAAAAACAAAGACTGCTCATCGTTGACAGGGAGAGGAAGGAGCAAGTAAACAGAATGTGCTGGCAATACAACAGGTTGGGTCAGGCAGCCTTTTCTATTTTAAAAGCATTGGCAGCTCCCCACTAACCAGGCTGCAAATGCTACCCAGCCTCTCGAGATGTGTAGCAGCTGGTGACCAGAGCCTACGTACACCATCCAGTTGTCCTCGCTGGGGACGGCATACAACACCTTTTGCGCATCATCTGAATGAGGCAGCTGGTCCAAGAGTGACTCTCAAAGAAATAAGACACTTTTATTTTTGAGAAGACCATCAGCGCCATAATGGCGTAACCCCGAATGTTTTCATCTGTCAGAAATAAAAAAGAAAATAAAAAAAGGTAAACAGGGCTATTCCATAATGCTGCTGCTGGTTACAACCATGTTTTGAATCAATGCGTCGCTGCAGGATATTGCCTCCTTAATATATTGCATCAATACATCAACAAAGCAGTGTAGCTCTAATACTGCACTGTGCCATAAATCATCCTCCCATCACCAGCTGTAGAATTTATCGATTAGCAGGATGGATATCTGGGAGGAGAACCATACGAGTTTCAGGATGTTTTTATCTAGTGTTTAAGGAATATGAGGAAAACAAACTTCTAATTTCCTTTTAGAGGAACGTGTGCTGTGTCTGGGAAGGAGGAGCCAGCTCAGATCTTTCTTCCTCTGGTCGCCAGTGTACTGCCATCTCTACAGAGGAGCCTTTCCCATCCCCATGGCAACAGGAGGAAGAACACAATTTAGCACTCTGTGCAGGACCCTCCCGACAAAGCCGCCCAGAGGTTTTGGCTTCTCACAACCTATGCAGTGGCACTGTGGGACCTCTTGGGACCTGCCCTGCCCTGGGACACCTGAACCATCTCCCCTCAGCAGAGTTTTCCTTCCCAGCCCTCCACTTCTTTGCTTGACAATGACTAGAAGTAATAAAAACCATTTTGGCGGCACATTTGAAGGAGAACCCATCCCTCCTTCCAAGGCAGCAGCAACAGATGGAGAGGGTAGGGCAGGGGGAGCTTGGCTCCCAGCTGGTGTGTGGGCGACATACGTGCTGGGACAGCTGGGCTGACTGCTAGGAAGCTCCTTGCAGTGGCACTTGGATGAATCGATGCTGAGGGGTGTGGATTTCAAAGCTCCTTTATGCCTTTTCTCCTCTCTTTTATCCTCTCACTTCCAGACACAGAAATCTTACTGCCGCTCTTTCCATCACTTTCCTTCTACCTTCCAGAAATTCTGCCGCAGGACATAAAACAGCTATTATTTTTCCTATGAAGCAATGAAGATACCTGTCTGCAGCCTCTTCTGTCAGTCCACCTAATAACATTTTCTCCCTGGATATTTCATGCTTTTTCTCTGATCCAGGGCCCTGAGGAGGATAATGCTTTCCATCGAGTCCAAAGGAAACAGCACAAAACTGTCAATCTTGGATGGTACTCTCTAACTATGTCTCAGAATAAATTGAATTAAACAAACATGATCATTGAAATCCTGTCTGGCAGGAGATAATGGATCCAATGGTCAGCCTCTGACATATGTGAACGATAAAATCAATTATGTGAGAGAAAAACAAGAGGCAATTTGTGGTGTAGGAAGAAACAAGGTGATGCAAATTTCAGATCACAGTTGCTGTATGGGGAGATAGTGGAAAAGCTGGACTCACAGAATCACAGGATTGTCATGGTTGGAAAGGACCTCTGAGATCACCAAGCCCAATGATACACAAAACCACAACCCACACACCACCATCTCAGCCACTACAGCATGCCCTGACGTGCCACATCTAAATGTTTCTTAAATACTTCCAAGGATGGTGACTCAACCACATCCCTGGGCAGGTCATTCCAGTGCTTGACTATTCTTTCAGTAGAGTAACTCTTCCTAATATCTAACCTGAACATCCCCTGCCACGACTTCAGACTCTTTCCTCTGGTCCTGTCATTATTCACTTGGGAGAAGGGGCCAACGCCCACTTGGCTACAACCTTCTTTCAGGTAGTTGTAGAGAGCAATGAGGCCTCCCCTCAGCTTCCTCCTCTCCTAACTAAACATGCCCAGTTCCCTCAGCCTCTCCTCATATGATTTGTTCTCTAGACCCCTCACCAGCTGGGTAACTCTCCTCTGGACACACTCCAGCACTTGAATGTCCTTCTTGTAATGAAGGACCCAGAACTGAACACAGCACTCGAGGTGAGGCTCACCAGCACCAAGTACAGAGGCACCAGCACTTCCCTACTCCTGCTGGTCATGCTGTTCCTGATAGAGGCCAGGAATGCTGTTGGCCTTCTTGGCCACCTGTGCACACTGCTGGCTCATTTTAAGCTGGCTGCCCACCAGCACACCCAGGTCCTCTTCTGCTAGGTAGCTTTATGGCCACTCTTCGCCAAGCCTGTAGTTCTGCATGAGGTTGTTGTGACTGAAATGCAGGACCTGATACTTGGTCTTACTAAACCTCATACAATTGGCCATGGCCCAACAATCCAATGTGTCCAGGCCCCTCTGTAGAGCCTTCCTACCATCAAGCAGGTCAACACTCCAACCTAGTTTGGTTTTGTCTACAAAATTACTGAGGGTGCACTCAACCCCTTCATCCAGATCATGGATAGAGGTATTAAACATGGCTGGCCCCAAAGCTGAGCCCTGAGGGACACCACTGGTGGCCAGCCATCAATAAGATTTTACCCCATTAATCACAATTCTCTGGGCATGGCCATCCACTCAGTTTTTTACCCAGTGGAGAGTACACTTGTCTATGCTATGATTTGCCAGCTTCTCCAGGAGCATGCTGTGGGGGACAGTGTCAAAAGCCTTACCAAAGTCCAGGTAGACAACATCCATAGCCTTCCCTACATCCAGAAGGCAGGTTGCATAGTCACAGAAAGAAATCAGACTGGTTATGCAAGACCTCCCTTTCATAAACCCATGCTGTCTGGCCTTGATCCATTGGCTGCCCTGCATTTGCCATGAGAGCTCATTCAAGATGATCCTTTTGCATGATCTTTCTTGGTACTCAGGTCAGGCAAACAGGCCTGTAGTTCCCCAGATTCTCCTTCCTGCCTTTCTTATAGATAAACTTCATATTAGCCACCCTCCAGTCATCTGGTACCTGCACAACCATTCACAGAAGTGCTGTGCTCTTTCTTGCAAGACAGGATGTATGCCAGCTATCATGTGGATGATTTTCTTATCCTGATAGCTGGGGCCAAACATCTTGGGATTAAAATATTTCAGAAATCTGAACTCTGAGTGAAGAAGAGTCAACCATCATTGCTCCAAAACTCCACTTTCCATTAGGTGAAGCCAAGTCTTAAGACTATTTTTCAGAAGGCTGGAAAAGGTTGGAATAGGATATCTTTTCAGATTAGTAAATCAGCCATTAGGTAGATTAAGAAAATTAATAAGAGGAGGCTATTAGTGTGGAATAAAAAGACAGTTAAGGGAAATTTATACTAAATATCTATTCTGAAGTAGCTTCAGATGCGGGAAACCATTTCCTATAAGTGAAAAGAACACAATTACAACAAATCTAAAAAGCCCACAGATAAAATGCGGGGAGAGACTTTTTAGTAGGGCCTGTTGTGATAAGACAAGGGGTAACTTCTTTAAGCCAAAAGAGGGTAGATTTAGACCAAATAGAAGGAAGAAACATTTTACAATAAGGATGGTGAAACACCAGAACAGTTTGCCCAGAGAGCTTGTAGATGCCCCATCCCTGGATCAATCAAGGTCAGGCTGAACAGGGCTCTAGTTGAAGATGTCCCTGCTCATTGCAAGGGAGCTGGACTGGAAAACCTTTAAAGGTTTCTTCCAACCCAAGCTATTCTATGATTCTATAAAAACATGAATAAAAAATAGTCAGAATTTTAAAAAAAATAAAATAAAATTTAAAAAAGGAAGGAGCCATCAAATTCCAAACAATTTTGTGATTATTATGTCATCGGTAACTAACAAACAGCAAAATTAACTAAATTATTTGATGAAATGTTTTCACTGAAATAACTGAAAGCAACCTCTTGTTAGTTATTCATTTTCAAAATAATTTTTGCTTCTATATTTATTTTCAAAAGCATCAATTTTAGGCTTTTATGTAGTTTTGACATTTTTAGTGTTTACTGCTCATAATATTTTCATTGATCAAGATTTACTGGAGAAGGCATAACTTAGTAGCATACACACTTTTTCAGCTAACATTTGATATTCTTAGTATTTTTGGCAGCAAAATATTTGGTTCTGTATGTCCTCTTGAAAATTTAATCTAATTTGAAGTGGCACAAATTTAATATATTACACGGTCTGCTTTTATGTATTTTAGCAGTTTCCATTATTAATTTTGCTAAATGGCCATAATATATTTCCTTATGGAAAGTACCTTTTCATCTGCTGTTAATTCTCTGATTTCTGTGTAACGAAACTTCTCAGCAAGGAAGGGTAAGCTACATCGGCTTCTGCCATCATGCTGCTTTGTTCTTACTCAAGTGTTTTCATTCCAGAAACACAAAATCCATCAGTAGCTGTAAGTCGACATCCTTTGAGGATCTCATTAATCATCAAGGTTCATTTCCTATTTGTGCATTTTTGCAGACCACAGAAAAATAAATAAGCACACCACATGTCTCATCCTCAGATCCCCAGCCTGGTCTGTGGCTCTAACACAGCCTGTGAAGCAACAGGTCAGCTAAACCTGATCTTTGTTGACAACATCCCTTAGGGGTCAGCAAGGGCTGTCAAAAGGTTGATCTAGTTGCTTAATCTTTACATATACTTCCATGGAAATGAATGCAGCATTGTAGTATGTTGATCACATCAAAGTTAGTTTTAATTCATGAGTTATGACCGCTTTCCAATTCCCCTTCAGATGAACACGTGCAATGTAAAACACACTTTTCAGTTCTTTCAATTCACACCTGATAGATGTCTTGGAGAATGGGGCCATGAATTTTTAACAACTCTGCAAACATAAAAAGAAATAATGTATACACTCTTTACTCTTTTCCACGCAATTTAACAAATGAGGTTGTCTCGTGCTCCCAAGCACCAGCTCAGACATTCACTCTGCTAGCCAAGGCAGTGTTACATGCTGCTGCCCCAGTCCATGCCTCCCACCATGGGGAGAACAAAAGAAAAGTTGATATCCCCTCTCCGTTCCAGGTTCATTTTTCCTTTCTGACAGTTTGCCAGAGGAAAAGGGAACATTATGACTTTCCTAACTGCTACAGACTACGTGGGTTCCTTTTCGCCTTCAGACAAAGGTGCCTTCAGATCCTCAAAAAACAAAACTTCAGCTAAACTGCTGCTGCAGAAGGGTTCACAGGTTGCTGTTTTAGCTAAGTCCGGTATTGCTCAATTTTCTGTCTCTCCTCTCTTGAACTACACCTGCAGCTTCCCAGTAACACATCAGTAAGTAGATACACTACGTCAGATTTTATCAGAATGTGTGTAATTGAACAGCAGGACAGGAGGAATGTGTAGGAGTTGGTTCTGATACTTTATGTACACGTAAGTATGGGGTTTGTTTAATTTCATCATATTTTGGAGTTCCATGGGTTAAAAATAAGCTATGCCATCACCTCCTCCGAAAACTTGAAAGTGTAGTCAAGGCCAGTGCTATCATCCTGTGAGATAACTTCTTTTTCAATCTACATCCTATATTTTGACTAGAATAAATAAAGAAGACCCTGTAAGCCTTTTTCTGACTGTAACCACTTCTGCTTTTACTTTTCATTAAAGCTGTGGATTTATGTATTTTCTTCCCAGCAACATAATCTGAGTAGGAATTACGTTTTACCTCCACTATTCTGCAGTACAGAAAGTACTGTCACTATTTAAGAGCTATAAATGATAATCCTATAGCAGCCCCCAGCCAGTATTATTTTCCCTGGAATGTAGTTTTGATTTTTGTTGCAGTCTAAGATACAAGTTATTTCTCTGAGTATGTGTGCATGCACACATTGTCTCAAGGGAAAAAAAGAACCAAACCTCAACACAACAAATCTGCTCAGATCTGACAGTTTAACTCAAAGTTGTTGGCTGATTTATTAAAAACATGTTTCTGGTGCTCCCTCTCATATGTGCTGGTCACACTCACATATCCACCTGAACTGCTGTGGTTTGTTGTGGTGTTCCGGGCCATTTTTGCCATAGTTGGGTTTGGTGTATAGACCCTGGTATGATGGGAGGAGGTGGTGTACAGGCTGCTTTCCCATAACCACGCTGAGGAACCGCAGGAGCCAAGGAGCTGGGACAGGTTGGTTTCTGCAGTTCCTCCAACAGGGCAGTAACTTCTGGTGAAGAGCAAGTGTACAGGCAGGGTGGTAGCCTCACCTGTGAACACCCCAGAGCTTGGCCACAGACATGATAGCCTTTTAAGGGATGTGCAATTCCTGGCTTCCAAGAAGAAGTTTTCTCCAAGACAGTGCTTGAGGTGCACTGAGAATCTACTAGGGTTTACTTTCCTTATCTCAGCAATGTTTTGCAATGACCTCCAGGGAAAAAGGTAAGTAGAGCAATCAAAAAACAAAGCAACATTATGGATAACTCTTCAAACTGTTGTAACCTAGGCTCTGATTAACAAGTGCCTAATATTCAGCACAGGAGAAATTTCAGTAAAAATCAATCTGTAGGCTCAAGCATCCTACTGAATTTGAGTCTCAATAACTGTATTTTTTTCCTGTTGATCAATATATATCCTGAGAATCGCTGATCACACTCACTGCAGCACACCGTCACAGAACCTAATCTAACTTCACAGAAGGTTCATGTTCCTTTTCTAATTGTTGTTATTTGTCAGATCCACAACAGTAATTTTATCTCAATACTTATCAATTAATTTCCATGGTTATATATCTGTGATAAAAGCTCTCAATAGAAAATCTTGTCCATATTTTAAAGTTGTTTCTCCAGGTGTAAACAGGATAATGTCATCCACTCCTACTACGTAACAGTGTTATTGGGGCACCAAAATAGCTGTTGTACCAGTTATTTGCAATTATTAGGGGCAATTAGTCTCACCTAAGTCTGGTCACTTAGAAGCTACTCTGGACATAAACAATGTCTGATGAGTCTCAAGAGTGAGAATCACTAATTAATAATGAGAATGAGACCCTGTTGTGACTCTCTTTCCCTCAAATAACAATGGAAAGAGTCTAGACACCTTTTTAGATACTTTACCTTTAAACAACTTAAACAAAACAAGACTATGAAGGCAGGGAATCACAGTCATCCAGGCAATATCATTAATGAGTTATATTTCTGAATCGCATGCATTCTGCCTTGCCCTCTCTGAGATTAGCAGAAATTTTATTCTGATTTCAATTGCACTAATTGGAAATTAACTAAAAGCAAAAACCCAAACCCTTTGGTTCCATATAGTCAGAAAACCAATCAAGTACAAAATTGGTGGTAAGTTTTAGGCAGCACAGTGTCTACAGTACAGGTATCTACACGTGAGTCAGGGTTTAAGTTCTTGTTAGAATCAATGGGCAACAGATTAATATATCTTAAGCAAGACTAGCATTGGTGTCAGCTGAATATCTGAGCTATGTAATTGTCCAGTCTAGATTATGGGAAGATTCAGTTGCCTAAATATTGGTGCCATATTAGGTATATCCACCTACTACTTCAAAAATGGACCACCCCGAAGTCCTAGACATCTTTGGTACTGCGATATATCTCATATGGCAGTATTTGACACATTTGAGTAAAGAAGTCCCACACCATTGACGTGGGCAGCATCAGCTGTTCTGGAAGCACATATTGACACCCATATGCAAACATGTGAACTTTGATGCCTGTAAACTGGAAGCGAAATGCATCATATTTTATAGGCATAATAATACGATGCATCACTAGAATTGAATTCACCTTTATTCCACTGCTGCCTTTAGCACCTCAGTTTTTCATTTCTATGCTTGCTTTTTAACCAGTGCCAGCCATAGCTCTCCAGGACAATGAGAGTCAGGTCTCTCCTCGCAGGAACAGGCTAATTTAATCAGGGAGGGGCTAGTGGAGCCAATCAAGCAAATCCAACTTGATGACTTCTAAACTCAGGGGGCTGGGTGAGGTAAATTCACAGACCTCAAAGTTCAGCCCAGCACAGGCCAGAGTGAAGATCATCAGGAAGTATTACAGGTGTTCTATTTCTAAGCAAGGACATTGAAAGAAACAAGTAATTGAACTCAGAGAAACTTTCCTGCTCCCCCCACTCCTTTCAAGCATGTTTCAGAGTATAGAATGCTTCAGATGTTACAAATGTGGTTTCCTTCTTGACACTATGATAACACTAGCTTTAGGTTCATTCCTGCTGCTGTGTGACAGCTGGTGCAGACATCAGTTAGAATGCACAGAACATAAGTTTGTCATATAAGTTTCGGCTAACCAATCACTCACGTTGCTATAAAATCTAACCCGGTCACCTCCTGTGTGATATCTGGCCACTGGAATGTTTAAGTCACTACAGCAGCATCTTGGCTAATTGCATCCATCAATAAAACTGTATTCTGCATAAAACAGCATCCATTAAAGCCATGAAACTACAAGAAAGCAGTCACTTTTAATGCATCATTTATCACAACAATCTAGTGTTCTTTTCTTCCATGATTTTTAGAACTCCTGTTGCCATAACAACTGGATGCAGCCTTTACACAGTGTGGGCCAAATCCTGCCCTTAGTGACACAGATGCAAATTCCAAATAACTTTACTGAAATGCCTGGAATAACCACGATGCAAATATAGTGCAACAGAGGCAGAATGGGACCCACTATCTCCTTTGTGTAATCAATTTCTTCTCCTTTCTTGTCAGGAAAACAAGATATTTTTTTTCTTCTACTCTGAGTAAGCTTATAATGTGGTGGAATAATCAGACATAATGACAGGTTAAACCACAAAGGAGTGTTACATCCTAAATACCATATTAACTTAAATTTTAAATTTGTATATTAGCAGTTATTTAAAATGCCCAAGGAAAGAGCAAGTCTGGGATAGGAATGCACTCTCTCTATTCAGAGTCTACATCTAAATCACATAATGTAATGAACATCTTGCCTAATAAGACATAACGAAGCATAAATTCAGACTTGTTTGGCTAAACAGAATATGTACTCTCACAGAAAGAAATGCATAGGACAGTCCTGGATGTCATCCTCTTGAGCAGGCTGCAATGCAGACAAACCCTGTCTGTTTCTATGGAACATATTTCAAAGACACCATCATAAAATGTTCTCAGACTTGCCACACTTCCCAAGGAAATCAGCAGGAATTTGCTGCTATGTTAAGGTCTATGTGTCGGTCACTACACCCAAAGAACGCAGAATCCAGGAGGAAAGTGTGGATCTATTCTGTCTGAATTGTTCTATAGAACCATTTTCCAGACTGCCAACCACATAACATTTTCACAGAATCACAGAATCTTCATGGTTGGAAAGGACCTCTGAGATTGAGTCAAACCATACACACAAAAAACCCCCTAAAATCTCAGCCAGTAGAGCATGCCCTGAACACATCTACACATCACACCTACACGTTTCTTAAATACATCCAAGGATGGTGACTCAACCACCTCCCTGGGCAGGCCATGACAGTTCTTTCAGTAAAGTAACACTTCCTAATATCTAATCTGAACCTCCTCCGCCACAACTTCAGACCATTTCCTCTGGTCCTGTCATTAGTCACTTGGGAGAAAGGGCCAACACCCACTTGGCTACAACCTCCTTTCAGGTAGTTGCAAAGGGCAATGAGGCCTCCCCTCAGCCTCCTTATCTCCAAACTAAACATGACCAGTTCCCTCAGCCTCTCCTCATATGACTTGTTCTCTAGACCACTCACCATTTGAATTGATTAAAAAAGCAAACAGAAACTGGATTGAACAATTTCTTTGGAACTTGGTAAACCTAAATCTGGCAGCTTTTTTAGCTACATACTCTAATGATAGTTTCAATTTCCATTGCTGTTACAAAACCAAATGAAGCTACCAGGCAAATTCTGTAGGTAAGTTGGAGGGATGGATACGCAGAATTTGAAAGGCAAAGGATTCTTTACTTGCATTCCACACACCTAACCAGCCTGCAAAATTCTATAAAGTAGAGAAAGATTTCCCCTATTAAATTCAAAAAGTATGGAGCTGCCATCCTTGACAACAGCTCTTCACATTTCTCTGGATGAAAGGATAGCCAAAGATCTACAAAACCTAGCAGTAAGAAGGGAGATGACTTGCTACATTCAGAGCAATCTTAGAATAATATTCTAGAAATGAATTTTGCAAGCAAACCTAATAATAAGCATTACTAAAGCTCATATGTGACTATGAAGATTGATGCATCAACATTTCACTGAGGCAACATAAGAGCCTCAGAAAAAACAGATTAGCAAGGTTTGTCACCCAATGAAAATACAAGATTATAAAGTAAAAAAATGCTGCTGGTCAGGACACCAAGAGGTCAATTACTTTGTCTATCTGCCCAAAGGGAAGATCATCTGTAGCTACATTATTCCAGATAGCTTTTTATTCACTTCCCATTTAAAGACCTTCAACAAAAGAGACTTGACAATCTCCAGCAACTCAATTTTGATGGCTCGTTGTCTTTATGATTAGAAGACTCTATGGTGCATTTAATGGTGTGATTCTGGCATGGATAGGTATTACTGCATTATCCCTACTGCAGCCTCAGGCATTAAGACCGGTGAAACCATATCAACATAGGCTGCATTGGCCAAGCTTTGACTGGATGACCACTAGTAGCAACAGAAGCCTACTGAAGTTTTACTGGTATTTATTAAAACCAACCAATCTACTATGAGTAGTTTGCTCCCACTGCCTCTCTTCCAGTAGAGGTCTGATTTTATTTTCTTGGAGGCCATGGTGTTTCACAGTTCTCTCTTTCAACTGCTGTGGTAAATGGTCGATATTAGGGTTTCCAAGCATTTCTCCAGATTTTTTCACATTGATTTGGAATCAACTTGCAGGTGACTGACCAGCACTATACTCCACAATGTGCATGTCAGCAGGAAGTAGGTAAAATAATAGAACTGAATAGTTCTCTCAGTTCATAGCAGACAAATTTCTATGAACCTGTGTAATGAGCTTCACTGTATTGCACCACAAGAGGGAAAGTGGATCATTTCAGAAAAGGTGATTGGGCACCCTCTTTCAAAACACTAGAGGAGGGACATTAAAAGGAAAAATACAAGCACAGAAGCAAGTCTGATAGAGGTACTGGGCTAGATGTGAACTATCCAGTCCTTCAAAGCACACTCTGAATATCAACACAATTGTGGAACACCAGCACAACTTTTTAATAGACCACAAAATGCCTAATTGATGGTAATTTGCTGGCATTAACATGGGAATAAGGTCTTATTGGCAGTAAAAACTTGTCTTGTCATCTTTCACATATGTGGTGGTACAATGCTCATGCCCCTGCCTGCTGGTTAATTTTACCAGACCCAAAAAGCATGTGCAAAAAATGAATGTAACTGGCAGTGAGTGGAAAGATGGTGATTCGAGATGCTGTAGAAGCATCTGTTGGCAGGGTCTTTGTGATGGACATGGTAAAAACAAGGTCTGCTCTTGACATTGTTAATAAAAGATTGAGAATAGAAACATCACTTGTGTGGAGAGAAGCCATAGAACCTGATGAAGAAATGGAGAAAACATCTTACAGAGGAAATTTAAGCACTAAATCTATCTAAAAACCTAACACTAGGTTGAAATTCCTAGGTAAGGGTTTTTAACATCTGAATTTCCCTACATACGAATTCCTCCTCTTGTGGGGAGACCTTATAGCAGCCTTTCAGTATCTGAAGGGAGCCTAGAGGAGAGCTGGAGAGGGACTCTTTGTCAGGAAGTGCAGTGATAAGACAAGGGGTAATGGTCTTAAGTTGGAAGAGGGGAGATTTAGATTAGATAATAGGAAGAAGTTCTTTACAGTGACGGTGGTGAGGCAGTGGAACAGGTTGCTCAGAGAAGTTGTGGATGTCCCATCCCTGGAAGCATTCAAGGCCAGGCTGGATGGGGCTTTGAGCAATCTGCTCTGGTGGGAGGTGTCCCTGCCCATGGCAGGGAGGTTGGAATGCAATGATCTTTAAGGTTCCTTCCAACTCTAACCATTCTATGAGTCTATGATATTCAGTAGGCAATCACCTCTGCAAGGCAGCGCAGACCCTGAAAGCCTTAAACCATCACCTGAAGGTACCCTCCTCCCCACCTTCCCTTTCATCCAGAGAAGAAGTAAGGGACATCTCAATGTAGGCATCTCAGTTCCACTGGGATATGCTCGGGGAATAGAGGCAAACCTGCATCACTGACCAAAAGCACTGATTTTGTTACAGCATAAGTACTCTCACTGGAAGAAAATAGGAAGCACAACAGTTCTCCAAATGGAGCAGAAAAACAATGCAGAGACTATGTGGTGTGGGGTTGATTCACTGCTCAAGCAAACTATCAGAGGCTTTTCAGTCCAAAAGCCTCAGAGGTGCTGATCCTTTAATGCATGTTGAGTGTAACACTTAGTGCAGTGGCACTTCGTTAGTCATTAGGCATTGCTGTAATAAATGTGATGAAGGGAATCTTTATTTTATAACGCTTTTAAAACCAAACCAGAAGCCAAATAGAAGTCATTACATTCTGTACAGTAGCAGCGAGTAAAATGATATGATCTATAGATTAGAGGAAACCATCAGTTTGGAAGAAAAAAAAAAATGAGTCATAGAAAAGATGTCTGGAAGGGATTTCAGGAGATCCTCTACTATGCCTTCCCTTCTCAAGTCAGAATTTGCATCTTCTTTTGATGTTCCTGAAAAATGTTTATCTACCACCTGGTCTTAAAGACTGCTACTTATAAAGATTTCACAACGTCGAGAGACAAACTATTTCACGATTTAAGTTGAAATTCCCCTGCAACAATTTAAAAGAGGGTCCTTCTAGCCCAAAGATCTACATGCATTTGCCTTTTTTTGTTCCTCTTATTTTGAGCCCAGCTCCCTATTTCAAGGAGTTAGTAATACACTAATTTATACTCTTCACAGCCCTACTGAAATCAGTTGCTTCCAGCAGTACAAAACTCAGCATGTAATTAAACCTGTAAGATTCTATCGTAATACCAGAATAAAGGTAGTTTCATACATACCTGTTCTTTATGCCCATCTTGATACCCATTATGTAATTCTGTTACAATTTGTCCGCTACATTTTACACTGTTAAAAGATTTATCACTGTTTATCTCTGAAATCTAAGCCTTCAGTAATTTTCTATTACAACAGAATTTCTCTTCCATACTTAACTTTTATTTTTTTTTAGCACAAGATGACTTTCAGTTGAACTTCTTTATATGGCCATCTGCGTAATTACTATGACTCTTACTGAACCAGCAGCTTGTAGATTATTAACTGGCTTCTGTTCCTCCTGTTATCATTGGGAGTTCTGCCATTGACTTCAATGGAAACAGGACAAGACCCCTGAAAGAGCCTTATTATTGGATAACTCAAAGCTCTGGTGAGAATTGACATTGCTATATTGACAACAGCTTGTTTCTTTTTTTTAATTTAGAATCTCTTAATTGGCTTAACCAGCCACTTTGTTTTGTGTGATGATTCTGTGTCTCTGAATGCAATTTTCTGTGATTAAATAGGAAATGTTTCCTTCCTCAATTGACATACAATAAGAATGGTAAGCAGCTTTCAAGCAAAAGGATGAATTCCAACTTGCATGCTGCAAAAGCAGCTTTTCATGCACTAGGGTGAAGAAGGAAATGTGGAAGGTTGAGGGAGTGGATAGAGGGGAATGTGCGGAAGAGAGAATTCAGTCTGGGAACTGGGAGTTCAAGAAGAACTAACACAGTCTATTTCTCTTCTAGGTTTGTGGCTCAGTGTTAGGTCCCAGTTTCTATTGGTTTCTCACACTCAGGAGGAAACAAAAAGGATTCAAAAGGCTGTACCTACACTCCCCTGCTCTGGGCAGATGCCAGCTTCACAGGTGTGTACTCTTGAAGCCTGTGTAATTCAATATAATACTTTTGGTTTACATCAACCTGGGATGGATAAACAAGGGCTGGTGAATAGAAGATATTTGTTATGTGAGCTAAAGTTCAGGTACTTCATAGGCAGTAGGGCAGGAACTCCCACTCACAATTTGCTGGGATAGCCCTTGGCTCAAATCCCTCCTGCCTTGGACCTTGCTCAAGCTGATCTCCTAATTGGATTAATCAGAATTAGGTTCTCTGCCCTAAAAAAGCCAGTTTTCATCTCTCTGATCAGAATGGTGGAGCAGATAGCAGAGTGCGGTTCCCCTGATGTAGCTACAGTTCCTTGAAGGGGATAACATAGCCCTCTTGGAGTGAGGGGGTCTCATCTGGCTTCACAGGAGCAGTCTGTGGGTGTCTGGATGAGAGCCCGTGCAAGATGTTGATGTTCAGTTTGCCTATCAGAATCCAAAAAAATTTCTTTTCTTTGGACAACACAGCCAGTGTTGTGACTGGTGTTGAACAACTTTTATAAGGGAAATTATGTTTGTTAGTCTAAAGGCTTTAGGGTACCCAGTCAGCTCTCTCTTTCTATTTTCATTTTTTTTTTAATATTACCTTACTTTTGACTCAGTTTGCACTGGGGGGAAAAAGCATGCTGTGGAGCAATGCCAAATTAATTTTGCATTGTTTTCAGCCAGCCACATACTGGCTAAATAGTTTCTAAATTATGCATATGCTATCTCATTTTTTATCCATAATTTACTCTGCTTAGATTCAGAAAAACTTGCCCCAGTCATTTCCCAGGCAGTGATCTGGCAAGTGATTCAAAAGTGTTTATGGTCATCATTTATTGGGATTACAAACAGGGAAGCAATTTAACAATTGCTCAGATTTGGGAATCCTCCAGACTACCTTGCTTGGTTTTTTGCTGTTACTGTGTTCTTTCAAATAGATTTCTTCTGGTGTTCATGACACAGGAAAATAATTGTCCCACCAGTCTTACAACACATAAAAACCTGGAATTCTACATCCCCCTGCTGGAAAGATATTTTGAGTTTGCATAATGCATTGTACCACCACCTGATCTTTGTTAACCTGGCAGTTTGGAGAGCAAAGCAGACTGGTATGTATTGAATTCCTCCACTTTGTCAGCTCAGTTTACTGGGGAGTCCACCTATGGGGATCCCTTTTAAAGAAGCAGATCATTTTTACTTACAAAATAGACTTGTCATGTAGCAGAGCACAGGATTGCTGCAGAATCTGTTTAGTAGAATTTGAAAAATTAACGTCTTTTCTAGGGTAAAAAAAAAAAAGTTAAAGTTACCAAATTAGAGTGATGAAATTGCCTTTAAAATCTTTATAATTAAAGTACTGATAAGGGAATCCTGTATATTTAATTAAACTTAATTATACAAAGAAGTCTTTTTAAATCATAATCATAGAATTGTTAGAGTTGGAAGGGACCTTAAAAGATCAAGTTCCAACTCCCTTGCTGTGGGCAGGGACACCTCCCACCAGACTAGGTTGTTCAAATCCCCATCCAGCTGTGGATGTCTGTCTGTCTGTTAAAAGAATAAGAAAAGTGGGTAGTTGTGGATTCTTTTTTCCTAAAGATACTTCTGCTATAAGGCATTGTGTTATTGGTTGTGTTAAGCAAGTTGTGACATCCATCAAGATGAATGTGTTTATGTGCACACCTGGTGACATAGTCTGCAGTGGTATATTGTAGGTATAAAATCCTAATCAAACCTACCTATAGTAAATCTTTGTGCAGTAATTGTATTGTTTTGTTCCTTACTAAAATTGGAGATGCTGCCTGGAAGCATGTAAGCATTTAATTTTGTCATGTAATTCCCTCAATTTCAGGCCATGGTAAGTAACACTTTCGGTACATGTCAGCTGTCAATTCCTGTTAGAGCATCCAGCTATTACACAGTTTAGATGTAGCTGACTGACGACTAATGCTGTGTGTTGTGAATTCATCACTCCAAAGATGGCAGAAGAAAATGAATGGTAAGGATTCTGTATGGATTAACTCAACCTGCAAAATGATATTTCTGAGAGGTTTATCACTGTGCTTGCTTTTGCTGGCGAGGAGCATAGAGCACGCTCCCTAGGCAAGTGCATCAGAGGAGCAGAGATAAATCTCCTCTGACCAAGTGAAGAGAGACCTCTGCAGGTGTTTGCTTCTTTCAGTCCAAAGACTTTTGGAAGTTGTTCCCTGAAAGTCTTAAGCAAAAGATGTGCCCAATATTCAGCTGCCCGCTCAGAGGAGGTGGGTAAACACCCTGACCATGCTCCCAAGGGAGTCTGTGCTGCCCTCCCCAGTGCCACCTTTGCACAATCTGCCCTTGGGTTGCCACGGTGCTGCTACGGTTACATCAGACTCATTAACAAGACATTTGTATGGGGGTACATGTAAGCAAGTTGCCCCCAGACCAGCAGTCAGAGGGGTGGGAATTTGTGTGTGTTCTCCAGCCATCTACAGGGCTGTGCCTTCCTGAGTGTGCAGGGTGTGCTTGGCTCTGCAGCGGAGCTAATGAAAACCCAGATGAGCTTTTAAACAACCAGCTTCATTATGCTTCTCTGTGAGGTATAGACTAACTCAAGTTACTTATAATAATAACAACTGTATTTTGAAGTGTGCACAAAGGCCCCAGAGACAACAAAAATAGAAGGAAGCACTCATTCCTACAGTTTTGCAGCACGTAATTTCTGCTGCTTCTGAGGAGCTCAATCCGTTTCCATAGGTAGCAGCCCCTACTGACGATACACCTCGCTGCTTGAACAGCACAGTAGGGTGCAACCTTGATGCAGCTCTTCTTACATATTTTGTAAAGCATGCTATCTTCCTCCATAACTGATGTTTATTGAGAGAACTAGAGGCAGCCTAATGAAAGCATAAACGTCGTTTAAAACTGTACTTTCTGCTCCCATCTTCAAATTGTTCTCCTCTCACAGGTATCAAGAAGACTTGCATGACTAAAGATGCTGGCAAAAAAAATGAAATACATAAGAGAAGAGAAATGCTAAAAAGCATTTCTCTGACAGGAATACCAAAGGCAGCATTGGAAAGAGGAGAGCTAAAAGCTGCTGACCTGCCTGCTTCTGTGGCCTGCATGTAGGAATAAAGACCATAAGAATCTCATCAGCCTCCTTTCTAAATTCCCCCAAGATCATTAGGCTTTAATATATAGATGCCAATATTTTACCAGAAGTTGTAACCGGCCATAGATGCTACAAAAAGCTATGGCCAAATTAGGAGCTGTATTAACTTCTCATAATAACTACTGAAAAGGTCAGTATTGTGAAGTTTCTCATGCACGAACAGGATCGATGAGTTGCTGTTGGACACTTTTCAGTCATCAAGAGTAAAAACATTTATTGATGGAACTGCATGCTGGAGTCTATTGAAAACTAAATGTTCTGTTGCAGAGAGAAAAAGATGAAAAGACAGTACTCAAGGGAAAACATAAACTTAGGAAAAAAAAAAGAAAAAAAAAAACTTACAAGAATGAAGAATACAAAAAGCAAAGGGTTTTCTTTTTTCTAAATCTGGTTTTCTCACTGGGATTTCCACAGGCTCCATAGTGCTATTCCTGTGCATGCAGGATATTTGGAAATGCTGTATATATTTGTACACTTCTGCTGACTCTGTAGGATATGGGTGCATTGGATAAGAACTCACAAGATCTCTGTTACAACAACTCACAGCCATAACACTGATGTCTGGCCTTGAGCAAGCTCCCCAATAAATCCTCTGCTCACCTGTAAAATAGAAGGAACAAGTCTGCCCTGGCAACAGTTGATTTCTTTTGTCGTCTGAAGCTTTTAGGAAGGGTATTATGAGCACTTAGATAAAGGTCCTTGTAAACTTCACACAAATTTACATAACAATCAGTAAACAACAGGAAAAAAATATTACCATAATAAAATAATTAGATTAATATACTCCCTGGTCATGGTGCATATTCACAAACATGCTATACTATGTAGTAGCTCGTTCTCATGGAGTGTTTTATTTTTTAATGAGTTTGCCTAAGTAAATCACTCTGCCACATCACTGTTAACCACTAAATCAGCTGGAGAAAGCCAGATCTGCTACTGTGGGGAGAGTCAGGTCTAGAAAGCAGAGGGAGGCTCATGCAGGTGAAATCGAATGGCCGTCCTCAGGGATCTGCAAGCACAGGCATTCCCCGGAACACTCTCAATTGAAGTGCTGAGTACTGAGGGAGATACACCCCAGAGAAGTACCCTATGGAGTTTGTAATTATGTGCATTATGTCACTGGAAAAGGTGCCATAAGATCTTTTGTATTCCATATCACTCAGAAAATGCCAGTTTCCAGTCTATTTAGGCTTTGCTGCGCATGGATTTCCTACTTCTCTGTCTCAGACCTTAATTCAAGCGAGAGCATGCGCTACGCCAGTGTCAGTGCAGAGTACGTAATTCTGCTGTTTCCCTGCTCATGAAATTTGCATGGCTGTTGCACCGCCAGACGTTGCCTGTGTTGTCAGGGCCGGGAAAGCTAAATCAAAATAGTCACAGCAGTGCACTGTGCTGAGCATGGATAGAGCACATTTCACAGTCAGAGTTAACCTGGCCGCCTTCATTCAAAGGAGGGCTTCAACTGGCATTTTGAGGAAGTAACTGCTGATTGGGGTCTGCAAACCCCACCTTAGTGCTAATAAACCACTGTGCTGGCCTGCAGTGCTGCTTCAGAGGTGCCTGGGGACAGGCATCATGCTGAGCTTAGGTGCTGTGAGGAGGTATAGAAGGAGCAGGGCACCCAGTTAATGCTGTGCCTTTTACAAGCAAGAGATCAGGTGTCTCTCACTCAGGTTTTTGCTTCCGCCAACCTAATAGTAGGCTGCTGGAGGGCTTGAAACTGGTCCATCATGGCAAAGAAAATTGTATTCTGTGTCCGCTTCTCTGCATTATGTCCCTGCAAACAGCAGGTTTTCAATCTGCTTGCATATTTCATCATGCAGCAATGCTTCTCCAAACCAAGGCAATGGCCAGTGGGTATTTAAAATGATATAATTATTCATTATTCAGATAGCTCAGTAATTAATTGCATACTTCTTAAAATTCAATCACTTGACATTCATGTAGGTCCACTCATTCAAGTCCACCCTTTCCACTCATTTCAATGAAATGCTTGAATTCATATTCCATGCCTTTATAACCTTGCACTTTTTGATCTAGTTGATAAAACATCATCCAAGTTCTGAGTGTTAATAGTGACGTCATTACATAGGCCCCTGTATTTAAGAGGGGCATTCACCTAAAACCTCAAGTGCTTAGGCACTTGAAAGTTTTGCACAGCTTGAAACATTGCTGTTGCAGCTGTGCTGAGCACCAGCCTCAAGACTTGCATGAAACTGAGACCTACATGGGGTAGAAACCTTGGCCCCTTAGTGCATGTGTCCTGACACGTCCACAACAGCAGACACATAAAGCATGTCCAACCATTCTGATAATGTGACATTCAGACACTTATATTAACTGGTGAGCACCCCAGCTAACAAGCCAGGACTTACCCTGAATCTGTTTCTCTGTAATTCAAACATATCATCAGTCAATTATCAGCTAGCCGACCGATTATTTAAATGAATTATACTATGATATCCTAATATTTATGCACTTACCTAAAATCTTCTCCTTCAGAGGACTTCAGCAGTGATATAAAAGCTGTCATAATCAAGCAAAGGAGTTAATAGCTAATAACATGTCACAGCGCACCCCAGCCCAGAAAGCCATTTCACCCAAACTACCCTGTCCTGTGCAAACATACTCAATGGTCATTGTTACTGTTTTCTGGAGGGATTTGGTCATGAACTGTGTTTGTAGAGAGCCCTTATGTGGTTGTACAAGACTGTAATTTGCAAAACCTATGCTTTTCAAAGGTTTTACAGTTTAAACCTCTCTAGCAAGTTTTCATGGAAAAGGTAATCTAGAGTGGCTAAATGATATGTTTAAAATCCAATTAAATATCAGCCTGGCAATAGTGTCTTGTCCAAACCACAGCGAGGAGCCGAATTAATGCTCAAACAGATATGATAGTACTATGTAGAGGATCAGAGGTCTGTACCTGTTAAAGCCCACAAGTATAAAAGTGTCTGTAGTAGGTAGAAGTGTTGTGTATTTCTAGTATTCTAGCTAAACATCTAAAACTACTTCAACTACAGCATGGTTGACCTCTGTTATACTATTACACAAAGTTTATGGGAATCTTTTGCCATCCCAATAACCCATGCTCATATCTGTCATCCTTTAGGTTTACTGTCATATATAGAGTCATGACTATAACAAGAAAAATGCTATAAATCTTGTACATTTCATATCTCTTGACAAAGTGAATCGATCTATCTGTCTGTCTGTCTATCTATCTATTGATTGTTGTACCTATCTGTCATGTTTTAAGGATCCAGTAAACGAACAGAACAGCTTTGATACATAAAGCCAGGTCTCCGATACTTGAAGTTTACAATAGAAATGTCAATCAGAACTGCAACCCAAAGCAAAGAGGAGAGCATGAACTTAGGAATATGCCTGTTTGGAAGAAAAGACACAAAAAACCCCAAACTCCAAGGGAAAGAATATTCTAGCTTGATCACTCAGCAGCGAAGACCCAACTGCATGAGCTTCCCAGTACATGCCAAGCCCAGGGCTGGTTGCAGAAGCTGGTTAGTGCTAATCCAGAAAGCCATAGCAATTTTGGAGCAGCACAGGAATTTTCATAATATTAAGCATAAACTCAATAACTTTGCTATATTTTTTGTAACTTTATTCCATGGCAAATTTGTGTCCCTTGATCTCTTAATGCTAAATCTGACTGTGACTGGTATAACACTGGCTTGACATGACACTCTCTCCTAGTTTTTGAAATAATTATTCCAAAGAGGAATAGGGTGTCTCTGACCCACTAAAGCATGTGATTGTCAAAAATGTCTGGTGTCACCAACCCCTGAAATGTAAATGTTAGCAAATTTGGGAAAAGTGTCTTTCTTGGCAGGAGTCAGCTTAAGTCTCTTAAGAAAGCAGCAAGACGATGAAAAGATGAGATATGTGAGTCACTGTAACACGAACCTGTGAATGTCTGGACTCTCTCAACTTTCACTTTCCTAGCTATGGATTTTTTATAAAGCTCATAGAAACATCTCTACGTTTGAGACACAAACCCCTCCCTCAAATGAGGGAAATGTGCATGGACACACAGATCTGCATAAGTTTTGTTTCCTGGGGAAACCAGGATGTAAAACACAGGAGGGGAAAAAAAATAAAAAAGAGAAGAAAAAAAAGCAAAGTAGCACCTTCTTTTTGCATGATCATGTAGCTGTTACTGAAATATAATGGAAGATGGGCACACTCAACATTGTCATGAGCAAAGAGGGGGCTGGATCTATTCAATTCACCAGACTTCAGAGAAGATAAACTCTCTGGTCCTCCTTCCCCTTGAAACTTAACCAAGACTGAGAAGCTCAAATAATCACAGAGTACATAAAAGAAATGCAGCTTACTTATGAAATTCTTCCTTTGGGTATTATTTTTTTACCTGCATTCCCAAGGTAATTAGATGTATTTGATCACTGCCTGCATGTCTGTGTCTCCTTTGCCTCCAGAATGTTGTCTAAACCTTTGAACCTTTTGGTCACTTTCAAACATATCAAACCTGATAAAAATTCCTGAAAGCTCTACAGAAGTGGGTGGCCAAAAGGGCTACTCAATATCTTTCCTGAAGAATAGCAGCTGGTGAAAGAGTGGTGGATGAGCCACCCTGTGCTCAACTTCAGGGGATTCCTTTGTGGGAGCACCATGATTACAACCTGCTGCACTTTGCACCTTCTCAGATATCCCCTTGACCAGCCAGGGAATGGGAGACCACAGAGAAGCAGCTTTTGGTTCTGCTGCTTATGCCTCTTTCCTATCTTTGTGTTTCATATTTCCTTATTACCATAATCTTTTGCCTGGACTATGTTTATCTCTAGCTGTAAGCATTTCTTTCCAATCCTCTGGTTCTTTAAATAAGGCTAAATGTATGACTGTAATTTTTGCTGTTATTACTTAATTTAATTTTATTTGTGTGTGTACAATAAGTTTTAGGTGTATCGCTAGCCATTATATGACTGCTTAATTTGAGGTAAAATGTACCAAAAATAGTTTATTTTTTCTCTTTTGGAGCTTATGAGTCTCTTCTAAATTATGAATGCTTACAGCCTGTTTTTCACTTAAGATGAAATTCTCTATCTGAATGACCTATCAATTTTCTGTCAGTTCTGTCTCATGGGAGGTCTGAAATCTTGCAAAGTTTAGCCAACACTTAGTTTACCGAGCTGTTTTGGCTATCGTTATGCAAAGGTCAATGGTCATTGAAAAGTCCTTGTTTACTGGTTCCTACATTCAGACAGAATTATATTCTTTTGGGCAAGGGGAAATTTTTTACCCTAAACAATATAGCATGTATATATCAAGTTTTAATAGGCTTAGAAATTCCTGCAGTTTTCCTTTAGGAACATGAAAATATTTCTGCAGTGGAAGTATGCCAGGGTTATGCCACGTTTCAAGCAAGGGAATCCGCAACATTTCAAATGAAAATTTCTAGAGGGAAAACTTGGTCGAGGAGCTCCAGATATGAGTGTGTTATTGTCTCTACACTGTAAAGAGAAAAAGAAAGATTTAGGAAGGTAACAAAAACAAGAAATATCCCCAGGAGGGAGGGTTAATACAAACATTTCATCGCAGGGTAAGGGACTGTCCTCCCTGTGCATGTAGGCATGTATCTCATGCTGAATGCTACTGAGAGGAAGTGTCCCAACTGAATGAATCCAAAGCTGAATTTTCCTCACAAATGTGCTTCTCCTAAATTTCCTGTACTTAACTTCTTAGTAAAATGCAGTAGTAAAGGAGAACAATTTGATTTATATCTGTCCCACTTCATAGTCAAATACACTATTTATTATTCAAATATCCCTCGCTCAAGATGAGGTGTAACTGGGAAGGAAGAAATGCTGACTAAATGGCTCCAGATTTGCATCTGGTTTTTGTGAGCAGCTGGTGGCAATGAACTGTTATTAATTTTATTATGTATTTTGTAGTTGCCAGAAGCAAGTTGGATGCTAAGCTCTGAATAACAAGGTCTATAGAATAAAAATTACTTCCCTGTTGTTGGCTGCATCTTCTCAATAAAGGCTCTTTTCTTCCTCTCTCCTTTTAATCTGTGTTAATAGCCAGTGAACATTCCTGTCTTTTTCAGTGTACCAAAACAGCTCCAACCCTTGAATACTCTCCCATGATCCCACATGACTGGGCCACTAAGACCAAATGTGAACTATTGCAGGAGAGGCAACCTACCGCTCCTCCTTTCTGTTCTTTCTTTCCTCATTTAAAATCCACAGTCTTTCCCATGCTCTTTTTTATCATCAAGAGCAAATACATACTGCAGAGACAGTCTCTACAGTACTAAAGTCTTCTCTGTAAAGCCTTCAGTGGTCTCATGCCTATGATGAATGGCCTTTTAATGCGTTACTGGGTCTTCAGAGATATTTAGGATAACCCACTGGCCCCTGAAGAGGAAAGGGGACAGTAAATGTCCATTTTCTTCTGGTTTTATTTCATAGTCAATGGACTATGAACTGGATTAGAGTCAATGAAGCATGCTGGAATATTGTACAAATCAAGCTGCCTGTGCAGAAATAGGACATGTACAACTGCCTTTTCCTAACAAATTTATAAGCTAAAAACTTTTTGGTTTGTAATGTATTTGGGTGGATCAAATGACCCATTGAAACAAAAAGGAGGAAGGTAGCCAATTCATTCAATACTAGTTTGGAAGCACTTGGATTTGAAAGCCAGTATATTAGTCCAGAGCCACAGAACTGAAGACCTTGACAAGTGTTCAGTATGATACCAAACTCCTACAAAGCATATAGGATTGAATCTGTTTTTTTCTCTATTATTGTCATGATTCTAAATGGTTAGACACACAAAGACACCCAGTTAATCACATTCCTTTATTCTCTTGTGCATGAGACTCTTTGTGAGTGAATGTATACAAGCCAGAAGGACTCTGAGCCAATATTTTGACAGTTCCATCATAGTTTCAATGGAATGAAGTTGCTGGAGTGAAATAATCATGGTACTCTCATCAAATTCTGAAAACAACTATCTTTCTTTTAAGTTTTGAACAGGAAAACATATTGTTCAGGCAAGAGCCCATAATCACCATCAACATCACAATTTCACCTTTTTTTGAAACAACAAGAAGCAGCAAGAGACAGAACTCCAAATAAATTTAATAGTAGAGTTCAACAACGTGTCTCATCGTGGACCTTGGTTTAATTCAGTTCATCCTCCACCTCAGCAAGCAGTTTGGAGCTATGGCAAGCCAAATGGAAGAGATGAAAGCACCAAGTACAGCAGTCCTTTTAGGCCGGTAACAGTTAAGGCTATTAAAAAGTCTTCAGAAAGCACAACGATTCTGCAGCAAGACTGCTGGGGGTGGTGACAGAAGAGTGAGAGTAAAACAACACCCTGTCCCATTCCTGGAAAGCTTCTCGCATTAAGGACAAAAAGGTTTAAGAGCAGACAGTTCATCTTTGTACAATGCTTCATGATTAAGACTGAAAAAGTAATTTTGCAATGAATAGTGCACTTAATTAATTTAGCTCTTTTTCCTGTTCACAGAATTTCCAGAAACAGCTCACAATTACCTCTGATTTATTCATTGTTGGAATTTAAATGGCACATCTTTCTGCAAGTCTTTTCAGATCTCTCTGGACTGATTCAATATGAAATTGAAACCACTTTGGTTAGTCAAGACTAGCCCCAAATCATACCGGATCGCTGCTGTCCACTGAGTGGATTAGCACAACTTATAATGAAGAGAAGGGTGTACATTAACCTCATGAACCCTCCTGCTGTTTCCCCAAGGGGAGTCTGCCTAGTGCATGGCAAAGAGACATCTCTTTCTAGCCAGCATCTAGCAGCATCAGTCCCAAAAGGATCTTTGTCCCTCAGTGGAAAATACCTCTTTTCCAAGAAGTCCCCAGTTTCTTCTGTACAGCAGACACAGTGTGAGTATGCCTGTGCACCTGCACAGCAGTTTTCCATCCTCTAATTGGCAAGGGCTATGCCCTAACTAGAGCTTTCAAGCTCCTTGGTGCAGGCTAGCCAGCCAAAGTGAAGTAGTGAGAAATGAAGTGCTCCTTGATCAGGATGAATGGAAGATAGGTTTTGGGAGGGACTTCGTTATATGCACCTGCAGATAAGTCTAAGCCCGCTCCATAGGACTTCCTCATTGCAAATTAGTGTTTAAGGATAGAATATTAAGCTTAATTTAGCCTGCCAAGGCATAAAAATTCCACTGAAAAATCAAAATAAGGTTATGAAAGGAAAATACATCTAAGGCATTTAAAGGTCATGTTTGATTATCAAATTTCTTCTGAGTGTGCAGTTTAAATTTAAATATTATGTAAGATGAGAAAATTAATTGGAGTGATAGTCCTGTGGTAGGAGGCACTGTCAGAACATGAATGGCTCATCTAATTGTCTACTTGCCTGCATCATGGCCTCAAAATCTAACAAAGTTAGAGCGTAATTTTGAGAACTGTATCTCTTAGTGCTTTATAGATATTAGGCAACCTGGATTCTGTCACCTGCATTTGTGTTTTGGCACATCCATGGTCAGAAACTCCCATTTCTTTCAGTTCAAAATTGATTAGTTTCAGCCTCTTGCCGTTGGTTCAGTGGATGAATGATCTCTACAGCACCAGCAATAGCATCTTCATGGAGATACTTATTGCTGTTGATCAAATTATCTCTTAAACTGCTCTTTAAAAACATAAATAAATTGAACTTCTTAATTCCCCTTCTGTGGAAAGCAGGCTTTCTAGATTTTGGGATTTTTTTCAGTACTCTTTCCTAAACCCTCTTTAAATTCCTCCCTTTTTCTTTGCCAAAAGGTAAATACCAAACTTGTTTCAATACTGAGACCATTTTTTTTCTTAGTACCATAGATAGAGATGATACCACTTATTTTCGGTGAGAAGGAATTTAGTTGAGCCACATCATCCCCTGTTTTGAAAACCCACAGACTAAAATCCATCAATTCATTGAGTTTTAAATGCTGTTAACCTGAGAAATAGCAAAAAAAAAATAAAATAGAAGGTTGCTATAATTTTTAAACAGGGCTTTGAATCTACTAAAAGAAGAAAATAAAAAGCAGGAAAACTTGTGAGCTGATACTGATCCCAACTTTTCAGGCAGATTTGGCAGCAAAGAACTGGTATTTCTCATCTCACTCAACAAGTAAGCCTGCTTCCTCCAGAGGGACTCCTATCTGTCCTAAGAAAAACTGTGTCAGTTCCCAAATGCTCTCCAAGCATTTGACACAAAACGGTAAACTAAGGACAGAGATCTTGCTGTAAATTACTTTTTTCTTTCTTTAGTGGATTTAAATGAGATGTTTATTATCGCCTTAACATTCTTGTAGTGGTTTAGTTCTGTATAATACCAAAGCCAGTAGTAAGTTAATTAAAAGAGCTATAAAGTCTGAAAGAAGTCAGCAGGTTTCTATGGGTTTCTGATCAAAGGGAAAGTGGTTCTTTTATAACAGTGTTTTTTCTTGTTCTTTTAGATAGAGTATGTCTTTGTATCTAAAATGTTTGCAATGATGACAAAATTAGATAAAACCAATCATTTGAAATAAAATAAGGTTGGAAACAGAATTCACACACACACAAAAAAAAAAGGATTAAAAAAAAAAAACACAAAAAAAACCCCAGCAACTAAAGCAAACCACCAATTTCAGAAAATCAGACCAGTAATTTATAAGAGCCACCACAGGTCAGTCTAGAACCATAATATTCTGTAATCATGCCACCTCAATGACCTAGGTTAAGAATGAGTAATGAAGGACAGAAATTATGTGGATCAGTAACGTTCTTTCACTTGAGTGGTAGTGATGTATTCATATAATAATGGCATTCGAATCCGTGAGATGAAGCTACGGCTATATAGTACTTCAAATGCAGAGAGCTGTGTGCCAATTATAAACCCTGATCAGCTGTCAGGCTTACGTGCACATAGATATTTTTAATGTCCAGATCAGTGAACTATGTGACTCTGACCATATACTTACTTTACTTTCACATAATTGCTTTTTGTTTGTATCTTTAAAGAATGGCAGCATTCAATATGATCTGTATCCTGAGGGAAAATGAAGGAAAGTTTTTATTCTTCTCCACAACGCCCTTGCAAACATTTTAAAAAATATATATACTCTGGAAATATCTCTATACTATGGAAGTTTTAGTTCACCTAACTGGTTTTCTCCTGTGCTTTAAATTATTCTTCCTGATCAAATGTGAATTGATTTATGAAGTAGGGGGATTTTTTGTGGGGTGGGGGTAAAGAGAAGGTTGTAATTTGTCATGCATTTTAACAATGGATGGAAAGAAGAGGGAGATATGGCTAACACAAAGACTAATGAGAGATTTTCTTAGCTTCCTATAATCTTTCCTGTGAAGCAATTAATTTTATTTAAAAAAATTATCCCAAGGTAAGGTATAGAAAGAAAGCCCACAGACTTCTGAATTTTCATTTTCATCTTTTAATCATTGTGAGCTGGTTTTCATTGGGGCACGGTTCATTTTCTTCACAGTAGCTAGTATGGGGTTATGTTTTGGATGTGTGCTGGGAACAGTTTTGGTAACACAGGGATGTTTTAATTATTGCTGAGCAGTGCTTGCACAGTGTCAAAGCCTTTCCTGCTTCTCACGCACCCCACCAGCAAGTAGGCTGGGAGTGCGTAAGAACCTGGAAGGAGACACAGCCAGGACAGCTGACCCCAAAATGCCCAAAGGGATGTTTCATGCCATACGATGTCATGTTCAGTATATAAAGCTGGGGAGAGAAAAAGGAAGGGGAGGGGCATTCAGGGTGATTGCATTTGTCTTCCCAAGTAACCGATAAGTGTGATGGAGCCCTGCTTCCCTGGGAATGGCTGAACCTCTGAGTTTTCTCACTTTTCTAGCTATCTCCCCCATCACACCATGGGAGGAGTGAGGGAGTGACTGTTGGTGCTCAGTTGCCAGCTGGGCTTAAACCACAACACACAGATAGATCATTGTGTCTGTCTCACCTACAAACTGTAGGATACTATCCCTTTTACACGGGTGTTTTAGTAAAAACCTAGGGCATTTCTGACAAAGTGCTTTTTTGCTGTTTCAGGTAAACTAAAATTTTTGTAGAGAGACCTTAGAAATTTTTTCAATGGGAAGAATCTGAGGTTAAACTGAGCAAAGAAAGAGAGAAAACATTGTTTTAAATCTATGAATCTGACTATGATCTAAAAAATTGCATTGCAGCACAAATCATGTTTTGAGAACACTCCAGATGTTTACTGGTTTTCTGATAAAAAATAAAGACAAATATGAAAGTCTTAAAGGTCAGATCAAGAAAGAATTATCAACCTCCACAAACTTTTCATTTTGGAGTCACTAGTAATTATAAAACGTTTTGCTGCTGAAATCCCTCAGTGATAAGAGATGTTGATGTGCTATACTGATTGGGCAGGAGAGTTAAAATGTGGTAAATTTGACAAAAACATTACACTAGTCTTTTGTCTTTTCTGTAAAGAATCTGAAGCAATTTGGTTTCCAGCACAGTCATCTTCGAATGTAAAACTATTTTAAGTCAAAATGTGAAAAACAGAACCTAGGCAGTAAGAAATTTTGTAAACAACTTTTCCTGGTAAATGTAGCCCTTTTTTTCAGTGATAGAACCTGGCAAATTAGGCTGATTTTTGCCGATAACTCCATTTCCACAAGTACTCACAAATTATTTATGTAAAAACAATCAATCCGTGATGTCTTTGCATGCTCTTCACTTTATTCATTACTCACATACTGAGATGGGCACCACATGATATAGATACCCTATTGACTCTATACTGGGATATTTCTTAAAAAGCTAAAACAAGTATGATTAACAATGAAAAGAAATAACAAATTATGACTAGGGAACATATTCCCTTTCTTGCATAATTATTCTTGATGGCAAGACAAAACGAGTTTCATACTAAAAAGCAAACCAAATACCTGTGCTGAAGAAAATTCTAGAAAGCACTTGCAAATTACAAATATTTAATCTGGAGGAAAGAAGATCTTAATAACTCATAATGTTTCTTAAGGTCGGTTCTGGTGTCTTTAATGAGTTTAGATTGGTTAATTTATTTCAGACTTTGCACTTGATTAGGAACACTGACTGAAATAATACCTTGTGGCTAGAGCACACTGGCTGAATAATAAGCCAAGCTCCTGCCACGAACGACACAGTCTTGAGTACATCTTAAAACTTCTGGCTGCATCAGGCAGAAAAACACATACAGAAATGGAGCTATTTGGGAGCAATTTATGAATACTGTATTTTGATCTACATGAAAGAATGTCCACCTCAGGAGCACAAGAGGGCTGTCAGGAGAATCAGGAAGTGAGATAAGGCAAATGGCTAGAAGTGAGGCGTAACTCCAGCAAGTACCTGTGGGCTTTTAAATCACTAACTTTAAAATTTTTACTTGCTTAACAGACAGCCTACAGTAACAGTTTCTCCAGAAGGATCAAATCTTGTGAATTCACTGCAAGGAAAGGACGTCTATGATGGGCAGTAAAGGGTCTCAGGTGAATGAAATTGTTCAGAAAAATTTGGTGAAGAAAGGTACCTGCTTATGCTTCAGAAAATTAGCTGGTGATTGTAAAATCTTTGGATTTTTATCAGTTCTCTAGAATCATATACATAGTAACCAGCTAATATCTTTCTCTTTCTAGTTGCTACCTTCTGGGTGAGCAAGGCTAACACATGCACAGATCTATATCTCAGAGTAACGTCATTTGAATATCCCAGGTACAATAAAGACATATTGTCTGGTTTTGAGTGCCTCAGAGGAGACAGAAAAGCAGTTACTCTGGATCATAAATACTATCAAGATCAATGGGATATTTGTTTGAAATGGTAAAATTCCTGCTGAAGAACTAAGAACTGTTTTGAAAAATATTATGTGTTCTTGAGATTAGAAATGAGCCTTACAACTTCATTTATCTGAAGAATTGCGAAGCCATTAAAAGCGACACTACTGAAAAAAAGGATAAGGAACTTTCCATCCAAAGCTGTTGAATTCTTCTGCTCTGCATGCAAGCAACTAACCCTCCTCTATAGCTAAGTTAGGTGGCATTTTACTATTGTACCTTATGCTAGTAGTGGGAATATAACCAGGGGAAGCATGCAAAATAGATGCCAGATTTAAAGTTCCCAATAGCTAATAATAAATAAGTGCTCCATATATTATACCAGTGTACTTGCTGGAAAATATCACACTTTCAGTCAAACTGCATGCAAAGATCCAAGTAACAAATATCATAGACTTTGCTATAAAATCTGTAAGGAAAATCCCTTCTCCTAGTTTGTCCATGGAGCTTTCTTTAAGAGTGATACTTCTATCATTTCATAGGCCTTATTATACCCACAGTTTCTAATGATGACTGAAATAGGTAATTCTCCTGATTAGAGCCAGATAAATGGTCTGTGATTAATATCCCACAAAAGACAGTAGAACAATGGAAGGCAGAGATTGTGGAAACCAGGTCACCCAGAGGTCTTCGTGACAGAGAGGTGAAGCAGACCTAAAATCTTCATCATATATTGCTGCAGTCCAATTACTGTGCATTTTGCTACTAAGCTCAAAACAGAAATTGCAGACTGTGACAGGAGAACATGGCTAGAAAATAACCCCTCAGGATATGTAAACCTTGCAAAGTGTACCGAGGAAAGTGTAGAAGAGAGCATGCTTTGGAACACAATATACTAAATAGAAAGATGCAACCACACAGGAAAACGCACATTGAAACCTTTCTCAACCTGCTACCTGGAATCTGAAACATCCCCTTCTCAGGCCTGGTTATAACAGTGTTGAGCACTGCTTCACTTACAGGTTCATTTTACTTTACCGGGACTTTAATGGGACTGGTCAAATGTGGAACCAAAATTAAAACATTAGATTGCCTAAGAGCAATTGCTGAATCAGAAGCAAAGACCTTTGCAAGTTCACATCCAATATAAAGATCAAGCAAGACGTGCTTACAGAAAGAGTAGAATATCTTCCTTCCTGCAAAAAGAAGATGTAGATATTCTGCAAATTAAGGAAGCTAAATGCCTCTTACAGCACCTTCTGATGTGCTTTCAGAAGCAATTGATTTTCCAACAAGGTATGTTGGGAATTCGGATCCTTCTGTGCTACTCCACAGCCTTTTTTTTTAAAGGCTTCATCACGAAAATTTAATTGTTAAGCAGCCTTTGTGAGGAAGCAGCTTTCGTGATGAATCATTAAATTTAGAATCATAAAATCATAAGACCATTTTGGTTGCAAAAACCTTTAAGACCATCAAGTCCAACCATTAATCTAGCACTGCCAAGTTACTACTACTAAACCGTCACACATCTTTTAATAACCTCCAGGGATAGCAACTCAATCAGTTCCCTGGGTAGCCTGTTCCAGTGCTTGACAACCTTCCCAGTGAAAAATTTTTTCCCTAATATGCATCCTAAAGCTCTCCTGGTAAAATTTCAGGCCATTTCCTCTTGTCCTATCACTTGTTACTTGGATGAAGGGACCAACACCCATATCATTACAATGTCCTCTCAGGTAGTTGTAACGAGTGATAAGGTCTCCCCTCAGCCTCCTTTTCTCTAGGCTAAACAAGCCCAGCTTCCTCAGCCACTGCTCATAAGATTTGTGTTCTAGACCCTTCACCAGCTTTGCTGCTCTTTTGTGGACCCACTTCAGTGCCTCAATGTCTTTCTTGTAGTGAGGTGCCCAAAACCGAACACAGAACTCAAAGTGGGACGTCACTAGTGCTGAGTACAGGGGGAAAATCGCTTCCCTAGTGCTGCTGACCACACTATCTTTGATACAGACCAGGATGCTGTTGGCCGTCCTGGCCACCTGAACACACTGCTGGCTCATGTTCAGCCAACAGTTAACCAGCACCCCCAGGTCCTTTTCTGCCAGGCAGCTCTCCAGCCGCTCTTTCCCGAGCCTGTAGCACTGCATGGGGGTGTTCTGACACAGGTGCAGGACTTGGCACTTGGTCTTGTTGAACCTCATCCCATTGGGCTCAGCCCATCATTCCAGCGTGTCCAGATCCCTCTGTAGAATCTTCCTACCCTCAAGTGATCAACACTCCTGCCCAACTTGGTGGGATCTGCAAACTTCCTGAGGGTACACTTGATGCTCTTGCTCAGACCATTGATAAATATATTAAAGAGAAGATAAATATATGAAAGAGTTAGATGCATAAGTTCTAACATGCTATAGTACATACTGTCCATCATTAATTTGATATAATAATAAGCAAATTTAGAAAGCAGGCAGCCGAATACTGCAGTGCACCAGGGTACAATCTAGATAGCCTCAGCAATACATCCAGGAACCACTGGGAGCCTTTGGGTTGGATGAAAAACCTCTTCTTCCACTTCCATGCATTTTTAGACATTTCTAGGTGCTTCTCATAGTGTCATCTGTTGCTCACTTGAATCTCTTAGAAAGCATCAGCAAAATTTTAGTGCCCAGCACATACAGTCTTACACCCAGAGGTGGCTGACTGCATTCAAAGGAACAGAGAGGATTGTAGAGCTGGATGGAGAAAGAATCTAAAAATAAACCCCTTCTCTATGTGGAGGAGAGAGTGCTGTCCTCTCCCCTACCTGAGAGTGCTCCCCTGCCCTCCCTTTCACCAGCGTTTGCTGCTGAAATGCTGCATTTGTGTCACTGAGATTCAGTGCCAAGCAGAGCATTTGCCATCTATATAGGAGCTTAAAATAGCACAGAGGCTGACAGAAATACCTTGAAGGCTGACAGGGGGGTGGTTTTCTGATATATTGTACTCTGTTGTGGGAAGTTTTTATTTATTTAGAATGATATAAGCACCCTGGGGAGGGATAGGGTTTAGATTTACTCTGTTCTGACCCAACCACAGTGTGTCTGAAATGCAAAGCAGCACTGAGCTCTCCCCAAGGGTCTGGAAATGGTGTGACTCTATTGAATGATAGATTTTTAGCAGTTCTTCTGCATGGATCCCAGTTCGTTGATGTAATGCTGATTAAAGCAAGCACATTTCCTCTACAGCACTCCCATTCATCCCTCCATACCCACTTATTGCAGAGACCATGCAGGCTTTTAATTATTTTACTAAACAGAGAACATTTTTCTTGGAAGTGCATCATGAAATGTTAACGACTGCACTTTAATTCCAACAGAAAGAGCACAAATAGCAGCAAAGCCCATGTGAAATTCCACATAGTTTTTAGCTTTTATTCCACAGCACCCAGAAGATGGGATCCCCAGAGTTATATGTAGTGCTGGTGTTTTCCTCTAGCCATAAATCCCAAGGCTTTGCTTTGTATACAGGGATGCAAAACCCATTTTATGGTGCTGCCATTGCCATGCGTTCCCCGTCACACTGTCCTCAGCTCAAGCACAGCTAGAAAAGAAATGTGCCTGTAAAACAAGGTATCTTTATCTCAGGCTTCTAGTCAAGACTACGAGTGGGAAGATCTTCCCTACATATGCCCTGACAACACATTAACCCTCCTCCCCAAACAAAAAAACATTGAGAAGGGTGATTATTTATTTTTTTGCCACATGGAGAAATGTCAGATACTGTGCTCCAAAGTGTGTTGGTGAACTGCATTGTACCCAGCAGAGGACGTCATAGCTAGTAATTTATGTTCTCACTGTAAAAGTGTCACTGACAGGCAGGTGCTTATTAAGCCAACTGGGCAGTCATGGTCTGCACATAGACTTTGCAGCCTACCATACCATTCTTTGCAATGCATTTCACTTTACCCGTGAGAAAAGGTCTAAAGATTTAAATCTCAATTCTAATACAGATAATCGGTTATCATTCACTCTCTAACAGTGGGTAAGATATTACTATATTTAATTGTCATAGAAACATACCAGCCAGGTTCTGCACCTCCTCTTTAGAATACATAGAAAAATCTTACCATTTATTTCAACTTTTTCTACTTTCTAAAATTTCTTTGCATCCTTGAACGTTCTTTCCTCTTCTTCTTTCTCTTCCTAACATTTTCCTTCCCCTAACGCACTTTGGAACAAGCTCTGCCAAAATAATGATCTATTCCAGCTCTGAAACTGGTTGCACTTTAGTGCATGACTGAGAAACAGTTTGCATAGAATCATAGAATGGTCTGGGTTGGAAGTGACCTTTCAGATCATAGAGTCCAACCCTGAATCTATCACTGCCAAAACCACTAAACCAAGTCCCTCAGCAGCACATCTGCCCATCTTTTAAATACCTCCATGGGTAGCAATTCAAACACTTCCTTGGGCAGCCTATTCCAATGTTTGATAACTCTTTTGGTGAATAAATTTTCCTAATATGCAATCTAAACCTTCCCTGGCACAACTTGAAGCTATTTTCTCTTTCAGGTACTTGCTTAGAAACTATCATAATGGGGGAATAGAAATACAAAAAGGGGAACAAAGGAAGGAAGGGAGGAAGGAAGGGAAGAAGGGAGGAAGGAAGGGAGAAAGGAAGGGAGAAAGGAAGGAAGGGAGGAAGGGAGGAAGGGTGGAAGGGAGGAAGGGAGGAAGGGAGGAAGGAAGGAAGGAAGGAAGGAAGGAAGGAAGGAAGGGCAGCTTTCAATATTTGCAGAGTTTCTACCTCTGACTAACTTCTCTGATGAGGTACCACTAGGCATTTTTTCCATGCTCAGTGACTTGGAAAAAAAGAAGTCCCTTTCCTTCTCACTCTGACAATTTTCAGTTAAACTCTTTGAGAAGAGCAAGAGGGGAGAAAAGGAAGGAAACAATAACAAAGAAGTAGCTCATTCTGTATTTGGCCTTCATTCTAGGAGGTAAATTATACCTCCAGTCAAAGGCAGCTATCTGGAAAAAGACCAGATCCCATCACTTTTCTCTACTAATGCAAAAGATTCCCTGGATAAATTCATCTCAAAGCTGGAATCATTTTCTGTCAGCAAATTTTGCTTCAATAAATCAAGAAATCATCAAACTCAGAAAGGTATTCACAAAGATGACCCAGCATATTAAGTTTCTGCAGTGTTTGGTGGGAAGGAAGCACTTGTGAAGGTGCAATAAATGAGGTGAAATAGCTATCAAATGAAGTGAGTTATAGAGACCTTGACAGAAATTCAAGAATAAAAAACAAAGTGAAAAATAGCAATCTGAGAATTCACACTTTGCTGTATTAAGCAATGAAAATTGAGATGTCCCTGCATCATTCCTAGGCAGCTTAATCCTCTATTACTAATAAATGATCCTTCATAAAAGATTTTGAGGTGGACTGAGATAACAGTTTAATTATTTTGATTAAAAGTAAAAATTTTTCATTTCCAAAGAGCTAAAATATCAGCATACATCACTAATAATGAACCTTGTTAATCATTAGCATCTCTCAAATATAATGGGAGTAACACTTTTCCTAAGAGCTTGCAAAAGAATTGAGAAAAAAGTGGGTGGGTTTTTTTAGGTTAGACCTTTTATAACTAACTTTATTCATATTTTAATGAGTAATGTATGAATAAGTAGATTTTTAAGTTAACAAATGAATATTTAAAGAAAAGAGAACAGAATAAATTTGTCAATCAAAAGTCCTCCAAACCCAGGTACATGCTCCAGGCATGATCTTGAAAACATTTATGCACATGAGTAACTCGTGATTCATGAGTCATCCCAGTAAAGTCAAGGGTATTAAATTAACCTTTTTTGAGGAACGCGTGTGAGGGTGACAGCTTTTATCCCACTCAAGGCAGTGGAAAACATAAACAGCTACAATGTTGGGGCCAAATATGTGGTCATCATCTAGGCTTTTTCTCCAGAAAAAGGTGGAAGGGCTGGGGAATAGCTCTGTGGGAATGGTCCTGGGATGGTGACAGGCAGCAAGCTGAACGTGAGCCCATAGCATGCCCTGGCAGCAAAGGCAGCCAGCAGCACCTGTGTGTATGAATAGAGACACAGCACATAGAACAAGGAAAAGGATCATCCCCCTCTCTGTGCCACTCATCAAGACGCATCAAAATACAACATCCAGTTTTGGGCCCTGCAATGCAGGAAAGACATGACAAACTGGAGGGACCTTCTGGAGGGCCCCCAAGGCAGTGGTGGCTGGAGCCCTTGGCATATGAGGAGTGGCTGGGCTGGTTCAGCCTGAAGAAGAGACAGCTTCAGGGGCACCAAACTTCCTCTCAGTGCCTACAGGGTCATTTGAGAGATGGAGCTGGTCTCCCCACAGTGGTCCAGAGTGGGAGAATGAGATACAAGTGTGTATAATTGAAACAAAAGAGTTTCAGGCAGGTTATAAGGAAAAGCTTTGCTCTCAAGAGGGCAGTCGTACAGTGGAGCGTGTTGTCTAGAGATCTTGTATAGCCTCCCTGCAGGTTTTTGACACCCGAGTGGAGAAATCCCTGAGCAGCCTGGTCTGATCCCATAGCTTACCCTGCTTTGAGCAGGAGGCTGGACCAGGTCACTTTTCCTAGCTCAGATCATCAACATGCACATTTCTAAGGAGTGGAAATCAGGATATATGAAATAGGAATACCTTTTCCTTGCATTTCATATGATCCCTCTCACAGGCTACCCAAACACGGGCTATGTTAAGTTACCCAAGGAATTTATGTACCACTCTCTCATTCCTGTGGACTAAAGACTGAACTCCACTATAATTTTAAGAAAATCCCACCTCAGAGTCCCTTAGGTATCAGAACTTCCCAGTACAGACCCACATTAAATGAAGGATTATAAACCTGTCTCAGTAGATGATAGGGAATAGCCAGACTTCTTGTCCGGACAGTTATTTCTCTGGTCATTCTCCAAATCCTAAAGGCAACTATAGTAATAATATGGACTTGTCTCCTTCTAACATGAGGATGACTTATTTGTGTCATTATCAAATGATACAAATACAACTGTCCTAAAACAATTACGTAGCCGGACAAGATGAAGGATGGAGTAGAAATTTTGACATAACAAGCACATCTCCTTAGCCTGCTCAGGTACCTCAGAACTTCTCAAAGGGCACGGATTTATGTTTAAAATGTCTAGCAGTAGCTTTGACACAACCCTTAGCTTACGCCGAAGTTATGCTCAAGAATATTTAAAACCACAGAACAACATCCTTAGCAAACTATTTTTGTGGTGTGATGGAACTCTACAATAATGATGAAGGCCTTATAGAAGACAATACTTTTACAGGGGTCAAAACAGTGGAAACAATTAATTTTGGGACCTAAGGAATATGACTTTTCTTATCAGCTTCTGCTTGAAAGACTGAAAATATGTTCTCTGGAGTGTTTGCAACATTTTTTTATTTTATTATGGGATAGTGAGGTATGTGTTACCCTGAACAGCATGAAAAATCCTCAGTGGGTCTTTCTGCTGTGGTAAGTCAAACTTTTCAAGGTTGTAACTAGTCTACAGCTAAAAAAAAAAGAGTCTAAGTCCTAAGTCTTGCGAAAGTAGCATTTTCTGAGCACATTAAGGAAACACAAGGTCAAGCCTTTCTTTAAGGCCACTCAAGAACAGGTTTTGGTCTCTTCATTAATACCTTTCCTCTGGTGAAATCCCACTATTTTAAGTTAGTATACCCCAAAGCTAAATATTAGTCCTGACATCAGATATAGAGCTGAGAATGATGAGCTATATAAATATACATGAAAGTTCTTCACTTTACTCTCCTGGGCACACTCCCTTGGTGCTTCGTGCTGGGGCAGTTCTCATCTGCTAAAGCTATGTGCTAACACTTGGAAATGAACAAAGGGAGCTGAAATAAGGCTTCTCGAATAACTTTGGAAGCTGTAGAATATAGTACCTGACTGAAGTTGCACAAAAGCTTTAAAATTTCATGTGTTGCATTTATTTGTCTTTGTCTATTTTTTTAGCCAAAGAGCTTGATAAAGTTAATCCACATGGCTTGTCTGATGTTCATGAGAATCTTTTGTTGATGTTATTGCCCCATTGTCTTCTTTCTCATGTAATTTTTTTCAGAAGTGAAGAAATCCCTATTCTTTGTTCCGTAATGGTATGTATATAAAAGAAGGAACTATTGTTTTCCTGCTGTATGAAATAGTCAGAAACATAATGCTCATAATCTAGAGTGCATAAACAGACACAAACCAATAACTCCACCTTCACACCAGGATAATGCTGTTCAGCAATTAACTGTAAAGCTGTTTGTAAGCTGATTTGTGATTTGTACGTTTCAGGTTAGCCTCACCAGAAATTCCTTTCAAACAGACAAGGAAACAGACTCCTCCTGCCTAATTCCACCACATTTTTAGCAACGTCTGTTCTCCAGGACTATCTGCTGGTGCATGGCAGCCCAAAAGGGAGCCTGGGTAGAGGCAGTATGGAACAAAGCTCTCGGAAAAGTCATTCCTTAAATATTTCTCATGTAGACCTGTCTTGCTCCTCTCCTCCTCTCCAGCTTTACAGCAAGTATACATTTTACTTAATATATAAAGAAAAGCAATGGGTTGAAGTTCCAGATGACAAACCTGTAGAAAAAAAAATTTACTCTGGGACTCTTTTTCTGAAAGAGCAACCTGTAATGGTGCAGCAGGTGCAGAAAGAATTAAAAGATTGCAAACTTATAAATTTAATACAGCTAAGAGCAACCTCAAGCCTTGATCAGCACATAGAGCCTTCTTGGTTCTCAGTGACTGCAGGGAATAAGTGCAGCAATTGGAGTTTAATAAAGCATAGAGGAGGGCCAGCTGCATCTGAGTTCTCTGTTCCTGTGTCCCTGCAAAGGCCAGAGCAGCACAGGAGGCTTCCCATCCATGTTGAATATTCTTCAGATGATCCTTCCCCTGCTGGTGCATCCCATTCCAGAGTAACATTTTAGCAACATCAAAGCACAAAGATACCACAGTATCCTTCAGAATAAGGCAGAAGCAGGAAAAAGGTAGAAAAGTCTCCATCAGTCATTGTCCTTGTAGCATACATTTTGGAGACAATCTGAAAAAAAAGGTCTGTTAAGACAAGAAATAAAGATACCACATCTAAATCATATTTTTAAGCTGAAAATCTCTCCCTCCCCAAATAGTTATAACATTCCTACCACAAAGCAAAACACAGTTATATCAAGGTCAACTTCACAGAGTGGGCTTAAATGGTAATTCTTACTTCTCACTTGAGTTTTTTGAAGTTTTAATCTGTCATTTATGCTTGTGTTGTAATGAGAAATATAGAAGGATTGAAATGATTGAAAATTACATGATTATCATTGTAATTTGGCACTCAGTTAATGAAGGCTTGAACTGTTGTCCATATCGCCATAGTGCGGTTAGCAGGTATCCGTACTGAATACAGTTTACGTTTGCAAGAAACTGAGTTAACAGTAAAGGTTAATCCACTGCTATATAAACATTTGGTCTTGCAGTGATCCCATTAACCTTTCTCATGTGCAAAGATAACGAATAAGCAGCTAGCAAAATACTAACCTTATTTAAAATTTCAAAGCTGTGAATGCTCAACATTATTTTTTTTTTCTTCCATGTAGGGACAGAGGTTTAAAGGTTTCTTCCACTTCCTCCGCAAAGTGAGTAAGCCCAAAGTCTCAAAGCTTTTGTTAATGTGTTAAAACAATACTTGAATCAGCACTTCAGTGGAGCAAACTCAGTTTAAAAAAAAAAAAAAAAACAAAAAACAANAAAACAAAAACCAAACAACAAAACCAAACATCCAACTCAAAATGGAAGTTTTTTTGGTTGACTTGAGTCTGAATCCTATCTTCACTATAAAACTGTGAGGGGTTTGGTGGTTCCTCTGAGTAGGTTTTCCAGAGCTCCCTTTCACCAAGAATGTCAGTGGAACTCATCCCAGTCAGGAACTGAACCTCTCAGTAGTGAATGTAGGGGAGAGATCCTCCTTTTGCAGGTTCTAAGCATGAAGATGTCATACCAGATGTTATTACAGTAAGAGCTAGAAGTTTCTAATACTTGCCTTTTCTCGTTAATGAGACCTATCCACTCTCCGACAGATGCACTCTGGATAGCAGCACTGCTGGCAGCTTTCTAACTCTGCAAGATCTTGGTGAAAAATAAATGCAGCCAAAGGTGCAGCTGCAAAAGGCAATTCTGGTGCTGAATACAGTAGCTTAGACATCTGCATGTGCCATTACAGATTTACTGCTTCCAGGCAGAAGGGAGGCCATTCATCACAAGATCATAGAATGATTTGGGTTAGATGGGGCTTCTGGAGGCCATCTGATCCAACCCCTGCTCAAACCAATGACTACTTCAAAGTTAGAGTAAGTTGCCCAGTATCAGGAGGAAAATGTGATAACATTTTCCTGTGGCAGGGAATGGCACACAGGGATGAGTAGTGTGACAGTAGTGACTTGGACACTGAAAATTATAGGGGAAAATGGCGGTGAAGGATGGTCCCACATTTCTATACCGTACGTTGGTTGGCAGTCTACCTCCATCTTCAGACCCTAGAAAGCAGCTAGTACTAACTTATTTGCATTTTCTTTAAACACAAGCAAACTTGTTGCCTGTCAGCTTCATTATTTCAGAAGGAGTAGAACATCTCGGGTGAAAACAGTGACAATAGTTGCTAAAGGACGAATTTTAAGACAAGTCATTTCAACCCTGGTAATAACCCATAAACCAATAATGTGTTTGATTTCTGAATAATAATTCTAACATTTTAATCAGGAAAAAAATTAGATAATATACACCTTTGTGTTTTACAGATTACCTGGATCAGTTTTAATGGCATGAAAAGAGAAGCTCCTTGCAAAAGAGGCTTTATATCTTCTATGAGTTTGTGCAGCACCCAGCACAGCAGCACTGCTCCTGAAAACAAAAGGCAAAATTAAATAAACTCTGGAGTTTTTGCAGATGTTTTGTCCACATATTATCTCATCTTTGTGTTTCAGAAAAAAAAAAAAAAGCTACTATAGGCTATTTTGAAATCTTTAAACTGCCTTTGAAGCCTGCTCAAGCCTCAAGAAGATGATGGCGAGGTGACCTGCCAGGGCACCTCTGAGTCCCTGAGAACTCCTAGGGGACAGCAGCGACAAACGAGACCAACCCTGTGGGTGCTGCTGCCATTTTTGTCTTGTTTGGTTCAATGCCTCCACAACCTTGCAAACCCAGTGATGGGGAAACTGAGTCTGGGAACAGCAACACACCCAACGGAGAACAGCTTCTGCAGCCAGCATAGTGGGAGGGCATCCATGAGCAGTGGCTCCTGGCCAGTGGCAGAGGCGACTGCAGCCATGGTGGACTTGCACCACCGCATTGCGATCTCCTGGGAGGCTGTGTTCAGCAGGCCTTGCGGCCACACAGGGACTTGGCAGCACTGCCCATCTCTGCATGAAAGGAGACGTCTCTCCTTACAGGGAGGGAGTCCATTTTGGTCATTCTCTGCCTTCATTTATAATGTTAGCTGAAGCATATTTAAGATGCTGCTGTTACTCAAAGATGGAAATCTCCAATTAGGCTTGTTTAATGACAATTATTACCACAGAACACAGTGACAGTGTGGATAGAAGTCCTTACCATTGCTATGGCTTCACCAAATGACTCATGTTTACTTCTCTGTGACGGCAGCAGAAATGGCAAAAAAGTAAATGTCTGTACATTTTAATGGGCTTGGCGTAGACAGCCATATATTTGCACTTGCATCTAGCTAATATGCACTTGCTAGACTGCACACTTTATAATCTGCAACAGAAGTTGGCAGCCTCTCCCACCTCTCAGCTAAGATTTAATGGAAGGTACTGCAGTCTTCTATTAATAGCATCATTTCTCCTAGCTACAGCGCATGGGCTGGCTAGCATACCATGAAGAATTGCCTTAGTACAGCAGATAGAAAACTTAGCATTGTCATAAATAGCAAATCAGGGATGACAACATAAATGAGCTGATCACACCTTTTGACTGATTACACATTTCCGTTTGCTTATCTACTTGTTAATTTGCAAATTTAATTATTTTCAAAAGGGTTTCTAATCATTACTGCAAATTAGTGAGCTACTGTTGCATTGCACATTGTTAGACCAATCTGACTATTAGGAGCAGAATTAAATAGCAGAAAATAGTGAAAAACCAACATGGAAAAAGGAATAGAAGTTCTTACTATCTTCAGATTACTGCACATTCTCTCATCATTAAAAAATAACAAACAGCTGGAGCGGCCTACACTTTAATATCTCTTCTAAAGGAACCAATGCCCATTTGATAAATATTTGTCACCCACCTTTGCCTTTGCCCCTCCCAAAAAGCAGGGAATAGTATGTACTACAGTGAGTGTCAATGCCAACATAAACTGCTGCACTTCTTAGGTTACAAACCACTTCTGGGATCCTGCCTTCCTTGTTTGTGTAGCCTGTGGTCATCTGTCAGTGATGTCACGCCAGGATTTTAAGGAAACATTGCTCAAATCAGAAGTCTTCTCAAGAGCCAGAGTCTTTTCATAATACATCATTCAGGCTGTAAAAAGTTTGGTAATATTTTGCAACAGAAACAATGTCACATCAGGAGGGTTGGCCCCAGGGCATAAGTGAAGTCCCAAGTCCCCTTGGCCAAACCAAGAAACAAGCAGCTCTGCTATGTTCACACAGAGGTGAGGAGGGCAGGTAGCTGCTGTCCCACACACACCATGCTGTGGCTCACCACAGTGCCCACTGACACCCTGTGATCCCAGTGTGCTGGTTTGTGCTGGGTCAGGGGCCAAGTCAAGATCATCACCATCATCAGCCAGAAGTGAACTGGGCAGCTACCCCAAATTGCCACTCTAAACCATGCTGCTGTGCACTCTTCACGCTGCCACCACAGCTGGTCCACTGTGGTAGGGAATCTTTTCAAAGGGTTTTATAAAGTGCCCAAATAAAAACTAGTACGTTTTCCCCTCCTTTCTCATTTTAAACTGAGTTTTCAGGCAAGCATAGGTCACAGAAACTAGAACAAGCTTTCACACCCAATTTGATTCATGAAATTATTTTTGAAAGTCACAAAAATAGACTTAAATTGTCTTAAAAACAGAAGGATTGGGTGTCCTTTTGCTCTTTTTTGATTTCCTCTGTTTCACTGGATCAATAGTGAAAGCACCTGAAGAAAGGCTAAGAAGGAAATTTTTAATAAAATACTTGTTCTTATGGTTAGTGCTAATATGGGTGAGGTGGGGATCGTTGAAGTTAGCATCCACATTCTCACAGTGGAGAGAAACTGCTGAACACACCTAAAGCTTGGTCTACAGTCCACCCTGCATTATATTTGAAATGGACTCCCACCGTGTCCTACCTTGGCTGTGCGTTGACTTGGTCATGAGACAGATCCATGAAAACAACCGTAGTCAAGGAATCATGCTCTGTCCTCACAAGAATTTTATCAGGGAAGAGATTGATAGAACCTGATTTATGTTGCCATGTTTTCTTCCTGCCAAGCAAGGAGGAAGGAGCTGCACCAAGGCAAACTGCTGGTTTACTCATCTGCCACCAGCTGTGTATTGATGAGGTTCCACTGGTGGGCTAAGACTGCTGGAGTTGAGGGGGATCCTGTCAGTAGAAAAATGCCTTGATGACTAAGTACCAGTAAAACGCTTATCTAGAAGCAGATCATCATTTCTCCATTCTGAAGAAAATAGAGCTAAACTGAATTTAATTTCATCTGTGAGACAGGGATTAAGCATTGGGGGCTGAGGATGCACTGGATATATTTCTTGGTCAGTTCAGTTAATTTTAATCTGATTCTTCTACTAGATTCCCTGGAATTATCTTGGATTCCCTCTTCCCAGATTAAAGAAACAGCCTAATGCTGCAGACTTTCCTGATGGGGTCACTCTAACCAGGGCATAAACAGTACCAAGTCTGGAGTGTAAAATTATGCCTGAAAATTTCTCTTGATTTTTTGCTATTATTGGGGGTACTCTGATGCCTAAATTTAAGCACATAATATAAATGACTGAGAAAGTAGTTCAGTCTCACCTAGTTCTTATACAGATAATAGAGGGCTATACGTACAAATTAGATGGCCCAACTAACCTGCAGATCATACAAAAAGCCGTGGAAGCTGATGACCTAGTTGCTCACATCTAGAATTTTAACACTAACACTATTCTAATCTCATGCCGAGACCACATATCATTCTTGATAGACTTTTATTTAATTTGGTTTTTAAGTCATGCTTTGATGGACAATCTGGATCTCCCTAAAAAGCATTTTCTTTAGCATGACTGTAGGAATCCTTTCTTCTCTTCTGAAGTCAATCTCCTCTGCTGGTGTTTATCCCTATTCTCTTTCATTTTTGCAGCGACATTCATGTAGTTGGCAGGTTTTTTAACATCCCCATTCAGTATTCCTTAGACTGACAAATGTTCAGGTGCCTTCAGTCTTCCTTCACACACCACATACATCACTTGTTTGACCTGATTGTGATCACTTCCTCATTTTTAATTTTTACCCTCAGTTTTCCTGAAATACCATTAAAAAGCAGGAGGGAGTCTGCTTTCTGAGACAGCTCTTCTGAATGGAAAAAGGGATAAATCACCTCACTTGTTTTACATATAACATTGCCTGCTTATACACCCATTTTCCACAGAAGTGTGATGTTGGTAAGAAGCATGCTCAAGAAGCAGCATTTCACTGGAATCACGTTTCCTCTCCCACAGCTGGCTGTGCTTTGCCTTCTGTTTTGGAAGTCAGTTGACTATTCTTATGGAGATGCAGAACTTTTCACCTTTCCTTATCAAGAAGCAATCCGTTTATCTCACACCAGTTTGCTGCAGTGCTCCATTCACCATGAGCACTCTGAAGTACAGTCCCAACTTCTACGGTGTTTGCTCTCCTCTTCCCCTACTCCCCTGCCATTCCCTGATGGGATGGTTTTTGTTAGACTACTTTCTCTTTCCCATGCCTTTTAAAACATTAGGGGAAATACTAAAAAAACTGGCTCCAGTGTGGATCCCATCCCAGGTGTTGTGGATTTGTGCTTAAAGGACTAAATCTTAGACAGCCACATCAGATGGCCCCAGCAAAATGAGCTTTTTCAGAGAGGGTTTCACCTGGCCTGTCCTTGCTGCCTCTCTCCAGACCCATCTATCTTTCCAAGGGTGTGTACTGCTTTCCCTGTGCTATGATTTTGGGGGAGGCAAAGTGAAAGAATTAGCCTGGACTGAAAGCTCTGCTTGCAATCCGGTGACCATAGCATAGGGTTTCTGCCTTTGGGAACCATAAACTACAGCTCCCTCCCACCACCTCACCCACCATAACCTCACCATAAACGTGTGTCCTCAGCTCGTGACCACCTGCAGAAGTGCCTCTCCAGGGTTTCTTTGGAAGGTGGACATCAGGAGCACATGCCACAGCAGGTCACACAGCCTTCAAATCACATCTAAAGCCACAGGCTGTGGAGCAGGATAAATGATACAGCCTCAGGGCTCTGCCATTGCGTATAAGAAATTAAAGTGACCACCAAAAGCCCTAACAGAGTCAAGATCCATGACCATCTCCCTTCACTGTGGAATGTAACCCTGCCACAGGGGAAAACCTGTAAGGGCTGTACCCTGGACCTCAGTCATTATGAAGCTATGAGCCCCTCCCTGCAGCTTTGCTTTGCAATTTCTTATGTATTTTATCCTTTCTTTAATTTTTCTCCTTTCATGCCTTTCAAGTGATCTGCTTCAGTGCTGGCTCACAGCACGTCAGTATTGCTATTAGGTAACTGTGTCTAATGAATCCCAAAACCCTAGAAAGGCTTCCAAGAGGTCTTATTTTATTTACAGAGATGAAGGGGCTGATCAGCTTTTCTGGAAAAACATGATTTTGGGGAAAAGGGGCTCTCTCAAAGTTACTTTACGACTCATTTGATTTTTAAATGAAAATAAACCTTTAAGTAAACTTGTACACTGACACAGTGTGCTGCTTTCAAGGTTTTTTCTTTTCTCAATATTTTTACACATATGGACAAAATTCCTGTTTTTTTTCCTCAGCAAAAGAGGTTTCTTTTCCTAAACATGTAGATATAATCTTGCACAAAGACATAATTCTCAAGCTAAAAAATATATGTACTGGCAAGGAATAAAAATATAAAGTATAATGCTGGAATAACCAAGAGATTAATTATTTCTGTAATCCACATTTCTGATGAAAATGATGCATACCTTTCTGAGTGACTATAGCTGTCTTTTTCCCTGGTAATTGTGGCATAAAGCAAGCCTCTCCATCTAATAACAGAAATTAATAGAACGTTTCTTTCAATTAGGCATATGAAAAATGTATTTCAAAATCGAGCCATTACATGGAGTTTAGCATTTAGAGCTGGACAGTGTGTGATCTTAATTCTTCTCTCCTTTGCTAATTCAGTTTACCTACATTCAGTTTATAAATCCATTAATCCTGGTCACTCCACTGCTCCTCCCTGGAAGGACTTTCAGCAGAAGTGTCACGCACAACAGAAGAGTAGGAAGGGAGCTTGAATTAACAGAGGTTTCCTAACAAGGGCAGATTTGCAGTGCTGCAGATGAATCTCTGAGCACTGTCTCCTATCAAAACCAGGAACTTCCACAACATCACCTCAACAGACAGGTGAGATACAGCAGGCTGCTTTAGTCCACGTAGCAGCTAAACACTAAACACACCTGAGATGCCTAATGTGAGGAGGTGGGACACGTATTTTCCCCATTCATTCCTTCCACCAACAGACATTCAAAAAGATCACTAGAAATAAAAATTTACCTGCTTTCTTGGTTGACATTTGCCAGCAGATGTGTGCCGTGAAACAGGCTTACTGCTTTCGGGAGGTACCCCAATAATAGTGCTCCACTCGTTCCTAAAAGAAGTAGGATCCCATTTTCATAAACCAGACTAACAACTGCCTGTGGGCTTGCCACTGATTTCCATGGAAGCAGGATTGTTCTCCACCTAAAGTATCTGTGTTCTGAAATTATTAGCAAAACAGTTTTAATGAAGGTTTCACTGCAGTAATTTTACTGTTACTGGTGTTATTAATGTTCTATTTTTATTATTTCATTAAAGTACTGAGATATAGACAACACGGAGACACAGAAGCTAAGATAAGGACTCAGTAGGAGGTTAAATGCCCACTGATAATTAACTGCCCCTCTTTTAAAAGGCTGGGGCTTTGAGGATCATGCTGTTGGGGAAGAGATGGGGAGAAGAAGCAGGGTTTTGTTCTAATTTAAAAAGGGGTGACAAAAAAAGTATGGTCATTGCTGGTTTGCTATACTGTAAGCATTCAAGGGTCTTTGAATCAGCCTTTAAGTTTAGCCTGAGTTAATCCATTGAAAGTAGATGTTGAATACTCTCTTGATCTGTAACGTTTATAGGCTTTGGAGAAGGAATCAAGCAAGGGAGAGATTTAAAGCTTCAGACAAGCAAAACCTTGCTTGACCTTGAGCACCCTCTTCTCTTTAGGAGAGAGGCTGAGCATTTCCTTTTAATCTCACTGACATTTTCTAAATCCCATTGTCTTCGGTGGAGCCCACTGTTATTACTTCAGGGCTTTGTTGAAGAGTCTTCACCCTTCTACAATGCTGTTGATCCTTGAGCTTCTGCTAGCTCCATCAGATGCTGTTGTCATTCCCCTTTTAATATTTCTATTTACAGTTTTTTAGGTGAGAGGCCACCATTAAATCAGATATTGATTGGTTTATTTTCAGATTACTTTATTTTGAGATCTCAGATTTACTCCCTATGATTTTTTCTAATACATACAGCAATCCATCCTTTCTACCACTGATTTATTTTATATGATGTCATTAATGTGTCTCTAATATATGCCTCTTCAGTTGCATTATTCCTGCTCCATCTGAAGAGCAGCTCAGGGCTGACCTCACTTAGCTGAAGGAAAAGTAGACTTCATCCTGTGAGAAAGGAATATCTCAGGCTCCTAAACACCCAAAAGCATTTCAAGAGACTGGTTGAAGTTCATGAGAGCCCAGTAAGTACTCTGCTGGCACATTTCTTGCTGAGCATAAAGGCACTGTGCTGAGTCCTGCCAGTTTATTTGCCTGTCCCTCTGTCTTCTGACTGCCTTGTCAAGAGAAGGAACTGGAGATTCCAGGCTGAGTCATCATTTTCCCGCTGGGGCCTCCCTGGTTTCCAGCTCCTCTCCAGCCTGCACACCAGAGATGTTGTAGCTAAACCATCTTTTCCACCTTTTACTGTTTTACACAGCAGCAGTGTCATTGATTCCATGTCCAAAACCAAGACAAAGCAAAAGGAAAGCCCTGCATTTTGGAGCTCTAAAACTATCCTTGAAAATATGTTTTCCCCAGCTTCACAAGTAATAATGAGTTACGCTTTCATATTTATATCCTAAGCCAACACTACTGAAACATTCATCAAAAGGTTAGTATGGCAGGGCTTTTCAGCCCAATGGGATCTTCCCCGTGGCTATGTACTCAAATTAGAGATGCATACTGTAGCAGGCAGAGGGTACGTTCATTGGAGTATCATTCAATGTAAACAGAATGATGATTGGGGAGAAGCTGACAAGAGAAAAGGATGAGGACGGTACATTAATGAGCTCTCCTAAATCAGCGTGCGTAACCATCTAACCTCTTCAAAAAGACAGCAATCGGCACCCAGGAAAATAACTCACTGTAAAAGAGATGTCTCTTTTTACAGTTGCGGTTATTACTTTGGCTGCATGGGCATTGTGTGCACTTTATTTAGAGAGAACATCTGACACATTTTTTTCTTTTCTGGTAAAGAAAGTGTATTTTAGTCAATGGTATTGATTTATTCCTTTCTTGCTTAAACAGGAAATTGTCATTTAATCAAGACTTCCCTGTCAACTCAGAGGTAATGAACTATTTTATTGACATGCTTTTCCTTGTAACAGTTATTAGCAAGTTCTCCATTTCATTGTCCAGGATACAATTTTCTTTATTACTGTCTTCTTTTTTACTATTATTACATTTGTTTCATTTTGCAGCAGTGAGCTAGTTATGGTTTATTTAAAAAAAAAAAAATAAAAAAAAATCACAACCACACAACAAAATCCAGCACATTACCAAATATATGTCTGCGGTGAATGTAGGAACTGTTTTCCTTCCTTCATTTAGAGCAGAAAAATTATACTGCAACAAGAATTTCTGTAATTAATTGGTAGAAGTGATTTTCACAAACATGCTCCTGCTGTGAGACCTTTTGCCGCAGATTAACTTTTACATCCACTCCAGCCAAAAAAATGGCAACTAACAAGCAGTTCAATAACCTCTCTCCCTACTCCACCAAGCTGTTCCTGTAATCAAACTTTTTTATTTTTCCATATCCAGCCATTGTAGGAAAATGGACCAGTTGTGAAGAGGTAAGATAAAATGGGGTAGAATATCAGTACTACTTTTCTGTTTGTGTTCTCAGTAAAGGTTTTGGCACGTCCCTGCTGTTTCTGATGTAGATTACCGACTTGTAATGGGACTTTGCAGCAAGATGCTGGCTCATTTTCCATGTGGTTAAAATTTCTTCACGATATTTCTCAAAAGAGCACAATGGGGATTAGAAATAGCTGCAACATCTCATTTTTTGAGATCTGCTGGTTAAGTGCCATTGTTCTGGAGTCATGCACGCCCTCTGCCCAAAAGCCAGATCCTGCACGTCGTGTTGAAGAGGCGTCTATATGTCTGACCTCCGTGTGCAAGCAGAACCTCCCCCTCCCACAGCCTACAGCTCAGCAGTGTCCTGGCCACACCCTGGCAGCCAGAAGTGGTCACAGCTGCCTGGGCACTGCCCCACTGCCCCACACCCCTGCTTGCTCCCCACAGCCATGGCAGCAGGTAGGAAGCTGGAAGGGTTCCTAGGACTCAGTGAACCAGAAGGTAACCAACCTTGGACCATGTGCCCAAGGGGAAATATATCTGCTCCTTCTGAGCGCACACAGAGGAGACAGTGGAGATAAAATTCAGCTTTATCATAAGCATCATAATATTCTCTGCTTATGTAAGGTCTGATCTTCCAGAGAGAGGTGGAGGGTTTTGGGTGCTATTTGGACCAACTGTCCTTCTCGAGGACTTGGACCTGCAGATTACAGCTCAAAAACGTGAAGCAAGCAAACCCCAAAAATAATTTCTAAAACTTTCTGAGCCAGTCACACTACTTTGGAAGGGGCAGCTCATGATTTTTGAATAAGTCAAGGAAACAACAGTGAAATCCCATTAGCTGTAACAGGCAAGAGATGGTCTTTTGACTTTCTCTCTCCACACCATTACTCATGCTTCCAGTGGAACCAGGATTTCACCCAGCCTCCTCCAGCTTTTTGCTGTGGTCTTGTCTGTGCCTAAACCAAAGAACACAAGTTTATATTCAGGGCAAAGAAATCTTTGGTGTAGCTTCTAGTCACACAGTACCCGCCACAAACAGGAACTGATTAGTGACCAGACAAAAAAAAATAATTAAAAAAATCATTTGAAAGATTCAGGTAACTCTTCAATACTGTGTATACTGTCAATAGAATATGTTTATGTAAATTGTTGGTTTAATATAGATTAATTTTAACATAGATTGCTCTATATTGTTTTTTTCCCTTTCCTTACCTTCCATTCCTTTCACTTCCTCTTTCCTTCTCCTTTATTTTCTCTCCTTTCCTTTTCTCTTCCTTTCTTTTTTTTTTTCCCATCCTAATATGATTTTAGTTTGTTTGTCTAGAACTTTGCTAGAAAGATGGCTTGTAGATTCAAATTACAGTAATCTCCTTTTCATATTCAGAAATGAACTATAGACTGCCTGAACTATGTAAGCAGGAAGAGACACACACCTGACTCCCACCCGGCCTCTGCAGTATGTGTGTCAGATACCAGAAGATCTTCTCCTCTCCCATCAGCACAGCTCTTATTCTGGAGTTGAAGGCAGTACAGGGTTCAACAGAAGCAGAAGTACATGTTTGACCACTCCACTTGCAATTCAGCTACAGAAATCCTTGCCACAGGATGCTGCAGGACAAGTGCATTGGGACAAGTGCTCCGAGGACAAATGCCACTTCTGGACCACAAAATTCAAAATTCTCAGGTCACTGGAGCCTGGGGGAATATTGAGGAGGCATGAATTCATTTACCTTGTCATCTTCCTAGATGTCTACTGTGGACCACCAAAAAAGGCAGAATATTGGGTTAGATGGACTATTCTTGTGGGATTTTTTTAATCCTTAAGCAGTCAGGTAAAAAGAAAGTTGTCAGTCCTCAGAACGCAAAGTCTTGCAGCTCCTGGCAGCAGGATCATCAGGGTCGATGTTTCCCAAATGGCTTGCTGTGCAGCCCAGCCAGAACCTGATCTCCTTATAACACTGCATGGAGAATTGCAGGATGTTTAGTTTTGATTCCAAATGTGAAAGAAAGCAAATATCAAACTCCTCCATGAAACAGAATTACCATTCTCCATCCAGCTGCATTAACTATTCATGACTTCACTGCACACAGAATTTTGTTTCGCATTCCTTTAGTGCAATGCTTCCCAAATTGTGCTAAATGTACCACAAGTGCTACAGAAACAGTCTCAGAGCAGCATGCCTGTGCTGCCCAAAAATTTTAATGGTTCCTCCTCTGCTTGCCAATGTCAACAGCACTGCCAGAACAAGCCCAGTTTGGTACACCTAACCTAGAATCTGTCATCCCATACAGTTACCTCATTATAAAACACAGCTAAGCATGAAATAGCCCACGTCAAATAAATAGACCTCATCTGCCTGGTTAAATCTTTGCTTTAAGCAACATCTCAAGCATACTGGCAGTCTTGGAGGATATCACGATGGTCTCCTGGTTCAGAAAATGAGCCATGAAGTGCCACACATTAAGTGGGAAAGACCATCCACAAGGAGCAATGCAGGAGGAAGCCTCTGAGAAACAAAGGGGAGCTGGAGATCTAGCTGAGGTTTTTTCCTGCTATGATTTGAATGGTTTATGATGTTGTTTAACGTCTTTTGACAGTGGGATAGAATGTATCCTCAACGAGTTTGCCAACGACACCAAGTTCAGTGGTGTGGTTGACATGCTGTAGGGAAGGGATGTCATCCAGAGGAACCTGGACAGGCTTGAGGTGTGGGTTTGTGCAAATCTCATGAAGTTCAACCAAGCCAAGTGCAGGGTCCTGCACCTTGGACATGTCAATCCCAGGCACAAATGCAGGTTGGGCGGAGAATGGCTGGAGAGCAACCCTGAGGAGAAGGACTTGGGAGTGCTCATGGATGAGAAGCTCAACATGAGGTGGCAGTGCGTGCTGGCAGCCCAGAAGGCCAATTGTATCCTGGGCTGCATCATAAGAAGCGTGACCAGCTGGTCATGGGAGGTGATTCTCCCCCTCTACTCTGCTCTCGTGAGTCCTCACCTGGAGTGTTGTATCCAGCTTTGGTGTTCTCAGCACAGGAAGGACATGGACCTGTTTGAGCAGGTCCAGAGGAGGGCCACAAAGATCAGAGGGCTGGAGCACCTCTCCTACAAAAACAGGCTGACATAATTGTGGTTGTTTAGACTGGAGAAGAGAAGGCTCGGGGGAGACCTTATTGCAGCCTTCCAGTATCTGAAGGGAGCCTACAGGGGAGCTGGAGAGGGACTCTGTCAGGAAGGGTAGTGATAGCACAGGGGGGAATAGTTTTAAATTGGAAGAGGGGAGATTTAGATCAGATACTAGAAAGAAATTCTTTATTGTGAGGGTGGTGAGACACTGCAACAGGTTGCCCAGAGAAGTTGTGGATGCCCCATCTCTGGAAGTGTTCAAGGCCAGGATGGATGGGACTTTGAGCAACCTGCTCTGGTGGGAGGTGTCCCTGCCCATGGCAGGGGGTTTGGAACTCAATGCTCTTTAAGGTCCCTTCCAACTCTAACCCTTCTATGATTCTGTGAATTTCTATCATTCAGCCCTTCTGCAAGATACTTTGCAGTCTCCCTTGTGTAAGGATGACATCTGCACCTTAAATAATATTGGTAGAAAAGAATGTTATGTTTGAGAGATGGAAATTTTCAACAAATCTTCTAAAACCAAAACTTTCCATGATAAGAGATCGAAGTCTTCTGTCCAGAGTCCATGCTTCAGGAGTCCAGTTTCCCATCATGAATCTAACAGTGTTCCAGAGGTCAGACCAGGGAGCGTCTTATCCTCAATATAAAATGTTCATCCCTGAGTCCCAGTCTCTGAATTCTTTGCTGAGAGCAGCAAGCAAGTAAACCAATGAATCTGTTTTATAATATGTTGGAAGACGTTTGCAAGAATGATTCCTAAACTACACTGATCTGACGAAAAACTTTTTTATTAGTACCAACGTAGGAGATGTCTGAAGCATTTGCTTGGACCTGAAAGGTTTGGCTTTGTGCAATAACCTGTTATCTGGACTCTCTGCATCCCCTTCCGATTCTCTGGAAGGAGGACAGCTGAGACCCTAAACAGACCCTATTTTCAAGAGTCAATTTCCTTTCCTTCTGCATGTAACACTAGCTCTAGTGTTTTATCACCCTCTTCCCATTTGTCTTTTCGTCATCCCCTTTCTTGACTTTAAAGCCTTTCCCTCTAATCCTGCTAGCAGAAGGTTATTTTCCCTCTGGATTAATTGGAGTCTCTCCAGCCCACACCAGCTCCTCTTTCAGAGAAGCTTCACATTACATGAATCTAATATTTCTTCTGCCAAAAATTTGTTTTCAAAATCCTGCTTGTTCCTTCTTTGCATTCAGTGTTCACAAGACTCATAAGGAAGTCAGCTGCAGCCCCCTCCTCCGGTCTTATTTTTCCCATGAGGCTGTTATTTGTGTCACCAGTAGCATCTAATGAAAAGCAGCCTTCCCTAGGTGGGACTCAAACTGTCCATCGTGATAGCTCTGTCTTCTTTTATGCCTTTTTTATCTTTTTTTTTGTCATACAGGCAGGCCTGCCTAATTCAGAGTCGCCTTTCAGGAGCAGCTGCTGTTTTTCTGGCTTCCAGATGGTGTCTCTCAGATTCTGATACCGTTACTTGCTTGCTGTCCTTCATCCTCATCTCCAGTGTTTCTTCAGGGAGTAGATAGAAACACACAGCAGCATCTGTCTGTTATTTCTAGCTTCCTTCCCCAAAAAGACGTATCTCTCTGCACCAGCCATGCTTGTATCTCAAGCCACTTCATGTAGGAATCTTTGAAATCCAATACTTCTGTTTTGTTCTTCTAATGAACGTGCATTTTTGTACCTGAGTCTTTGCAGTAAACAAAAAACTGTCCTTAATCACACCAGAGCCACCATTGTGCCCACTGACAGCAAAAAATGTTTCTCCCTTGCTGATTCTTTGGTCTTGCTCCGCAGCAAAGTGGGCACCCACAAGGTGTGTGAGCAAAGCTGTCATAATGGGGACCGGTGGCTCTTTGACCTCTTTGCAAACTGCACCTCAGACAGTGGTACCTGAATTTCATCTCTCTCAAAGAGTGCTTAAAACTGCATGCTTTCAGTGGCATTTCAGACTCATACACTGCATGTGTGAAGTGCCACTTCTTTCTTCACGTTCATGTATGGTGCACAGCCTCTGTACTTGCTCATTGTATTCTCAGAAATAGATGGGTTTCAGCCTTCTCCATAGGGCTCTAAACCTATTAAAATCCAAATTGCCCAAACAGTTGTTACAAATTTCAGTACCTCTGTAAATCTAGACCTTATGTACTGAACTCCTTTTGGTGACTCGCAATAGGTGACAGGAGAGCAACTTATGTCTTCCCTTCTCCAATACATACACGTCTTACAACAATGAATTTATCAGTATCGCCTTTTATAACCTTAATATCTGTCACTGTAGTCTGGTCTTGCATCCTGCCTTCTGCTGCTCCTGTCTGGTTTCTTTGCTTTCTGTCTGTAACTCAGTCCTTTTCTTTCTAAATGGGTTTGTCTATTGCCCTGTCATTAAAATCCCACTGAAATCTCCTGTTGTGCATTAAGCAACATGACTAACTTAAGCTAATTCCCCGTAGACACTCAGGGGTTTTTGTCCTAATTCTGTAAGAAAAAGACTACCTGGCACCATTCTGATGCCATCTAAATATGCCAAATATAGTGAACGGTGAAACGGAATGGAAGGATACAGGCTCTTCAGGAAGGATACGCAGGGAAGATGAAGAGGGGGTGTCAGTCTCTATGTCATGGACCAGCTGAAGTCCATGGAGCTCCACCTGGGGATGGATAAGGATCTGACCAAGAGTTTACAGGTCAGGATTAAAGGGAGGGCAGAGACAGGTGATGTTACAGTGGAAGTCTGCTACAGGCCACCTAACCAGGAAGGCCAAGAGGATGAGGCCTTCTATAGACAGACATGAAGAGCCTCACATTCACAAGCCCTGGTCTTCATGTGGGACTTCACCAACACTGATGTCTGTTGGAGGGAGAACATAGCAGGGCATAAGCACTCCAGAAGGTTGCTGGAATGCATTGATGACAACCTCAGTGATGATAACCAAAGTGATAAAGGATCTAGAGAGGAAAGGTGCCATACTGGACCTTGTTCTCACCAACAAGGAGGGGCTGGTGGGGAACGTGAAGCAAAAAGGGAAACCTTGGCTGAAGTGACCATGAGATTATGGAGTTCAAGATCCTCATGGTGATGAGGAGGGTGCACAGTAAGTTTGCTACCCTGGACTTCAGGAGAGCAGATTTTAGCATCTCCAGGGATCTGCTTGGTAGAGTACTGTGGGTGGGATAAAGCTTTATAGGGGAGAGGTCTAAGAAAACTGGTTAATACTCAAGATCACCTCCTCCAAGCAGTGTATCCCAACAAAGGATGTTGGGCAAAAAAACCAGGAGGCCTGCATGGATGAACAAGGAGCTCCTGAACAAACTCAAAAGCAAGAAGAAAGCCTACAGAGAATGGAAGGAAGGACAGGTGCCTGGGAGGAATACAGAGAAATTGTCTGAGCAGCCAGGGACCAGGTTAGGAAAGCTAAAGCCCTGAGATAAATCTGGTCAGGGACGTTAAGGACAACAAGAAAAGTTTCTATAAGTCTGTCAGTGATAAAAGGAAGACTAGGGAAAATGTGAGTCCTCTCCAGAAAGAAAGATGAGATCTGGCCACCTGGGATATGGAGAAGGCTGAGATATTCAATAGCTTTTTTTGTGAGAATGAGGAATCACCCACTGTAGCAGAAGATCAAGTCTGAAACCATCTTAAGGAAACTGAAGGTGAACAAGTCCATAGGATCTGATGAGATTCATCTGCAGGTCCTGAGGGAACTGGCGGATTAAGTTGTTAAGCCACTATCCATAATATCTGAGAAGTTGTGGCAGTCCAGTGAAGTTTCCACTGACTGGAAAAGGAAAAACATAATCCCCATTTTTTAAAAGATTAAAAAGGAAGACCTGGGAACTACAGGTCAGTAAGTCTCACCTCTATGTCCAGCAAGATCATGGAGCAGATCCTCCTGGAAACTAAGGTACGTGGTATATAAGAAAGAGATCAGTGACAGCCAACACTAAGGGCAGATCATGCCTGACAAACTTCGTGGCCTTCTAAGATGGGTTTATAGCTTTGGCAGATGAGGAAAGAGCAACTGGCATCATCTACCTGGATTTGTGCAAAGCATTTGATACTGTTCTGAATGACATCTTTGTCTCTAAACTGAAGAGACCAATGACCCCTCCCCATCCAGGAAGGGGAATCAGGAAAAAACAAGTAAACTTCAAGGGCTGAAATATAAACAGATTTAATAAAATATGACTAATTAGTTAACAATTGTAATACTAAAGAACCAGTACTGATACTGATACCAATACAAAATATACAAGGATTGCATTTAGCCAATTCTATCAGTAGGAAACTATGTACTCCCAGCAGTGGAGAGCAAATGTCAGACACTGTGGGTGCTACAACTTTGGGAGGAAGGGAAGGCCTCAGGGGTCCAACACCAGGGCCAGAATTTCTCAGGATTGCAGCCATAAAGGAACAGAGAGAGCTTATCAGCAAACTTTCTAACTTATATTGAATGTGACACTCATGGTACAAAATAATCCTGTTGGCCAGCTTGGGTCAAGTGCCAGAGTCACTCCTCGTCCCTGTACCTGACTAACTCAAAAATACTGAGACCTTGAAACCCACACACTATGGCTGGCAATAAAGTAAATATTTTCTCAAACTCAGAGACTGGAGTCTTCTAAAAGAGTGGTTTTCCCAGGCATTAGGTTATAAATTAGTCCTGTGTCACTGAACCAGGACAGAGGATAGATTTAGATTAGATATTAGGAAGAAATTCTTTTCTCTGGAGGTTGTGAGACACTGAAAGAGGTTGCCCAGAGAAGCTGTGGATGCCCTATCCCTCAAAGTGTTCAAGGCTTTGAGTAACCTAGTTTAGTGGAAGGTTTCCCTGCAGGGACAGGTGGTTGGAACTATGTGATCTTCACAGTACCTTCCAACTCTATGATTCCAAGAATGTAGATGACATTCATTCACAAAGCATCCAGCTCACATGCCTGAATTTTCTGGTACCTGCTTCCCACACCTGCTAAATTCCTCTTTAAGTATAATTAATTTTGCTTTCATTTTATTTGTTCTGGCCCTTCACATCCCATAACAAGACTTGAAGGCCTGACCCAGTTAAGACTCCTGCATCCACTAATCAAGGGCTGCTAACTTCTTCGTGCTTTGTTCCTGGTGAGTGAAATCCAGAAGCAGATGTTCACTAAGGCTGGTGGGCACCTCAAACCAGCAACATGAAAAGACCACCATGTGCACAGACCCAAAGTTGGAATTGGCTTTGGACCTTCGCACAGCTGGGCAGTTGTTACAGGAAGGGAGACTGACCTAGAGGAAACTGACCCTGGTTTAGGTACCTCGGTCCTCTTTTTTATCTAACTCATAATTAATTCTGAAGGGTAGCAAAAACAAGCACAGTACTGAAATGGTGCCTTCTCTTAATTTTTTTTCCCCAGTTCATAGCAGGTTTAGAGTTTTGAATCCCTCCCTGTTCCTATTTGAGCCACATGAATGCAGATGCTTGTATTCATTCAGGTGCAACAGGAAATAAATGCTAGTATTTTCAGCCTTCTCGGTCTTTCAAGTCATAGAATATGCAATTCTACACTCCTGTAATATTGTATTTGGCATGGTCTAAAGCAACATCACAGCCCATAAATGACAAAGGAAAAAGAAAAAAAAAATGAGATTAGGCATTTCTGAAGGCAGAAAACAGCTAAACATTTTGGAGGTGCTGGAATTTCACAACTTTGCCTTCTGAATATTCAGCATAGATTGAAGACCATTTTAGAAAAATCTCTACTCTGCTTTACTTCTAATCATTTGGTGAGCTGGAGCTAAGAGCAAAGTTTGCTGTTTCTCTGCAAGAGCATATCGCACAATCCTCGTCTTGGTTTAACCCTTCTGCAGCTCAGTGATATTTCCATTTCTATCCCATTCTGATCATGATATTTTTACTTCAAAATGGGCAACAATCTTCTCCAGCAACATTTAACGGAATTGCAAGAAACAAAATAGCCCTTTTTGAGGAGTAAACCATTTCCTCTTCAGCTTTTTAGAGCACATCATGGAGGATCCTAACTGGAAAACAGATAGTGGGGTGCAAATTTTTGGTAAACAAAGCATAATTTATTAATTTGGATTAGAAATGTTGATTATATTCACCAGTGAGGTTTGTTTCTAGTGTGAGACTTCTCCATAACACGTTCATTTCAGAAAGAGTGGTGACCCAGCTCTCCATTTACGTAGGTTTCTATTCTGTGGCTATATATAGGCACAGATGAATGGAGAGGGAGCAAGTCTAACTTTGTGTGGCCTGTGAACTCTCTGGACCTGAGCCAGCTCCACCCCAGAAGATCAAAAAACAGGTTAAAGTGGAACTACACCCAAACCAGTAAAACCTGCTGGGAAATCTAGTCTATCATTGCTATCACCTTTTGGAGTAGAGCTGGCTTGTGTCTGCCTAGGCTGGTGGATGAATAGAGGTGCCCAAGTCTTGGATGTCCCACTCCCTCCAGAAAAAGCATAATCTATTACGGTTCAAACGAATCTTCTGCAGAGTTCAAGAGATGATCAGTACCATGCACAGAGGGCAAATCTTCATCTCTGATGAACATATAAGAAATGGCTTGTTTGTGTACTCAGATTGTGCAGTGGAAACACATCTCTCAAATCCCAGCACAGCCCACACCAGGTACGCACTGCCCTGGGAAACGAGTTGGAAGTTTTCAGCCCAGCAAGGGAAATCCAGACATCCCAGGCAGGAGGTGGAAGGAACAGGTGCTACATGCTCCAGCTATGTAGAGCCACTGCTTGCAGTCTTCCCATTAACAGTGCAAACGTAAGGGAGAGGGTGTTGGCAGGCAGAGCTGCATGTGTCCTAAGCAACAGCATCCAGCAGGATGGCACCAGGAGCCACAGCTGTTTCCCAGGGAAATAGCTTGGCTAGCTCAGAGCTCCTTTCAGCCTCCTCCGTCTAGATCCATGAAGCTGGTGATGGTCTCCAGAAGGCTTTGCCCATCCAGGTTCCAAACAATGAAGGCCAGAGAGCTTGATGCCATCTGGAATACGAGGCTGGAGGAATGAATGGAAGCGTTTCCAGCACCACTGTGGCATCCCACTTGGAGTTCCTCTTACTTGAACCTTGGTGGCCATGGCTGCATCCTATGTCCCACATAAGGTTGCACCAGAGACCAGTACAATAGTATTATTACTTCCTTCGCTCTTCAGCCAAACTGGGATGCCAATATTGTATTTGAATTATTTTTTTCAGCTTTTGCTACAAATCTTTCATTCAGTTTTCATGTAAGAAGGTCATCAGAGACAGAGCTTGGTCTGAGATATTTTCATTATATACATTAATAATTCTGATTTGCCTAACTGTACAAGGTTACAGACTTGAATGTTAATGTATCCTCAGAGCATGTGATTCCCAGCATACTAGAAAAGGATGATTTTGTGGCTTAAGTTACTGATCTGGAAAAAAAAAAAAAAAAAAAAAAAAAAAGGTTGCAATTGCAAGTAGCTGAGCTGGGAAATCCTGAGAGTGCCTGAAGCCACAGGGAACTCCCAAGACAGCAGCTAAGGTTCAGTCATCTCCCCTGGCAGCAAGATCCTCACTATACATCATGCCATCAATACACCCCCTGAGGCAGGCATTGTCCTTGGAGGAAAGACCCAGGCTGTCACTACCTTGGTCACAGAGTGGCATCACTGGGAAAATGACAGTGCAGAGATCTGGGCACAAAGCACCAGAGCTGTCCTCGCTGCAGGGAGCAGCACTGCAGTAAACCAGGATTCCCTGTAAGAGTCTTGGGTGGCCAGAGCAGGCAGGAAGACAGGCTGGGTGATGGTGGCCACGGGGCCAGCCTACAAACGACAACGATCCCACTGCCAGCTCTGCTGCAGGACTGCTGTGAACATCTGGAGAAGGATCCCAGCAACAGCAGTGAGCTTCAGCTGTGATCTGGGCCAAAACAACTCCCACAAACACAGTAGAAGACAGTCACTTCTCTGAGTACAAGACAAGGTCATGGTAAGGGGGCACAACACGGTGGTGAACTAGCGCAAAGCATGTTTCACAGTTTCACCTTGAGCTGTAGATATTTCTCTTCCTCTGTGGAGAGGGTCATTTCATCAAGCTTTTTCTAAAGTACTCAACTTTTTAAAAGTGTGTGGTTCTGTTGGGTTTGAGGTTTTTTATTAAGGGAGTATTGGTATTATACCCATAGGATGTACAAAACTTGCCTGCTAGTTGGAAAGATGCAGCTGGTCAGCAGATAAAATTCCCCAGGTAGATTTCAGGAAAATGCTTTATTGAAAATAAAGAGGTAGACCTTCAGCATTAAAAAAGGAGAAAAAAAAAAAAAAACACCAAAAAACCAGTCATGGTTCTTTTAGCAGGATTCCTATAAGACAGCAGAGATATTATTAGTAAAAGAAAAGTATCAGCAGAAAAATGTTCACAACCTAGTGCTGATGATTTAAGAGTAGTCAGGGATTCAGCAGACATTTTAATGTGCCAGCAGCAGAAGGCTTAAAAATAAAAAAATAAAAATTGTGATTTAAAGGGGAAGTTATCAATGTTAAAACATCAGTTTGTGTCTCACTTTCTCTCTTTTCTGCTAGGTCTGTCTCTCACCTGTGAATAGCAGAGGCGGCATTTTTCTTTTTTTATTTTCTTTTGAGGGAAAAATGAGTCTAAAAGTGAGCATGTTCACAGTCACAGGGTGAATCCTGCATCCTGCTAGACACATCTTTCCTGGTGGTAGTTTTCCTGGAAGGGGCAGGTTGGTCATCCTCCACACTGTGACAGCACAGCAGGGTGCTCCTGCTCTCCTTGGACTAGTGGGCAAAGAAGGATGAAAAAGCCCTTGCTGATGATTGCCAGTAAACAGCTGTAACCACAGATGAAGATTTCTCCTGTAAGAAAATGATGTCTTGAACTGTTCTTTGTCTGCGAGGTATTAGTCAAGCACCCTCCCGGCTCAGCCTACCTTGAGGTAACCACTCCAAGGCCACGTTCGCTGCCTGCGCAGACCAGTACTTGCCAATGCAGCCCAAAATGCATCATGCCTGTGCCTGCAGCTGTGCATGCTGGCACATCCACTTGGACCACCATCAGGAGAGCCAGCGGACCAGTAGATGCGTTCCATGTGCTGTGGTGAGCAGCGGCTGAAGGCAGGGTCCATACTCGTGGAGGATGGAGGCATTCGCACACTTCCCACTCTGGTGCAGGGCTGTGGGGCGTGCAGAGCCTGCAGATGGTGCTATTTAATTGTTAAAATGACTCCACCTCCCCATCATAAACGCCCGCAGGCTTTGCTTTTGCAGGAACAGCGCTGGCACTGCAGAGCTGCAGCGGCTCAGGGGTTTGATCCAAGTGATCCACAGGGGCGGATGACTCCTAGGGCAGCAGGAGTGGTAAATCACCCTTTGCTGAGACAATGTAGCTTCCTCTTCCCAATTCCTGAATCAGGGCGAAAAAAAAGTAATATCAAGAAAAGGCCAACACTGAACAACACGATGTGGGCACAACTTCCCCTTGTTCAGATAGAGGGGATTGTACCTCTGCAGACAGAGACAGTCATATCTTAGAATCTCCGAGATCGGGTTTGGGTACCCTCCTGGGTGTTTTCAGCTAAGCACACTAAATCCTGAGGTACTCCACTATTGATAAGAAGTACCAGTAGACCATACACAAGGTCGGCCACAAAAGGAGAAGAGACGAATTAGTTTAGATAAAACTTCCAGACTGACAAAAGCTCAGCAGACCTAGCAATGCCAACTTATTCTGCAAAATTTCCAGAGTCTGCCTGAGTCCCTAGTCACTCAAAAGTAACTTTAAAACCTGGCCTAATTTGTTCCCTTCTGGAAGAACAATTCACCAGACTGAAAATGATCTCTTGAAGAACTCTAACTCAGCTCGTTGTTCTGTCCTTGGGACACAGCTAAGCTGTGTGGCTGTACAACACACCTCTAGCTTACAGGGCGTGCAAAGGGCAGAGAGTGCAAAGGATTCTCACAAATTTCCAAGCATAAATTTCCAGCCTCTTCCACTGGAGCTCTGTACCTTTAAACCACACTACTTCTGCTGCAGTGCTTTTCTGCAGCCTTTTAGGGAGAAGGGACGAGGAGGAAAGAGCAGGCAGGATAGGTGGGGAAGGGAAAGGAAAGCAAAAATCCCCAGCAACCTTTGGTAAAAAAAAGTTGCCAAACTGACTGGGAAAAAAAAGAAAGAAGTGGAATGAGGAAGAGGACAAAAAAGTCCTGCAGGGTGAGATAAGGAGACCTGGAGGTGAGCTCTGATGAAGGTGTGTCAAAATTTCATGTGCTTTCTGACATTTATAAACTTATTTGCAGACATGGTTTCATTCTTTCTTTCCAGGACCTGTGGAAGAAATAATTTGCTAAACCAAAAAAATAATATTAGCTATCTATGACAAGGCTTCTTAAATACATCTGAGCTCAGGATCTTTCATACTAGCACCACAGTGCCCCAGCTTTGGAGGTCATGTGTCTGTTGCATCTCAGTAGGCCATCCTTCCTCACTGATCATGGGTGTAATCCCTCCCCGTCCTGGGAGGAACAGGGCTTTTCCTGGCAGCAAAAGAAATTTAACAGTTTCTGATCCCCTACACTGGAGATGTTGCACCACTGTCCCTTAACCATCCTCTTTTTAACACTTTGTTGCCTTGCCTTTTTAAACCTTCCTCTCTATAAACACCCCAAGTGGTCAGGACCCAGGATTTCAGAAACAACCAAGCACAACCATAGTATTAATGCTTTTGCAGAAATATTTTATTTAAACCTTATTGAAATCTTAATTAAGACATGACTATCCTCTGAAGTAGAAAACAATCTAGACTAGATACAGACTGAGACATTGCCACAAGACACCTTACAGTATGGTGATAAATTTTTAATCAATCAAGTTAGTGCATCTTAAAAACTTGCCACCTGTCAGCTCACCAAAAGTATTAGCTCATTGTAATCCACCTGTAAAGTAAAAATAGTTTCATTTAAGCCACCGACTTGTCCCCAAACATACCCCTCTTGATCATGATCCCACAGATCATTCTGTGGTCCAGCATCAGCAGAGATGCAGAAAGCCAGTGCTGAATTAATTCATTGTTGAGGTGAACACATTTTAGAGCCACTAAGGACCTCAGAAGATCCCACCTCCTCTCTTGAAAACTATCGGGAGGTGATGTGAAATAGGCATTGACTTAACCAGTTATGTGACAGTGTGAAGCTGACACACAAGCACCTTCCACATGATGATGAATGATGAAAATGCGGTTTTGATCGCAAAATAACCAGAGGAAAAAAAGTAGTTCTACTTCAGCTAGGAATTCAACTTTTCTGCAACTGGAAGAGAGCCAAACATGTTTGCATTATCGCTGAAAATGCCTCTCTACAAATGTAGGAGGATTTTCAATTCATATACTTTTATCCCAGTTACAGAGAAAGTGTCCCAGAGGGCTGAAATCTAGCACTGTCTAGATCCCACTTAACTCATCCCCCTTACTTATTCTCCTCTGTGAAAGGTTTTATTTTCTCTCCTTCCCACTTCCAAATTGACCAAAAAAAATATTCTGAGGTCTTTGTGAAGGAAGCATACAGCGCCCTGATTTGAAAGGATGAGGCTATATCAAATCAGTGTAGCTAAAGGAATAGGTTACCAGTAAGGTAACCCATCCAGTTACATCCCAAATATTAATGGCAAAGGGCAAAACTTTCAGTTACCGAAATTTTAAGATTCCTAGGAGTTCCCAGAAAGATCTTTTCTTGGCACAACATTATTCATTATCTTTTTTTATTAGTACTACTTTCTGGAAGGAATTCTAAAATCATTTCTAGTAAAAATGGTGAAGTGATATATCGTGATGAGAGCAGAATGTTTATGTGGGAAATCTCGCCCACATTCATAAAGGGTACTCAGATAAATATCATACATAGTCAAATTCAAAAATATGCCTTTAGGACTTTTATCCCTGCCACCTTCCTATTGTAAAAAAAAAAAAAGGAAAAAAAAAAGGAAAAAAAAAAAAGAAAACAAAACAAAACAAAAGAAAAAAAAACACAGAAACCCAGTAAATCCAATATCCTAGTATCCTTGGACAGTGATAATATTTGACAATATTTTGGGGAACATGGCAGATAATAAAATCACTACAAGCTTCAAGGGCGGCAGGGTGGCGAGGAGTGTAGATCTAGAGGCATGAACATTGGATAGCAAAAAGGAACAAGAATGTGGTGTTCCCCTTCTCAAACACAGTGCGGTAAGGCCACCACAGACTAACAACTGCCTGTGCCTCTGCCAGTAAATTAGAAGCATGTGCTACACGCTAGCGCTGAGGATGGCTGGCATGAAATTGTCCATATCCATGTCCGTAAACCTGCTTAATTTTTAAAACACAGTGGCTACAGACAAGCTGCCTGTTGGGAATGGCCACTGGCTTCTGCTAACCCCAGACTGTGCTCAGACATTTTCTGGTCTGAGCTGATCTATCTCACCAACTCAGGCCAAAACCACACCAAGGCCTGTGCTAACAATTTAACAGCAAGGGCAATTGAGTTCAAGCACTCAGGAACATTTCCTGTTTAATTTACTATTATAGAGGTAGCCAGTGTGTCCAGGTTTGACAGATGCATTGGGAAGATGATGTTGAAAAATGGGAAAAGGCTCAGAAGAGGGCCACAAAAGCAATGTGATGTCCATAAAACTTAGTGAGAGGCTCAAAGAGCTCTATTTATTAACTTTATTTAAGGGACCAGAAGGTGTTGATCATGATCTGCAAGAACCCATATAGGAAAAATATTTCCTGTAGACAACTACTTTATACTCCAGGAGTTAAAAAACATTCTGATATCCAGGAGCTAGATAAATTCAAGCCGTACATAAGGCACATTTTTAAGCATTAGAGGAATTAACAATGGAACAAACTAACAAGTGCTCTGATGGATGGATCATGTGTGATCTTTAATTTAATTTGTTTCTAAAAAACATCTTGTGGATACAACAGATGCTTGGGGCCTCATATGGAAAAAGTATCTGAGTTTCTTTGACTTGTGTTAAACAAAAAGCCAGTCTAGATTATTGTACTGGTACCTTCTGATCTCAAATCTATGATTTGATGAAAATGACACTGTCAATACCTCTAAAGTGTAAGTGGGCAGCACGTACACAAATACAGTCAGTCAAAATCAACTCTTCAAAGTCTTGCACCTTCTCTTCTCACCTGTAGGGATGATTTCCACTATACGTCAGATAGATCTATGGTGCTTTTCCCCCCTCCATTTAAGCAGCAGTAAACTTATCTAGTCAAAATGTAGTCTTCCCCAGTAAGGAAAATGCTTCTGTGAGCCTTTGCTGAAAAGATACTCCACACAAGGAATTAGCTGGATATATAAAGATCCTGCCTGTAAAACTTCAAACATAAAAATGGAGTGGGGAAGCGGTTAGAAATCCCTGCAGATCTTGTGGTTTTGAAATGGTTGGATTATATTAATTTGGTTACTGGAATATCTCAGCTTGAAGCAATATCCCTCCAGGAGGAAAGGTATCTGTGCTACTGCCTCCTGTTTCTGCACACTTCCTGTGTATGTACCTTCTATCTGGCACTTCATCATGATGGCAACCCCTACCCTGGAGGCTGAAAGGACTTTAAAGCTGTAAATAGAGTTTTAAAAATGAGATTTCTCTGAAAGCTTAAATTTTCTATTGATGGAAGGTGTCACATTAATGAGTCATTTAGGATAACAAAAAGCCACCTAAGGTGACAATTTTTAAGGGTTCCATCCCCTTATTTCTGTAGCTGTCATTGCACAGAACTAATCCAGGATTTATCTTCTCAAATATTTATGATTTTTGTTGTTGAGTGTAATATACTGAGTTGATAATTAAATCTCTTAGTTTATATACAGAGTTGCATTGTGCAACTTACACTGTATAGGTTGTCTTATTTTTGTGTCTTATTCCTTTTTCTTATTGCAGTAGGTGTCTAGGAATTGCCTGGTGCCTTCCAGTGTTGTATTACGGAGTAAATATTTCTGATATTTTCTAGGTAGTTATTTAGAGAAAATATAACTTATGCTGAACAATAAGAAATTAACCTCTCTGGCATCACAACCTGCTTGCTAGGGACTTCATGCACCCAGATGATGTTTCCTAATCTGCTCTTCTCAGGAAGTAGCCATTAAAGCACCCTAAACCCAAGTGGCACAGTGGAAATAATAGAAGCTTTGCAGCATGTTTTTAAAGACATTTTTAGCATAAGTTCCTAATACCCAACAAATCCAACTCAAAACCAGTATTGAATTACTAGCATGTCAGTTGAGAAACAAGCTCCATCAGCCAGGGCAGCATGAGTCAGTGCCAGAGGAACTTCAGCTGTTCCCTGTGGATCTCCACATCAGCAGAGCACCAAACTTCACACCTCCCCCCAAGAGCATTTTGAGAAAAAACAGCAGCACAAACAGGTGGCCAAACATCTCTGTTCCTCCAAAATCTTACTCTTTTTCTGGGATATGTTACATGCATTTCAAGGTGTCAGCCCCATGGCTTCTCCAATGCACCTTTCACACGGTCATGTGCCAGAGAAGTTGGGTATTCTGCTGTAGGTATGACAACAACCCCCACAGACACCACGATCCTGCTGTCAGGATTGGCCAGGAGCTCTTGCAGCCCTGCTGTCCCCCTCACCCTGCAGTATCCCATAGAGATGTGTCAGTGACAGGAGAGCTACTAGCTGCCTACACAGTCTGGAACCCATCCTGAAAAGATGGGGAGTGCATGTTTGTGGTGTCCCCGGGAACTCTGAATCAAGTTCAGCTTAGCAGTTAAAAGAATAAAGTTTTAACAGCCTCCCAGCTCTGCAAGCTGAGGTAGGTTTGTCAATAGCTGTATGTCTGAGGCTGAGCTAATTTATTGGCTTAAGCATCTTTTTCAAGAGAACTGGATAAAGATACTTTGATGAGGCCATACATTCTTGGACTATGCTACATTTTATTTTATTCATTTATTGTATTCATAAATAGATGCCTCATTAACTGTGCAAATGAATTTCCTCTCTAATTATGTTTACCTTTTATTATATATTTTAATATAGAAAAAACAAGTAAGGGCTGACATAAAATATTGCACTATGTTGAACTCTGTGTTTATCATCTAAAGTATTTTTTCCAAAGTCCTTCTTTGTGAAGCCTTAAAACATTCAAGTTTATTCCTCTTCAGAAGCAAATCAGATTTCCAAATCTTCAGCAGACTGGAACATCCATCCTTCTAACTACTGGTAATATAAATTCTGTAAACACAGGACTATTATTCATCACAGAGCTCTCCCAGTTCTGCAGAAATTAAGGAAATAATTTATGAAAACACATGCATAAAGCAAACCCATGTCTTAGAGAGTCTGTGAGTACACGAGACAATATCACAGGCTTATACACATTCAGAGTAGGATGTTACTTGCATACCTTGATGCTTCTGGCTGATACCATGAGATCAACAGAGAAAGAGGGTGAGATAGGGGCTAAATTTTCACTGGATCTCAGGACAATCTCTTCTGAGCATTTCTAGTATCGTCATAGGCATGATCAGTTAAAGATACGAGAGGCAACACTTGAAGGGAGATAATCCAACTTGTTAGAATTCTTGCTATTAGACCACCGGATTTGCTGCGACAGTGTCCCTGGGAAAACAAGCCAGTAGCTATTTCTGGGTGTTGCTTTCCAAGTGTGAGAGTGTGAATCTCTATTACGCTCCTTCTGCAGACAGGGACTGAACTGGGGGGAAGTGGCTTTTTAAAGATGCTGCAATGAGTCACTGTAAGGGCTGTCGGCATCTCAGACCTCCCTCTCACCCGCTGGTTTAGCAGAAGCCTTTACTGACATCCCTGTAAAATCAAAACTTACAGCCTCATTCTTTGAAGCAGTTACAGACTCATTAAACTTCAGACACAGGGATGGTCCCACTAAAGCCAAAATACATCCTTGTATGCTTCATGTTGAACATCTTTATCACAGAAGCCCCAAAGCTGCCCAGAAATCAAATCCAACTTTAAGAGTCTGTACCCAGAACAGTGTCACTAGCTGTGGACATGTACTGTTGTCCCTCCTCTCTGTGTCAGGTGCTGTGTGATCCACTGACATGTTCTGAAGTACTGCCTCTGGCCAAAATTGTGTTACTTGAAGGTCCCTCCCTCCTGGCTGTTTGAAAAGCTGTAAAAGCTGGAATTGCTATTGTCCAAGGAGAGGTGAGGGCTCCACAGCACGACAGGACAGTGGGATTTTCTCTTCCTTCCACGGGTCTGGCAGAAGCCCTACTCATTTTCTCCGGAGCCCACTGCCAAAGTATCAACCACTGAAGCTCCCAGTAAAAGTTGTGGGAGCTCCGGATTTGAATAAGGTGATGGTATATGACTGAAGATGTGTTTGTCTTCATTTCTGATGCTTCTAGGCAGCTATTTGCTGCATAGGCTTTTCTATAAAATAACCAGTAGAGATTTTAGACCTAAAGAGCTTTATTCTTTTACTGAAATCATCATTAAATGATGGCTAATGGAGAAGTAGAAAAAGAAAACACATTTAAAGGCATCTGCTCTGTGCCATTAGTGATTATCTTTCAAACTTAGACATTATGAGTCAAATTTTCCTCAGCTGAATCTGACTGATAGTTAATGAAACTGCAACTGTTTTGGTCACGTAAGTCTAAATACATTCGTGAAGCTCAAATGCTAAGGTGTAATGTCTTCTCTGGCTATAAGCCTCCCCGGAGCAGACACAAATACATTTCTTCATAATGTGAGTCAGAAGGAACTGATGGATAAAATTCAGATGGACACAAGTTATGCTGTCTCATCCCCCAAAGCTTACAGGAATCTTTTCAGCCACTGTACAACATAGTAGAGGAGAGATTTCTCTCTGTTTTCTTTCTTTACAGACTCAGGATGGTAGAGCCCAATCCAAAAGCCGAATCCACCTACCCATTTGCACAATTTTTCTTTTCAAGTTCTATCTTCTGATAGTTTTCAATTTTCCTACAAATAAAACTCACCTGAAACTGGGAGTTGTATTCATTTGTGATTTTTTTTTTTACCCAATCCACTGATTTAACGCAGTTTGGGTACAGCTTTATTAGCATTCTGTGAATTACTTTGTTGGGTAGCAGACTGCACAAAGAGCAGTCTGAAGGATGCATTAGTAATAATAAAGTTGATGGTGTGATGTGACAGTACGAGGTGGTTTAAGCAGTGTTATTTGGGGTAATTATAATTAGCAGTAGCCATTTGAAGGTCCCAGCATGCATTTTGTAAGAGTAGAAATGTTAACCCTAGTGTCTTGGCCAGTTTCCAGCATAAGCAATTACTTTTTTCCCACAGTAGTTAACAATCCCTTGTTGCTTCAATTAGTTATAGTATTCTTTGGTTTCTCTCTGAGAACTGTTGAGCTGCGTTACCAGCGCTGTTCTACGGTTGTTCTGTTCCAACCGAGAGGTCCCAGTGTTTTAGTTATAAATGAAGTGTTCCCTGCTTGCAAAAGGCTTCTGTAGTCTCAGAGCACTGCATAAATCAATAAACAGATGCACTTGATATTGTACACTGACTTGAGGGCAGGAGAAAAAAAAAAAAAAAAGGAGGAATGGTACCGGCAGAAGAATGACACCAGGATATGAATAAAACACACACACCTACCCCCATGAATAGTACACCGGAGGGGGAAAGGGCAAAGCAGTAACAGTGGGCTTGGTCCTTGAGGAGGAAAACAAAGTCCAGAAAAATTGATTTAGCATTGAATCAAACGCACAGTATCCAAAGAGAGCTTACTCCAGCTAATTTTAGACATGGAAATAAGGAGAGCTAGTCCCCAGACTCCCTCTGTAATGACTGACAGAGAGAAGCAAGCTTCAAAAAGCAGCATGACCAATACCAATTCCTTGTATTTCTATGTGATTCCTTAAATTGGCTGATTTCTTGCATGGGTAGTTACAGCCTTGCTATCATGGTTAAAACTCCTTCATAGCTGCAGTTAGGTAGGGTGTTCCTCAGTTTCTGAAGAACTGTTTGAAGAAATCTTTCCACAACCTAAGCAGTTCTTAAATACCCATCCTACATCCCATGAGTGTTTTACAGCAAAATAATAATTACTATGTCCCAAGAGATCTCTACACAGACAACTATCAGCTACAGCCTGGATGAGTTGAAAGGACAGGGTGTTAGGGACAAAATGTTAACAAATAACTCTTTTGTCTTGGCAACCTAGATCACCCTACCGAGTAAGTTGAACTCTTAACTCTGTCCATCTTTCTTTCCTCTGTCCATCTTTCTTCTACTTTTCTACTTATTCTTATCCGGTTATGAATTTGAACTACATATAGAAGGAGAAGAGGAAAGGAACACTACCAGCAGTTCATCTGTGAGGTCTAGTTTATTGCTGGGGAGGCGGTGGCAAGGGAGTCATGAGAAGCTTTTTTCACTTTCACAAAATGTCATGCTATTGCAGGAAAGCTACTTATATGTCTATGAAACCATCCTCATCCTCACTGTCTGGTGCTTCCCTGGCTCTTTTCCCCTAATACTTCACTTACCTATTGGAGGGCTTTGAATATTCTGGGTAGCTCCTCCTTTCCTTTGCCCTCACAAAAGCTACCTGGATAATTATCCCCTTCTGAGTGAGAGCTGAAGGGTAAGAAATTGAGCTATAAGTATAGAAACCTCAGCTTCATGCTGTTTCTTCTTAATATAAGTATTACTGAGGGGACTTCTGAACCAGTGGGATTCATCTGTTGTGTATCTGAAATGTATAGGACTGTGGCACAAACCCTCCAGGCCACAAAGGGCAGTTCTGCCACATTCAGCTGGGTCTAGTCTTGTTCAACATATTCATCAATGACCTGGATGAGGGAATCAAGTGTATCCTTAGTAAGTTCACTAATGATACCAAATTGGGAGGGCTGGCTGACACTCCAGAAGGCTGTGTCACCATCCAGCATGACCTGGACAGGTTGGAGAGCTGGGCAGAGAAGAACCTGAGGTTCAGCAAGAGCAAGTGTAGGGTCCTACACCCGGGGATGAAGAATTCTGGACACCACACAATAGAGATTAGGGGCAGACCTGCTTGAAAGCACTTCTGAGGAGAAGGATTTGGGGGTCCTGGTAGATAGTAAACTATCCATGGGCCAGCAATGTGCCATTGTCGCCAAGAGGGCCAGTGGAATTGTGGGCTGCATAGGGAAGAGTGTGGCCAGTAGGTCGAGGGAGGTCATTCTCCCCTTCTGCTCTGCACTGGTGAGGCCACAACTGGAATACTGCATCTAGTTCTAGGATCCCCAGCTCAAGGGAGAGAGGAAACTACTGGAGAGAGTCCAGCGTAGGGCAACAAAGATGATTAAGAGATTGGAGCTCCTCCCCTATGAGGTAAGGCTGAGAGAGCTGGGATTCTTTAGCCTGGAGAAGAGGGAGACCTTATTCATGCTTATAAGTATCTGAAGGGTGGGTTGAAGGAGGATGGAGCCAGACTCTTTTCAGTGGTTCTCAGTGACAGGACAAGGGGCAACGGGCACAGGCTAGCACACAGAAAGCTCCATTTGAATATGAGGAAAAACTTCTTTATGATGTGGATGACAGAGCACTGGAACAGGCTGCCCAGTGAGGTTGTGGAGTCCCCTTCTCTGGAGACCTTCAAGACCCACCTGGATGTAGTCCTGAGTAATGTGCTCTAGGCAATCCTGCTTTAGCAGGGGAGTTGGACTAGATGATCTCTAGAGATCCCTTCCAACTCTGACAATTCAGTGATTCCATGATTCCGTGATTGTTGACAGGTGATATCACTTTTAGTTGGGCCTTATGTTTGCTTTCTACTTCAGATATGGGGTATGACCCATTAAATACCCTTGCCTTATGATCTAGCTATAAGCTATTACCCCAACAATCATTTTAGTATCACAACCCTATTTGAAGGAAAAGCTACAACAGAGGACAAGGAGATCTCATTAAACAGTGTCATCCAGAGAATGGAAGTTAAGTGGCAGAAAGAAAAGCTCCAGTTTATATGTATCTTTTAGTAGTGCAGACAAGATCGAAATGGTTTGCAATAGTCCTGCTTCCTCCTCACCTTCTGAGAAGAATAAACGAGTCTTTGAAATTTTTTCCCTCCGTTCCTGTAGCTGCACAAATAGGGGTTTATTCAGTATCTAAGGAAGATGGAAGGGGGCACTAATGAAGAAAAAACAGGACACCTATTATAAAATATCCCAGAAGTCCATTTGTCTATTCATTCCAATATTTGTAACTTCAGTACTTAGAGGAAAGATGAACCTTCATGTCCTGGTCAATAGAGTGCTGAATGGTGTGGAATAAATGATAGATCACCTGTACAACTCCAAAGCTATCTTCTCCAAATAGTACCTAATTTACACACAGCAGGGAGAGGAGATAAATTTACTTTAAATTTAGATAACAATGGCAAAAAACCCCAAAAGCTAGAGAAATCATCTGGCAAAGAGCATGGGAAAGGAATATGGAGAATGAATTGTAAGAAACTAGTTGTCCATACTTTTTGTAGGACTGTAATGTCCAGAGGTTGTTACTTCAAGGAAAAAGAGAAGTGACGAATATTCCTGGTGTAGTACATGATGCTGTCACAAGGAACGGTAAGTAAAATCAGGATTTTGCATATTATTTTCTTTGAACTTGGGTGAAAGATAAAACTCAGGATCACAGAAAAGTTAAGGATGACAATGAACACCTCTGAGGCTGAGGAAATGGGTTAGTTGTGTCATATTCAGCTGTGTAGTTGTTCACAATTCTCTATGGGTAATAAATAGATAGGCAGGGTGGATGTCTGCTCCAGAAAACTTCTGTGGATTAATGATAAACCACAGCAGCAACGCTCCAACAATTAATAAGAACAATTAACACTAAAGAGACAGCAGAATGGAAAGGGATTCAACTGGGGAAAGAACCCTTCTATTTTGGAAATGAAACAATGTTCACATTACCATGCATGCATTACACACACACAATACTCTAATAAATTGTAGATTTAATCCTGCAGGTCCTGTAATTCAGACCACAACAGAGCTATTGCCAGAGCAGCCCCTCAGCAGAGCTGGCTCAAGGTGCAGTGACGTGTCTGGCTTGCAAGAGGTCACTGCCAAATTAGCAAGATAATGCAACCTTGTCATTTTATGCCAGTATGAGCCAGAGCTGTGCCACGCTGCATCTAGCCTGCTCCCCTGCAACCTCACACACTGTCAAGAGTTCTTCTGTTACAATGACTTTTGCAATGTGTCTGTGGTTCTGAGCATGTAATGGTCTCCAGACAAGATGAAAGGTCAGACAGGACTGTCTTACCTGGATCCCCTTCACCTGAACGATAGTCCTGAACAATATCTATGAGATCAGGAAGAGAAGACAGCTGTTGGGACTTTGACAAGTGGGACCAGTTGTCTCTGTGCCAGCATGTACCACTGAGGTTTGGGGAAGTCCCGGCTAATTACTTTGTGGGACAATTAGTGGGGCGGCCAGTTATATTTATGAACTCTGCAGAAAGAAGGACGAAGCAGTAATAGTCTTTCTGCATGCCCTGCTGTTATGTCCCGGTTTCTTGTTGTTGTTATTATTATTAATAATATTATAATTCTTATCATAGTATTACATATAATATATGATTTTATATACAATATAAATTTATAATGAATGGATTTAGAATATAGAAACTATATAATAATATGATAATGAATTTATAATGTTTCTATTACAAAATATATAATATTATATGTAATTCTTATTATATTTCTTCTTATTATATATCTTATTATCTTATTGTTTTTATCCAGTTAATATTATTATTAGTATTGCATTTCTTGTTGTTTAGCTGCATCTTCTTTTGTTCCAGGCTTTCTGCAATCCTTGATATCCCATCTCAAACATAATCATCTCAAGACTATGTAAGCACAAGCAGAGATTACAAAGATTTAATTAAAAGAAAGCGCAGACCATGGGGGAAGAAAAGAAACTTGCACCTGGAAAACATGAGGAACAGAGAACAGCGGGTGAGAAGGAAAGCAGGCAGTTTAGCAACTAGGACTAGAAATATTGACTATCCTATACAGCTTCTTGCATCATCTCGCTTCCATTACTCCAAGATATGGTCTGTGGCAGACTTGGTGCTGCATTACTGATTTGGTCTAGAAAATGCATCTACAGAGGATGATTAAAGGTATGAAGGGTATCTGACGAGATGGGCTGATTTTCCTACACACACATGCCTCCACTACCTAAAGCATCTCCCAATGCCTATCTCACTTCACAAGCATGGCACCAAGCTATGAATAGTGTCCACTGGGAACACAATTCCCACGCCAAACACACAGGTCCTGCTTCCTACAGCAAACTCTTAACTGCTGGGCCACCAGAGAGCAGCCAGCTTCCAGGATGAGGTGCACACCTGGGTCTTGCTCCCTGGTTTCAACCACGGGTTTCTATTCTCCTCAAGCAAGAAAATGAAACCAGTCACTGCCTTCGCCCCCGCTGTGCTCTTCCCCTGGACTATTTTAGGATGATTGCCAGTAGCATCTCTCTGCTGCCTGGGCTAACTCTGTGGGCAGCTGTCTTTCTGCAAAGGTCTCTGCCTCTGATTTGCCACCTGGACATGTGTGAGAGACAAACATGGATGACACACACCATTTGCCTCTGGATATTTTGGGGCAGTCTGGTTCTCAGCATGAGCAGAGTTAGTCTCCAGATTAGCTCTCCTGGAGCCAAGACTCTGGACAGCTGGGCAGGAGGAGACCTTAGCAGGGAACCCCAGCCATCTCAGAGATGGTACAGGGGGAAATACAGCACCATGCTGAGCTGCTCTGCGACTGTATGACCTGTGAATGACCGGTGAGGACCAAAAAGTGTTAAGTAAAGGCTCAGGCTAGTTTTACCTCATCAAAGCCTTTTTCTGGTCAAACCATCATCGTTGCTGTACCTGTATGTGTACACAGATGTACGTACATCTGCATTCAGTCTCACAATACTAGCCAAAGGAACATCTCTGGGACCAGGGAGAAGTTGGATTTCCCAGGAACCTGAGGCTAGAGGGCCAGGCAGGCTTTCCTAGGACATGCTGGGGATCAGCAGCCTGGGCAAACCCTTCAGACAGGTAAGGAGGTACAGGTGCATGTGCTCAGGACACGTTTGGGGGAAGAAGAGCGTTGCTGTGAACTTCCTGGCCCTAGTCAGATATTAGAAGCTGTGTAGAGAGGAGCAGTTAAAAAAAAGTAGCAGAGGTACCAATGCTATGCTGTACTTCAAGCAAAACGTTCAAAAGAAGGTAGAGAAAACATGGGAAATGAGCCTTTTACCTTGGCTGGTGGCTCTGCCCTCAGTTTTCAGAATTTCCTGTGGATACTTAGGAACTAAAAAGACATCCAACCAGTTCTTGCTGTCTCTTCTTTGGAGCTCTGATCCTTACCCTTGGATTTTCCTTTTTGGGGGAATCAGGTGAACAGGCTCTGTTCCTGAAGCACTGCTGAACTTGGGAGCCACTCCTTCCTCATCTTTCAGGCTTGCTGTGGTACAGGGAAGCTTTCCCTGCCCTGCTGACAGATCGGCTGCTGACAACCTCAGCCCTCTTGTAAGTCCTCTAAGGAGAGGCTGCCTTGTTCCTATGCCATTCCCTCACTGCCTTTGCTAAAGCATGTCTGCAACAAAGGTTCAGAATGTAGCATCTTGCTGCAAAACAGCCTTCCTATCAAGAGCCTGGGAAAGGCTGATACCTCTATCTCTATCCAGGCTGGACTCCATTGGGAAAGACTGGATCAGAAAGATAAGAAGATTGTATATATGGCGTGGGATGGCTTCCACTGGGAATAAGGTGCTGTTGCACTAGGTACTTTGGAAGACTGAAAGCCTTTCAGTGGTGCAGAAGTCTAATACAAGACAAGAGGTCTCATTCAAAGAAAGGCAACCAAGGAAAGCTGCATTGCAGATATCAGCTGCAAAGCAAGGTTCAGTGCAGACGGCTGCAGCTAATGAAAGCCAAGAAGAAAGTGGAAGTGGAGGGCTCAGAACCTGTGACAACTTGGGGGCATGATCCTTTGGTGGTAATAAACAGGAGCAAGAAAAAATGGAAAAAACACGTTGTAATAACCGTGAATGTTTGATTTGGACAAACAATACTGATCCCATATAAAGTCTGCTAACAGAAAGTTAATCCGTCAAACACTTTAAACATATTTGAAAATTAAACTCCTTGGCAGAAGAAGTTTATACACAACTGGCACTTTGCATTGTACATTCAAGGCATTTTTGACCAAGTGCTAGATGTGCTTAAGTTTTAAAACATCATCAAATCACATCCTCACACTATTGAAATACGCATACATATGTACAGACACATATACAAAACAGGAGGCATCTCCACCCCATAATTCAGTAGCCTCTGAAGCCAGATACTGCAGCTGCCTAGTAATGACTGGCAATAATCATCAGTAGACGGAAATATCCTCTCCCAGAAAAACAAGCAAACCTAAACTCTGAAAGGAAAAAAAATCCCACTGTGGAAATCAGTTTGAACGGATAATTTTTAATGAAAGCAATATGGGCTAGAATAGAATAACTAGAGGTTCTGTTAGAAGGCCCCAGATGTTTTTCAAGTAGTCACTGTAAGGGAATATGGGAGCACTAGCTGAAGAGCCAAAAGCAACTTTCTGTAGTTTAGATGCTAACTTTGAATTGCAGAAACACAAGGAGCCACAAGAAAGCAAGCATTTGATTTTCTCTTTAGTGTATGCATTCTATTTGGACAGATTTCAAGAGTGTTTTGGGGAAAATTTTATTTGATTTACCTGGATTCTCTCCCTCCAGGTAGATGTGTCATGTATTTTTGCACTGACAAATATTTTTGCCTCTTACTGTGATCCTGACGTGTAGTCTGTCCACAACACTCTGAGTCTGAGTTCATGCCGTTCAAGGCTAAAGAAAATAGGGAGAAAGTGGGGTTGCTGGGGGGACTACTAAGGATGACTGAGGGAGTCAAAGGGTGTAAAGACTATAATGAAGTTTTTCAAGTTGATTTGTGGACATTTGAATGTTTTCAGGTGGGAGGTTTCAGAGTCTTGTAAACTGAATGTAAGCATACTGACAGCAGGCTGGCTTAGTCTGCTTTGACAGATCCTCTACGAAGGAGTTGGCAGGTTCACAAAGATACCTTGACTATAGTGGAAAACTGCTTTACAATATGGCTTCATTACATCTAAGTGGGACAATCTAGGACTGATGAACACCTACATACTACAAAGTCTGTCTCAAGTTGCCACATGCTCAATTGCAAGACAGCTGGGTTAGCTGCAAGACTAAGAGTCAAGTGTTGCTGGCTCTCCCTGACCACCTTGCATGCTGCAGAAGGTGAAGAATAATATGACACAAGGGAGGATCTTTTGAGTGTAGATAGGATGGAGTTAAGGTCAGATCAACTACTTAACAGAAACCTTGGCACTAGGTAAGAACTACTTTTTAAGGCTGATACTGTCATTACCTACTCTTTTGTTTCACATTTTCATTTACCAGAAACCTACCAAGAGGTTGGGGTGAAACTTTTCTATGTCTCTGACACCAATTATTGTGGTTTCATGTACCTGTGTTTCTCTTCTCTTCTGGTGATGGATGCCAATCCAGTTTCTGTGTCACCACTTCAGTGATGCTGAGAAAATTATGCATTCAGTAAAATCCATTCCCCAAGTGGTAGAGTTGAAGGGATCAGGACCCTAAATTTATTCATTAGCTTCAGTTGTCAACAATTTTCTGTGGTAATTGATTCCCTGACCTGCAAGTGGTCAGGAACTGTCAACATATGCAATGTGAGGTTAACACTGAAATACAGCAGTTATGCTTCCAGTGGGTATCTTCTTTCTCCAGTACAGAAGGTGTCTGCTGGTTTGAGAGAATCTTCCTATGACTTACCATCAACTTCAACTGTAACAAGATCATCCTGCCTCAAAATGGGAAAACGGGTGGAACCAGGAGTGGTCTCAAAAGAGAAATATTATTTTCAAGTCTAAGTCACTGATGAATGACTTTTAGTTCGTAAAAAAACACCACAACAGGAACCGTGAGTCTGAAGTCTAAATTGAAGATGATGACTTAAAATAGAAAGCAATTTTGCGCTACTGAAACATGAATTCACTATGACCTTATACGTAAGGGTGTCAGCAGGTGAACAGTTGATGAGACTATCCCAAAAGTTTTCAAGACATTTGGCAATGATTACCTTATTTAGTCAAGAGAGCTGCTGGACCAAAATTCCTTTGTTCTGAAATTGCTACATCCTCTTCTTTCCAATCTCATCCTCATGTCTATGTCAGAGAAGTGAAAACTAGATTTTGTGAGTGTCAGTACCCACAACAAGACCAATGGACCCATGTCTGGTCTCCTTTAGAAGGCCTTCCAAATTCAGACCAATACATCTGGATGTTTTTCTTGAATCTAAGTTAGTTTTGGTTTGGTTAGTTTTACTGGCACCATCCACCTGGTTTCCACAACTTGCTGGGAAGATGTGTTCATCCTCTTCTACCCATCATCTGAAATTTCTCTGCTCTCTGAAGTGCAATGCTGGTGTAGAAAGGGCGTGAACACAAACGTGGGTGCTTTTCTGCAGCTCAAGTCGGCTGTTCCTCAGGCTATGGAACCACTTCGTACATGGCAATAATAGGCTGCAAACAATACATGTATTCTGACAGCTGTAAAACCCCATTTCAGAGATACAAAATTTTCGTAATTCATATATCTTTTGCCTCCTCCTACATACACACACTTTTGCTTCTCAGTAGCAAAAAGGGGCCTGCAGTCTATGTAAAAGCATTACTCACTAATGCTCTGTGGCAGGATAGCATATGACACATATTCAGCGGGTATACACATATCCACTCCCCTGGCATAGAGCAAACCGGGATTTTCAGGCAGGGATGAGGTTAAAGTACTCTAATGGCAAAGGGAAAAACATCTAAAAGAGAACTAATCTAAAGTGATGGTTTGTCTCTTGCACAGTGAGAGGGATATTTAATTGCTGCACACATAACTGCATGCTTTTCTGATCCAATAAAAAGAATAACTTCCTTCTGACCAGAAAAACTCAGAAGCTCTTCCCCAGGCAACACTCCCATTGAAGCAAACAGTTGCAGAGGGAAGATTTGGCCCTCACTGCATGACGTAAATAACCCATCTAATTCTCTAAGCCAGGGAAGAACACATGAAGCAAGCTTCTCCTCCAAGACTTAGTTGTTCTCTTAAATTTCTAGAAATGTTGATGCTTCAGCATCATGTTATAGTAGGGCACAAAGATATGCAGATTTCCGAGTAGTGTGTATGTTTAATGTTGTAAATAAATAGGAGAGCATTATAAAACATCCACATCGTTGCTAATGGATCTTCTGTACTTTTAAAGAAAGCATCTACACATATTGTTTCGGTTCTGGCTGTATTGTTGATGTATTGACAGACAATGAGAGAATATACATCACCTCCAAAAAAAAAATGCTTTGCATATAACATCTCCTTGCACAAAACATCTTTGTTTCGTAGATCAAATGGATCAACTTGTTTATATGCTTACATTGAGGGTAGTGTTTGTTTAAGAGCATTGCTTGGATAAATGCTATTATGCAACCTAGTGCAAAGGTAACTATGTAGGACTATAGGGTTCTCTTCAAATTAAGGTTTTTTAATAAGTAAACATGTAGTCGATCTCACACAGTCTCATGATGCTTTCCTATGGATGTAAGAAAAAAGTCCTTTTAAAAAAATAAGGTTTAACTGTTACAGCCACAAAACGAATATACAGCAAAAGGAATGAGCTTCCTTGATTCTACATAACAAAAGAGCAGATGAAGATTTCCAGGGTAAGACTGACAACTGGAGAACAATTACCTTAGCTGATCTTTATGACTCAATGAGTGGCACCATCCACACAGAGAGTTCAACATGTAAAAGTATATCAGCCACAAACATCAGTGGAATACTCAATTTAAAATATTTCTTAAGTACATGAGAAATGACAAGATGTGAGGACTTGAGCTGACCTGGGAGACCTAAGCATTTTACATAATATAGTCCAAGACATTCATCTGGGCTATACTAAGCCATAAAATTATAGCTTCAGAATTAATTTCAGGTTTTCTCCACTTCTACCCAAGATAGGGCATTAAAAAGAAAAATTTTATATTACATTTCTAGATGCATTCAAAGTCTTAAACGTAAAAATGCACTACTTAGCCTGCAAATGCCTGATCATTAGAACAGACAGGTATTGCAGTGGCAGCCAGCTAAATGAAGCTGCTGGCAGAGAAGGAAAAAGGAGGCTGTATCTGAAATTCTCTTTCATCCAACTTTGGATGCTTCCAAATAGGGTTGTTTTTTTCTTTCATGAATGAAGGTCCATTTGCCCAGATCCTTTGTCCTTCACCACAGGCAGGACATTATGTTTCTCCCAGTCCCTGGACTTCATGCCTGCATGTTCATCCCCAGATGCTCAGGTCACGCTATCACAGCCAGCAGGTTTCCTGGTAAATTTACCCCTTATAAAAACTCACCGAAATACACAGACTTAGAGATCAACCTAGAAGAAAACCTGAAATTTTATTACAGTGGTGTGGGAATTATATAACTGCTTTTAGGAGCTCTAAACTTGCTATAAAAGTATTACAAGATAAAGCTGTACATGACTTGTTACCATAAGGATTTAGCACTCCTGTTAAATTATCCACTAATTTAATCCAACCACCTGGAGGGAACGCTAGGATTCATTCTGCACATCTGGGGTGGATACAGCTCTAGGACCTGACTTGCATCCAGACTTGAATGGCCTGGGTCAGCATCATGGGAGTGCCTACCTCTGCCCACAGCAACAAAACCCACAGCTTCCAGTTGCCTGCAACAGGAGGTGCATGAGGTGCATGAGGTGCATGGTCATTTTAAAAAATTGAATATGAAAAATCCAACCACAAAGTGAACAGCAAGAAGTGTGGATGAGGAGAGAGCAGTGACAATCAGTGTCTCTCCCTGCGGCACACTGGTTTCCCACCAGGGCAGTGAGCTGGGAGCAAGGGCCCCTGCCGTCCCTGTCAGGGGTCTGAATTGCACCTCAAAGGCATTTTTCTACCACTATGGGCCTTAGAGGGCATCTGCAATGTCTGTGTCTGCTCACACAAAAACAACAGAGGAGCCCAGCCCAGCCCTGGCTGTGGACTTCCTCTTTTGCATGTAAGTGGTACTAATCTCCCCAGTAAAATCTTGCCGGTAAAGCAGTTGAGTACCTCTCTCCTCACCACCCTTGCCGTGCTGTGAACATCTCCCCAGTGTGCCACCGAGCTGTGCTTGTATTTCCACAGACCTCTTGGAAAGGCAAGTGAATCTGTGCTGCAGGGACAGCAAGGACAGGCGGGGATGGGGAAGTTCACTGGGGGTGAGAGACAGATTTTAGTCTAGAGGGTACCTGAGAGGGAAAGAAGCTCGCAGCTGCCTGTCCAGAGAGAGGGAAGAGCTCTCCATCTTTCCCTTGCCACAGAGGGTTGGTACCTGTGCCATGCGAGGACCGGCATTTTAACTCATCCATGGAGTCTGCTGGAGAGCAACTTTACCCCTTGGCCCCCTTCATGATCCCCCATAGTACATTAGCACTTGAAAGAAGAGCAAAGACGAGCTGCAGGAAAGCCAGCAGAGATTGCCTGAGTGGCTATGCAGCCTTTTCTGAGCCAGCAGGGAGATACTAATGCGTGAAGATTTCCCAGCAGATAACAAAAGCAATCTGGCTATAAAAAGGTCCAGTTCCTACACATTAAAGGCATTTTACAATTGTAGGTAGCTTCACTAGCAGTTCACAGATGCCCAAAGTTGCTCATATACATGAACATGTGCAGAATCAGAGCCCTCCTTCTTTTCACAAACCTAACCATACGCAGATTGGCATATGCTTATTTTGTCAGGGTTTGCAAGAACTTGGCCAGTACCAAGAAATGTTTGGCAGCAGATTTGCTCTTGTCTTCTGTGCTCTGCATTGGGTCCCAGTTCCTCTACAAGATTCCCTTTTTCTTGCCTTTTTCATGCAGCAAAGGGTTCTCCTAAGGAAAGAGGGGCTGGAAATCTCAATAAAACCAGTGCCCTTTGAGCAGTGCATATGAAGTGGAGAAAGAGGTTGGGGCAGGAAGGCAGGGAAGCTCCTCAGCCCTGCAGAGTTGCAGCAGTGAGAGGCAGGTGTGCTATTTAAAAGCCCTGTTGCTCCATCCATGTGGGAAATGGCTCAGCTGCCACTTTTGCTCCCAAGCACTTTCTGTTCCCTGCTTAGGATAAACGGTGGTCTCAGGTTGTTTCCTTGTATTAAGGTGCACCACAGCAAAGCATAGGGCATAGGCAAGTTGGGGTCTCCCAAAAAACCTGAAGGAACCAGTTAGTGCTAGGGCTGCAGCAGCCCACTGTAAGAGCATAAGAGCATCTCTGAAGAAGGTTCGTAGATCCGGCTTCCCCAAAACACAGCCCCCTGCTTGGCCAAGCCCTCCTTTATGCAGGCACCTTCTAGCTCCTCTTTGGCTTTTGGAAGCTTTTCACACATTCTTTTAATTATAACATCCATGGCTGTATATAGGCAATCCACATCAGGTGCCCGGTAGACCAGAATAACTCCTTTGCTGTTTTTTTAAAAAATACTAAAAGCAGCAGCTCTAATGGAGCTGATTATAAGAAATGCTCAGGCCCTAAAATCATAATTAAAACAGCTGAAAATTAAGTAGCTTGCACTGTGTCAATCTATGGTCTGATTATTTTACTGGGGTTTTGTTTCATTTCTAGTGAAACTGTTCTTTGAACTGTAGATAATTTTATCCAATCTGTTATTTACTGCAAGTGCAGTCTCTAGACCCAGATAAAGTCTGCCTAACACTTATTACTGGCTTCAATTGCACTTGTATATTAATACCTTGGGGACTCACTTGAAATTTTTCTTAGGGTATTTGCATTGATATTGTTCAGCTTAAAATTAAAAAAGTGTGATTAAACGGCCTGTCTTTTGAACTGGTTCCCCTAGAATAAAGTTCAAAGATCATTAACATGACTGTAACACAGTAAAAGGTTGAAAAATACTCCGTTCAAGGGTTACGAATGAAGACTGCTACCAAATCACAGTCTCTGTAATTAAAGCCAACAGCTGTGCTTTGTGTTTGCATACCGACTTGCATAAATTCTGTGGAGAACAACTCTTGTTCTGCTTTCCCGTGCCACCCTCCCAGGCACCCCTCTCCTTTCAGCCAGCCTTGCACTTTTCCTTCTTGCCCTCATCTGGGTGATTTTTCAAGCAACCTCCCAGCACGAGGAAAGTCTTTGAGCATACACCAAGAAAGAGTAGGAGAGCCATGTACTCTTCAGCCACAGAGGAGAAAAGGATGTTACTAAAATATAAGGATCAGACAAGCTTATGCTCTAAGGAGGGGATTGGCTTCATCTAAATTCATCCTTTTAGAAGTTGCTGCCTTCTCTAAAGCAGTTGGCTGGCATTCCTCCACAGCCAGGGGGTGGGGAGATTCCTCCACAGCCAGAGGAGGAATCCTCTGCAATCAGTGTCTAAGACTGGTGGGAAGATTCCCCACCCCCAAAAGTGCTTATCTCTCCCTACTGATTCAGAAGAAGCTTTGGTTTAGGTGGCATGGGGTATGACTGTGGACATGAAGATGGAAGCATCCCTGTCTTCATGCTAGGCGATATTCCCTTCTAGTGCTTATGAGGTTGTGGAACAGGTTCAACCACCCTCTTCAGAGGGTAGTGAAAGAAATTAAAACATTAAAACAGCATGCAGCAGCACTGTGCTTCATACTCGTGCAGATCACAAAAGTCACTTTGCCTGTAGCCTATTTCAAGAGCCAATAGGCATGCGACTACGCTGCTGTAGTCTTCTTATGCACCCATGAGTTCAGCCTAGGTGTGAATTAATTTACAATCTCTGCTGTAAATGCCAAAGGGAAAGCAAATTGCCTTTTGTTCCTGCACCAGTTGCATTTCCCTTGCTCAGGATGGCATTCCTACAGACCAAGGAAAAGAGAGCAAGTGCCCGGAGAGTGATGCTTGCTTTTCTTCTGCACAGCACTGCCAATTCTTTCCCCAGCAATGTATTACCTCTCTTGTGCTGTGGTCACCACATTGCATAGCTCAGTCTCCCGCAAAACAGGTAGAAGTTCCCTGTCAGAGGTGGCCATCTCCACCCCACCCACCAGAGCACAGGCCTAGCAACATTCTGTCAACTCTATATTTTCTGCCCATGTGTTGGAAGTTGGTCCAGCTGCATCTTAGACCAGAAACATTCACTTAACATGGAACAAGTTTCCTCTGCCTGCTGGGCAACAAGCTTCAAGGCTCCCGCCAAAGCCACTCCTACCAAACCCCACCAGTTAGATACTTGACAGCCTGAGTAATGGACTAGCATGCCCAGGGAGGACTTAAAAATCATAGAGTCATAGAATAGTTTGGATTGGAAAGGACCTTTAAAGGTTGTCTAGTCCTACTCCCCCGAAATAAGCAGGGACATCTTCAACTCGATCAGGTTGCTCAGAGCCCCATCCAACCTGAACTTGAATGTTTCCAGGGATAGGGCATCTACCACCTCCCAGGAGAGGTGCTCCATCCATCTGATCATTTTTGTGGCCTGTGTCTAGACTCACTCCAACAGGTCCAGGTCTGTGTCAAGACTTCCCTGTCTTGAGAAATGCTATCAGCCTAACAGGGGTCTGAAGTTCAGCCCAAACCAGGCTTAAACAAACAGAGGCTGGGCTGAGGTTCTGGGACAGAAGGCCATGGTTGCTGCCAGCATTTCAGTGCAAGCTGAAGAACTTTGAACATGCCAGCAACCCTGGCAGCACCCCAAGGCTCCACATGCCCAGTGAGTGTCTCAGGCACTTCCCCAGTGGAGTGGGAAACCCCTATCTTCGTGTACTGCTAACAGCCATCAGTGTGCACAGACAACATGACCTAGGGTACAGGACATTTGAAGTCAACCTGGGTCATCCTTGTCATGGTGCCCATTTGCTTCTGCAGCTTCTTCTCCAGAAGGATACTGCTTGCCGCGCAACCCTTTGCATTTAGCATGGGCAGACTGAAAAGCCTGAAAGGCTGAAAAGGATTTGCATTTATCATCTAACTGTTTGGGAGCTGGCGGGCAGAGCTACCTCCTCCTACCCAGTTGTTGTCATGGGGCTGCAGAGGAAGAGTGTTGTGTGACATCCTGACCTATTGTCCCATAAAAGCAAAGTTCTCCTCAAATTAACTCTCTGCCCCTTCATGAGAAGTCAGTGCCATCAGTGTAAACAAAGAAGAAATATGGTCTGGTTTTCTCAGCATCAAGGTTTACCAGAGAACTTGAGAAAACATGGAGGTTTTTATTCAATAGTCCTGACAGGCATGCGCTGATGAAAATGAGTCTAAAACACACTTCTCCATTTAAACTCTTCTGTGAAGGAGCTACTTATTCACGAAAGGTTGCATCTCATAATAATTTGAAGGACAAAAAAAAGGATTTGGTGCTTTACAACCAAATTGTTGTAAACATTAGTGAACCACAGAGCCCCAGGGACACCACTATTTGAAAGTGAGGATGAGGGCAGAAATAATCCAGGTTTACTGAGCAATTCCTACAGCCTTCCTGCACTGTTTATGGCAGGAAGTGGTACTGCCTTTACCCAGGCAATTACTAAGGTTTAAGAAGTTGCATCCCTCTTTGCCACATCAGCTGAGATGGTTTTTTTTGCAGTGAACTGCAGGGTGAGTTTCCTCTCCTCCTCTGAAAGAGCAGGCACGCTCCAAGAGCTGCCTTTGCTCTTGCCACAGAGCCAAACACTCAAGCGTACACAGTGCTGGGACTCACGTCTGCCTTCTCAGAACAAGCCACACAGTTTGGCTCTGACGAATGATGAGACTCAGCTGCAGGTAGGCGTGTGTGTGTGGACCAGCACCCAGGGCAAACCAGGGGCAGCTGGCAGCTCTGCGCAGGGCTATGTTGCACAGTGCAGCTCAGCACAGAGATCTTCAGCCACAACACAGCCAGCATGAGGTTAGTTACGGTTTTGCGTGGTGCTGTGCTATGTCTAAGAGCCATCACTTGGGGTAATCTTGGCTGCTCCTCTCTCTGTGGCACTTTACAGTATACACTTGCTGTCAGGCACGCCATCACATTTCTAACTAGCCCAGATGCTCACATTACAGGCTTGAAGAGATATTTTTACACAGTTCTGGGTTGTGTAAAGTTCCTTCTCTCAGCTCCTTCACCACCCAGAATGCAAAGAAGAGACTGAAGAAATCCAGCAGGTCATGGGGTCAAAAGACATGTAGCATCAGCTACAGTTCTTACCCTACAGAGCTGTTTCAGGAGGCTGATGTTGAGACCACGTGCTGATACTTTTTTTTCAGCGAGCAGAACTTCGAAAAATCTAAAAAATGGTTTCCAATATAACCAGTTCTTCAGTGCCCAGCATGGAATATAGCTTCATGAATTCAGTGGGATCTTCAGTGGGTGAAGCACAAGCCTGGGTCTTGAAGGGAGGGGTCTAGCTTCTCTACTTATCTTTATCAGTATGCAAGACATAGATCAAGTCCTAGCTTCTCTCTGACTCTAACTTCTGTCAGTAAAACATGGATGATCATTAGTTTTAGCAAAAATCATTCATAACTGTTAGTGAAAAGCTTTATAGAAGACCATGATATTAATGTGTTAGGTATTCTGGAGAGAGATCATTCTGGTGATCCCTTTAGAAAATGTCTTACTTGTCTTACTTAGGTTTTGTATGGCCTATCTGAGGCAGTACATAGAGAAGAGCAAGGCAGGGCCTCCAGTGATTTTCTGAGATAGCTCAGCCAGCAGGACCACTTCCTCCTAGGGGCAATGCTGTGGCAGTGCTGAACAGGAATGCTAGGGACATCTTCAGTCCAACACAGTCTACAGCTGCTGAATGATGTGTGATAGCTGAGCGAGGACTGCTACCCGCAACAGCTGGTCATGGAGTGGGGAGGATGATGGCATCTTTCTCTCCTCTCCCTCCATTCTGCTATTAGTCTGTCTGGATGACACACAGATAGACGGACTTCCACTTCATCACTGGACATTGAAGCTCTGGATCTGCCATGATTTTCTTTTTTTGAGAAATCTGGGGTTTGGGGTCCTGCCCCATTGTTGGTTGATGAAGGTGTATGGAGAAGTATGGGATTCTTTGCAGCACGTCAGACAGTGCTGCAAGGCTTTGCTTGGACAGCTGTCACTTGAGGTTGACAATCTGGCAAGGACAGACTTACATATTGTGGTTAAGGCTGTGATGTATTAGAAAAGCTAGATGTTCTCATCTAGCTGGCTTCAGCTTTGCTTACGTCTCTGAGACTACACAGATGGCACTGACTTGCAATCTGCTCCAGGCTGTATCTGTGAATGAGCTCCCAAAGCGGTATCTGTAGAGCTCCCCAATGACTTTGGCATCTTTGATCACCAGGTGCCATCACCTGTCTGCTTTCCCCTGAGCACGGATGCCTTGCAAAGACAGTTGGGTTTGTTCCTTGGAGATCCCAAAAGGCCATCAGGGATACATCCACGTTTTAAAATTTTCAAAGCTGACTGAGATGCTCAGCCAAGCAAACACCATTCATTTCAGCTGGGAGCTGCTATTAAATCCCCAGTTCACACTGAAGAGTCAGGGCTGTTTAAGTGACAAATAATCAGAAATATACTTTAACCTACTAGGCTCCTAAAATGTTATGTGGATGCTTTTTTACTATAACAGGTCTCTGCATTATCAGATAATTGTGTTGGAAGAAATACACTGAATGCATACTTGCAATACTCAGGTTATATTTCCGCTCCTGCAAACTGATGGCTCTCTTTTAAATATACACATATGCACACACACACATATATAAAATATATTAGAAATATATATCCTGTCTAAAATGTGTGCATCCTGAATTACAAAAGAACCCACTCTAAAATGCTCCACTACAAAAAAGCAATCTCTAAGCAGACAGAGCTATAGAAATGAGCCATACAGACACTTTGGAGATCAGGTGGCACCAATGTGCACAAGTTAAAACTTTATGTACTATGCAGCATTAGGAGAAGAGTGGGAACAAAACCATGAGCGACATCTGTAGTTTAAAGATTATGGTGTGCTAGTCTTTCAACAAAGTAAAGAAACAATGCTCACACAGGCAGAATGGCAAATTGATGCACTAAGGTTTGGGTTCAGAAGTAATTTTTTTCTCAAAAAGTGCTGAAGACTTTGACACTGTCCCGCACGACATCCTGGTCTCCAAATTGGAGAGTTATGGGTTTGATGAATGGACTACTCGGTGAGTAAGGAATTTGCTTGATGGCCGCAGTCAAAGAGTTGTGGTTAATGGGTCAATGTCCACGTGGCGGCCAGTGACAAGTGGTGTCCAGCAAGGATCAGTGCTGGGACCACTACTATTTAACATCTTTGTTGGAGACATGGACAGTGGGATAGAGTGCACCCTCNAGGTCCAGTGGAGGGCCACCAAGATGATTAGAGGGATGGAGCACCTCTCCTATGAGGACAGGCTGAGGGAGCTGGGGCTGTTCAGCCTGGAGAAGAGAAGGCTCTGGGGAGACCAGATAGCAGCCTTCCAGTAGCTGAAGGGAGCCTACAGGAGAGCTGGGGAGGGACTCTTTGTCAGGAAGTCTAGCGATAGGACGAGGGGTAATGGTTTTAAATTGGAAGAGGGGAGATTTCGATTAGATATTAGGAAGAAGTTCTTTACTGTGAGGGTGGTGAGGCACTGGAACAGGTTGCCCAGGGAAGTTGTTGATGCCCCATCCCTGGAAGTGTTTAAGGCCAGGTTGGACGGGGCTTGGAGCAACCTGGTGTAGTGGGAGGTGTTCCAGCCCATGGCAGGGGGTTGGAACTTGATGATCTTGAAGGTCCCTTCCAACTCTAACCATTTTACGATCCTATGATTCTATGATTCTATGACTTAGATATTTATATGTACTGGGAATAAATATAAATATGAATACAGAGCAGGAAGCATTAATGTGTGATGTTTTTACAGCGTGCATGATTAGAATCTATATGGCAAGTCTAGGTAAAAAAAAAATAAAATTAAAACACTAACTTGGAACATGTTCGTTATTTTGGTACTTTATAACACAAGGAAAAGTTTGTGGACTGAAAGTTGGGGTTCAACACAATTTAAAACACTCTGACCCTTTTCTCCAGATCCATATTGGGCAGCTCAGTAATCCCCCTCCATTTCTCAGTCAAATGGCTATTAACCCGGCAGCTGGCACTTGAATCCTTGTGGAGATTCAAGAGAGCTGCCAAAATCCCAGAGAAGGTGCCCTTTATTGCCTGGCTTAAATGAGGCACCTCATTTAATGTGGTAGTTGTTTTGATCCCCAAGATTCATCCTGCACAACAGAGGGAAACAGACCACATCGTCTCTAGCACCTTTCTGGAATCCCCCTTTTTGCATGCAGTCACAGTTACAATTGGAGAGCCAATTTGCAAGAGAAGTGCTGTAATAACTGACATGCATCCTTGCCACTATATGTTCAAAGATGCTTGCATTTGCCACTGGAAAGATCTCACTTAGATCCCAGAGATCATACTGTTGCCTTCAATTGCGTGTTTTCTCATTCATGTCTGCATGTGGGACACAGCTCAGTCCTGTGATGACACACTCAAACTTATGGACTAGCAGAGAACTCAGAAGCTTTTATCCATCCTTAAAAAAAGGCGACTGAAATACTAATGAAGTATTTTCTAGAATTTTGGCTTCCCCTGCAAACCAACTCAGCAGCAACATTTGTTTCTCATTAAGTTTTTGTGGTTTATTTTATTTTTTTATCTCAGTGGATAACCAGATGGAGGAGGGTACAGAACAGAGCTATGGTCTCTGAATGAATCACAGTCTCAGATATCAAATTCTTAACCCATATAAAGTTTCCCAGCTACCCAGGCCACTGCTGTAACAAACTGAAACTGTCATTTTCAATTTGCAATCCCCCACAGTCATTCCTGTGAAGGTGCAATCCCATTTAAATTTCCTAGATGGACTGCTGTAGAGCCACTCTGTAACCAAATCCTTCAGCAGTAAATCCATAACCAACGAGGACTGCGGTTTCCAGCCCATGAACCAGAGCCAGGTGCTTCTGTGTCAGCCAGAGTAAGAGGGCAATTGGCTCTTCTCTCACCAAAGAAGGTAACAAGGCAGGAACCATTCTTAGGGTTCGTAAAAGACGACTCCTGAAGCTGATAAGCACATATGGCAAGCAGGCTGAATGACAGAAAAATTTCTCTTCGATGGTGTTTAGTTTCAACACTATTATTCCTTCGCTATAGTAGCCATGGAAAGCATCTTACAGCAATGGGTATTTCTACTTACCCTATTTCCAGAGTTTTTCTACATGTGATCTCCATAGACTTACCTAGACATTAAAAGTTATCTTCTTTTATCACTTGACGTGGCCAACTGCATGAATCTGCAGTTCTTGCCATTGGCACTTTATTGCCAAATGCATTTGAGTCTGTTTGGCTTCAGCTAGTTTGATCTCGATTTTACTTCATATCTACTTCAGTGCCAACTTGTTTATCAATACTGGAAACTGCTCTAAGTCACAGAGACACTCCTTAAAGGAAGGCACAAACACAGTATTATATCACCCAGATGAAACACTATTGAACTACTGACTTGCTTAAGCTCAGAGAGCTTAAGGTCAGAATCAAAAATCACATTCTTTCTTTCAGACCCTGTGCTGGCTAAAATGACATTGAGTTATAGCACTTAACATTCCCTTCCACGCTAAAGGGAAGCACCCTGTTCACTGCCTCCCTGCGTGGCTGCACTTCGTGCTACACAAATTTGCTCTTCCTTGTTTGCTTTGGAAACTCGTTGGCAGGAAGCCATCTCCAACTGTACGTGGCATCTGGAGCTTGGGCTTTGATTCAGTGCTCTTGTCTCACACTACTAGGGATTAAAAGGGCAGCTCAGTCAAGCAGGTATTTTCTTCTTCAGTTCCCAGTACCGTGATGGCAGCTTCCTCCTCCTTTTGGTGAGAACACATCCATAAAAATGCACCTTCACATTACTGTGCAGATCACAAAGGGGAAGGCAGTTAAACTCAGCTTCTTTATCAGACTTCAGAATAAACAACTGGATGCAAAACACTCAATATCAATCACATGCAACAGCTGCACTTTTCTTAGGTTTTATTCAATTTTTCATTCAACCTCCAGTAACTCAAATAAAATGAAAGATAAAAATGCCAAGAATCTAGAAATAATGTTCTTTCAGAGCTTGTTCCTATCTATTTTCTTTCAGCCTGGTTTCTAAAGGACAAAAGACTTCTGCAACCTTGGTGTATTGTAGTGTTTTGTCCCGGGTATCCTTGTGTTCATTATCATTGCCACCCCACTAATTCTTGAACCACTTAGATAGTTTCAATCAAATTTCATATGGAGATCAAAAGCGCAGTGTTAGTAAGACCTAAGCAGTTTTATGCCAAAGGGCTACCAAAGAAAGGGAGAGAGCATTGAAAACATGCCTATCGAGGGTAACCCCCTAGATCAACTCATCAATTACAAAAAATCACACATGATAAAGAGACATTCTGAATAACTCACTTGAGAGAAAAAACCTCAGATCACTGCTTCTACTTTATTAGACACTTGAGAATCCAGCCATGAGACACAAGTCCCCAGGCGGGGTATGCTTCGCTGTTTGTTCTGCTGCTAGAGCTGCTCATTTGAAAACAAGCATTAAGAAAATTTCTCATTCCTTTCATCCGTGTGACTCCTTTGACCTCACTGGATTCCAGCATCTGCATCTATCTTTCACTCTTTCAGGCTCATTTCTTTACCTGATGCCATCTGATAGTGGTTAGGCGGGTAGCAAACAGATAAGGCTCATTTCTTTCCCCAGTGTTTACCACTTAATGAGGGGCAAACCAGATGAAAACTGTGCAGCATAATCTATGTTCACAAATTCTGCACTCAGATATCCTATGTAAAGAGAAAGTGCTATATGTTTATTAAAGGTAGGTGGAGCCTTTCCCACTTAATTTCTTTCTGTGGGATTTTTCTAAAATAGCACTCCTTTTTGAGGAAAAAATATTAAATGTTCAGGAAAATACTTCCTTTGCATTTAGATTTCCCCAGACATTTTTAATTATTTCTGAGTAGCCTACCCCCTTTTGAGCTACGACTTGTTTTGTTACCATCTTCTGTTCTCTTGCACATTCTTTGGCTGCTTTTCATGCCTATTACTTACATCTTGACTTCAAACCAATGCATCTGTCCTGCTCTTTACGCCTGGGAAACTCCAGTGCCACAGCTGAGCTTCCTGTGTAAAGATTTAACTTCTGGGCAGCACCTTGCTCTCTGGGTCTCAGAGGTGCACCTGTGTTAGCACTTCAGATTTAAAGTATGGTGTTGGAGCAAATTTCCTTGACATTCCTACCAAACACGCTTTTTTTTTCTCCTGTCATACCACTATGGCCTCTAACAAGCATTCAAATTGTGGGACAAAGCTAGAATGTGCCCTGTGTGGGTGTCATTTCCCCAGGAACAAATGTTTCACTCTACAAATGCAATTCAACATCACCTTTCCAGTGATAATAGATACCACTGAACACAAGAGAAGAAATTTCCCCAGAATCTCCAAGGAGCATTTCTATAATTTCAATGCATCAGTGTTTATAACTAATCCAGCTGCACCCTCAGCATTTTTTCTCTGCTCATTTGACTTGTTTGCTGTACATGAGGGTGAGTTTGCTGCAGCCTGAGCCCATTTTGTGCCTAAACTGCTTTCCAAGTTCAAGTTCATTAATAACAGTTAGATTTGAGTTTAATCCAGCTGAATGGGATCCAGTCAGGCTGGAAGGGTGAAAGCTACATAGCCTCTAGGGGAATAAAATACAGAAAGCAAAATATCCGAGAAAGTTTTCAAAATTGAGGTTAGCCCTACAGTTTGGGAATGCAGAAATGGCACCCTTGTTCTATAAATCAAATTGACTGACTGCATAAACGGTTGGGCTGGGTTCTGCTGTCTGCTTGATCTTGCAGCAACTTAGATTATCACACGTGGCGAGTTACACTAAATAATTAAAAATGGGCTGTCAGAGGGCCAAGCTATGATAACAGTACACTACTTCTATTACACTTGTGACACATTAAGACCTAAATTCTCTTGGCTTCACTATTACTGGCTCCAACACTCATTGGACTGTGGTGATACCTCAGTGAACAAGACCAATCTCTGTAATTTCTCTGGGTATTCTTGTTTTTGTTTTGTTTTCCATTTGTTGGTACTGTGATATTTCTGTGTAATGATATTAATGAAGTTACAAGGCTGAAGACAAGATATGAAGAGACATCAGTATTCTTCAGTGCTCCTGCACAGAAAAGCAACAGACTCCTAAAAGCACTTAGAGAGGTTCCTTCTCGGAGGTTTATTCTGTTTTAGATGGAACTAGAGTCTGTAAATAACAATTCAGCAAATCAAATTAATGACATCGAAAGGAATTACAGAGGCATCTGGGTTACACATTCATCTAACCATATATGAGTTCCTCTTAAATGGCATTTTATGTTTTTGCAAATTGAATTAGACACAATCTCGTAGTGTACATTAGCAGAAATTAAATACTGAACTAGTTCCAGAGAAGCTATATCCCCAGCATACCCCCCAAACCGTTTTATTGATGAGTATGAAACAGTTTATGTAGGCCCAACAATATTCCATGCATCTTTATTGAGATGAGTGAATTTTACATGGGAAATAAATCACAATTATAGCAAACATGAGTGCTCATCACTCTCTGACCTCGTCAGCCTGATCTTCCCAGGGGCCCATGAGGTTAGTTCTGGGTTGCCACTGAAATTCACATAATGTAAAAACCAGACAGGAAAGATATTTTTTTTCCTGGTTTCAGTCACAACAGCATACAGTTATGGACTGTGAGCCAGGGAAATTGCTGCAAGACAGAAATGCTCACCGCAGTTTCTTCTCCCTGAAGCCATGCCTGCTCACTGTAGGGCTTTATGACAGTTTGGCACGGAGTTGCTATAATTAGCTTGCACTGACCTGGAGAAGTTACTTTCTGTTGTGGTTTTCTTTTTGGTTGGTTGCTTTGGGAGTGGGGTTGGTGTGGGCTGTTTTTTTTTCAGAAACAGTCCACATAGTTTATGTTTACAACCCTTAACATCTACAAGCCCGGGAGCATGGAAGGGCAAGAATAACCCTCCTGCTTTTCACCCCTGTATGCAGCTGTCATGCTCGCTATCACCAACACTCCAAAGGTTAAAAAAACAAGTACAACTTGGTACTATAAGACTCTGAATCAACTGAAGTGAGTGCTTGCCTCCCAGCAGATGATGGCTACTCAGAGAAGGGAAGTGACCTCTCCTGTTTGGAAAGCCCCTTGGATATAACCAGTGCTACTTTATATCGAAGCCCATTGTGCCTCTATTCCAGTTTATTCATTTTGCATTGGTCTGGATTATGAACTGACAACCTTTGCAAGGAAATACTTAAGCTGAGAAAAGAAAGGGCACAAGGAAAAAGGTGCTTCAGTCAAGGTGTGCTAGTCAAGGTGTTAACTGAAGTGAACTGGAACTGGAAGGTGACAATAAGCATCTGGCATTTAATGTAGCCATAGCGATTTTGTAATTAAAGGAAAATAGCTACTGTGCTGAGGCTGTAAATATCAAGACATTCTGGCCTACTTATCTTTCTAAATCGCAGACTATTGCCAAGCTGGCAAAACTATATGGACTTTAATGATAACAAAATAGCTTGTGTCAGCATCCGCTGACTTTGGTAGAGGTGTCTGACAGAAGCGGAGGTGTGCTGCAGCACAGCCTCCCTGCACCTTGGGCTGGGGAAGTTGCAGGCAAGGTAGAAGAAGAGATAAACACTGATTTCTTTGCCCTAGCCATGCCCTGCAAAAATATGAGAGCATGAGGGTTTTCCAAGTGCAACAGTTTGTTCCTTGAATGGCACTTTATTCTTCTAGTGTTTCGGGTGTGAACATAAAATATTTGAAGGCAGGGGGAATCCGAATAATGTCCTGCCAGACCTATTTTAAAGCTAATGCAGTCAATACTCTGCTGTTTCTACCAATCTAAAGGAATTTCAATCAACACAAAGTTATAAGTAGTTATTAGCTGTCTCGCAGCTTTTCCTCCCAAACCTCATTATGGGAATCTGCTCCAAATGAGGCCATTCACGCTACACTGTCTCTTACATAGACACCCTTGAATTTTAAATGTCTCATTCTCCTTTGTATGCCTCCACATCGCAGCCAACATCTAGCTATATACAAAAACAGCTATATTCCTGCATGATCTAAGCAAATCCTGGGTTATGTATCAGGGGAATCGTTAGCTCTGTCCACTCCTGTCAGCGGATTAGAGTCATATGTGCATGTCTTCTGGTGGTATTCCTCTGCTTTGAAGTCAGTGATCCATGGGCACACAGGAGTTGCAAAAAGTTGGGGGGGGGGAAGCAGAACCTTTTTCTCTGAAGTATTTGTGGTGATTTGTCTGGATCACTGTGTGAGCTACTATTCTCTCTGGACTTCTGCCGGGTGCTCAGTTGGCTTCTGTCTCACCTATCTGTTTTCTCCTTACGTTTACAGGTGACAAACCACTGGTTTGTTTGTACCAGAAACTGATTTGCTGCAGTTGCCTGAAGCTTTGAAGCTCTGCAGCTCCACATACTGCCTCTGGACTAGATGTGGTACAAACACAGATGGAAACTGTTTCATAGGGCTTAGGTACCAGCTCATATAGCAGATGGATGCAGCTACTTGGGGTGTTTACTACCCACCTTGTCCCCAGCACTTGTCACCACTCCTCTGCTGAGGCTGGTTAGCAGAAAAAAGCACTGAGGGCTCTCCAGCAGCATCAAGACAAAGGTGGCTGCTGGGCAGGGGTCTGAATTACATGATCAGGCTTCTCACTGAAGCTCAGCTCACATGCACTGCTCTGCCATCTCAGTGCTGGGGCAGGTGACCTGTGTCAAATGAGCGGGGACATGAGGCTGGGGGAGGAAGCAGCAGCACAAACATCACAGATGGGTACCATGCATGAGCATGAGCATCCACATGCAGCAACTATGTTTTTATATTATATCTCAGATTGGTGTAATATGATACTGAAATGCAAACCAGAAGTACTGAGGAAGATTGAGGACCCTTTGTGCAACATGATGTTAGACTCATCCACCGCCAGAGGTGGTCCCCACGCTACAAAATCCCAAAGGAGCTAAATAGGAAACCAGATGAAGCAGAGGACTGGGTGCAGCAGGGAGTCCACTCAGCCATGTGTAGACCCTGCCACTAGTGACTGAGCAAGGACATATGTCCTCAGAGTGATCTGTGGTGAAAACATGGAATAAAACACTAGTAAATTTTTCTGCATGACCTCATTCACCGTGGTGGGTGGCTGGGTGGGGTTAAGTTCAGAGCCCGAAAAGCAGAGTCCTCATTTGACCTACAGAGCAGGCACAGGTTAAAAGCAGACTTACTGAAAACTTCTTTGACTAGGTTTATTCAACCGTGACACAGAAGACTCCCTTTCTTGGCAAAAGCCATGCTATATCCTGTTGTCCTTGAGACAGGCAGATATTTTGAGAACCTTGAAGTGAGGCATCATATAAATTGAGGAAGGATTTTATTTTTTTAATCCTGCACACATATAACTCACCTGACCACTAAATTGATTTGTGAAAGTCATCTGCATTTTTCAAGTGAAGGAAATGTTGGAAAGGAAATCTCAGAAAATGAGGCATTTCTATTACAAGATCTGCCACACTGGATGCTAGAAATATAAGGAAGTTATGCTTTCATTTCTTAGTCAAAATTCATTTGTCAGTTCTACTCTAAACTCCGTTCATGTTCATTCTTAGCCTTTGACAGAAAACTGGAGCAAATTTTTAAATATTCACTATAAATTATTATTCTCTACATTACTGGTTTTCAAAATAATGCATATTTGCAGAGATTTATTTCTCGCAGCAAATTCAACTATAACTAAGCAAGTATACATGAGCAGTCCTAAAATGAGTATGCAGTATGCAAAAGCTAATCCTCAAAAACCTATCAAAAGTGTGCTGAAATGTCCAAACTTGCAAACAATGGTGAATTAGTAGAAATGGAAACATTTTTTATTGCTGAAATTTTTAAAAAGAACAACCTGCCACAACACAGACAGGCAATGAGGACGAATGAACGCGGTGGCTGCACAGAGAGCACATCTTCTATTCTGGATAGTTATTTTAAATGGAAAACAGACAATTTAGACTAATTTTGTCCCTGGTATAAATCTATTAGCATTAACGGTGGTGTGACTACTTGCACCACAGTCAAATTTGCTCATATCTTCTAAAGTGAGAATCTGGGGCTTTTAAGGCTGCTAGCTGAAATAGCTGTGTTAGGAAAAAGAGCTGTATAGGTACAAGCTGTTGGGGGGTTTTTCATCAGGAGAAGGGGAATAAAGCGAACTCACTAAGTTTAAGATAAGTGGGGACCGTGAGAGAGAGAAGGCGACCAGATCCTTGCATCCTACAGGGAGGATCAAAGTGCCTCATGGCTTGGCTTGTGTGGGTGAAGATGAGAGGTGCGAACAAGGAGGAACAAGGGAGCTGGGAAGAAGAAATGGAAGAGAAAACACAACTGCTTGGAGAAGGCTAATGGTGGTCAGAGCTAGCAGCCATGCCTGTAGCCCTTGGGGGCCAGGATACCAGCAGAGTGGAGCTGGATATCTAGGGAACAGGGAAAGGCCCTTCCGTTCTGGATCAAGGCCAAGCAGCTCTTAGACCAGGCTGTGTTTGCTGGAATACAAAAGCAGGTCTGTGTCTAGGCATACCCAAGGAAAGTTCTCAATTGAACACACTAGGGAAGAAAAAGTAAATTTAATACAAACTCGTCCTTCTCCAAGAAGAGAAAAAATAAAATCAACTCAAAGCTAGATAACCAGTTTCTGAACCTGAAACTTGCTAAGGCTCCAGAACTGGTGCTGCTTTTGGGGCCTCTGTCCAATTTCCTAATAGCATAGGAAAGTAAGGAGAGAGGAGTCTTAGAAAGAGGAATGAGAGTTTTGAACAAGTATCTTTCACCTTGACTACAAGTACCTTTGAATTGTTGTACTGTGGCTGGCTGCTTTGCACGTTAATGATTCAGACATTTCTAGGACTTTCTCCTAAGGTTTCAGGAGTTTTGTCCAGCCTGTCACAAAATGAAGAATTTGAGAATGTAGCAAAAATATGTGTTAGCGTGGATGAATATTTAATTTTTAATAATAACGGTAGAGCTCCAGAATAGCTCTGCAAAGGCTCCCTCAGCTACATGGTTGTTAGTGGGCAGCATTTGCTCCTTAGCAAAAGACTGTGCTCTGCAGCAGTTCACTGCCGGCAGCTATAAACTCCAAAGTTTCTCTTCCGTATTATGTGCCAACAATTCTGACAGATTTTTACAATTAACCAAAACAGTTTCAGGGAACACAGTGTTAAACTCCCATTTAGATAGTAGCAATACCAGACTTCTTGCACTGGTGCATTTTTCCAATCTTCTGAGGAAATGATGTCTGGAATAAGATAAGTGTGTTAGCCATCATGCTGCTACACGTTTTTCCTACGCCTTTTCCTACGTGTGGCTTCTGTCATAGGCAGCATGACCAGCGACAAAAGACATTTAAAGCACAGAGCTTTTCCAAGGTAGCTTTTAGCTGCAGTTTTGCTTCCAGCCACTTTTCCCTTTCCCACTTCCATTTAATCCATGATTTTTTCTCTTCCCTTCTACAGCTAACTAGCTTGCTTTGTCCACATTCAGACACCTTGCGCTGTTTTGAAGTAAATCAGTTTGAGTCTATGGGACTGGTAAATGGTATTAGACTGGTTTAAAGTGTGTTGGTTTTTTGTGGCTCACTGCACAGAACGAAAATGACACTGGGTGTTCAAGTGTGAGCCAAAATAAACCCATTTTTAAATGGTGATCTCTCTCACTGAAAAAAAATTGAAAGACCATACTCTGACAACAGAGTACAGCCACCTACTTACAGGATAGCAATAAGTGACTCACCCGCCCACCTACACTCCAAGGACACCAGGGCCTGATGTCTCTATCACGAAGTTGTCACAACACTGAATTTAGACAGCTTTTCCTACTGCCCACAGTCTGTACAGTACTCACCGCTTGTTCACTTTTCCAGGTCATCAGCCACTAAAATATCTCAAGGTGAAAATGAGTGGGAGTGACATTACACAAACACTTCCCTTTATTAGTACGCTTGTATTAATATTTGCTTTAAAATCTGTTTGTTGATAAATGCTAATTAAATACCAACTCAAAGCTCTATTTTGACCCTCTCTTGGGGTCTTTTGAACCTTTTGCCTTCGTGAGGCAATCAACAAATCCCACCTAATGTTTTCTGTAAGGTGATTAAAACCACCACTACGGGGGGGGGGGGGAGGAAAAAAAGAAAAAAACAGAAGAGGATTTTATATAGTAGGAAGAAAGTGGGGAGAAACATCTGGAACAGAGAGATCATGAGAGTTCCTAGCTGTGCCATCATTTTGTTGATGATGTGAAAGTGAAGCAGAGCAGTGGCTGTTTCATGGGATGGTCAATGAGCTGCAGAAAATATTCTGTCTGCAAAAAGATTCAAGCGCTGATCTGTCTGACAAGACATCAGCCTGAACTTTCTTTATCTTTTGATGAGCAAGTATCTGCCAATGGCTAGTGCACTAATTTTACTGTGAGAGTACTCATTTTATTACATGAGAGCAGGGGTGAATGTTGTCTGCACGTAAGAAAAATTACTTTTCTGGTTTACTGTGGGGACAAAGAAAGCTAGTTAGGTATAGAGGCTAAGAGAAAATATCGTGGATTGAATGGAAGTGGGAAAGGGGAAAATTTCAGCTTCAGAGGCTGCTTGTGTAATAAATCAAATGAGCCAGGGCCCAATCTCTGCAGGCAATTATGATGGGATTGCTCACACTTGCAGAGCTAAGATGTCTCCTTCATAAGTTACCTCCTCCCCAGGATATCTGGTACATTTTATGCTCTAAACCATCAGCCAAATATTGCCTGAAAAACCAGTAGGTGGCACAGACCAAAGCACGTTGTTTGGGAACCAAAAACTGAGCTACACATTAAACATTACAGGTGATTAAGAGAGCAGCCCTGAGGAAAAAGACTTGGGAGTGCTCATGGATGAGAAGCTCAGCATGAGCCAGCAGTGCGCGCTGGCAGCCTGGAAACCAAGCCCACCCTGGGTTGCATCAAAAGAAGTGTGAGCAGCAGGTCACGGGAGGTGATTCTCCCCCTCTGCTCTGTGCTTGTGAGACCCCACCTGGAGTACTGTGTCCAGCTCTGGAGTCCTCAACATAGAAAGGACATGGAACTGTTGGAACAGGTCCAGAGGAAGGCCATGAAGATGATCAGAGGGATGTAGCACGTCTTCTATGAAGACAGGCTAAGAGAGCTGGGGCTGAGGAGGGGTTAGGTTGTTTCCACCGGTTTTAGGCAGAGAAAAAAGAAGTATTGAAGGATTTGAACTAGTTTGTTCAGCAAAAAGCAGGTGATAAAAAATAATAATCCTTAAACCCCCAGACACTCAGACTGTGTTATTATTTGAGAATCACAGTTTTCATATAAAAACTAAAGCAGGAATTTAGTCCTGATTGCCTGAAAATGAGTCCCAACACTCCCAATACCATATGGCAAATAAAAAAAGACCCAAATGTACTATTTTTCTTCTGTACATTAGAGGGGCTTAGGGAACAAAAGGATTCATTTTTATACACCTTGCATTACGTAGCCTGATACAAAAACACTCATATCCAGGTAACGGGAAGATGATTTTCTGAGGGCAGGCATGAGGCAGTACAGAGCATGTGGAGAATGTGACAGTAAAAATCAGACTACATAGATTAAATGGTAGTAAGGTGAGATAGAATCTTGGGTAAGTTTGAGCGGAATGATACAAGGTAAAGCAGGATGATGAGTGAGGATGAGGGCAGAAAAAGAGCCAAGGCCACGGTGTGGGTTAAGGAGAGTGACATCTGGAGTACAGAAAGCCAAATTTATGCTATATGTGCTGCATGAGGTAGGTTGGTACTGAAAGGCTACACTCTGGCAAAGTGTTCATACTCCAGTTGCAGGTTAGACTAGGAAAACTCCACGTCTGCTGACAGAGCTTTTTGCAGCCCTCTTGAAAAAAAAAAACATAAAAATCCTCCTGTTTAAGAGCACTTTTGCTGATAGTCTTAATCCATACCAGGGGTTTGTGCTGGCACAGCTATGCTGGTTGCAGATTACACTTCAGCACACCCCTGATTGATGTACATACCTTGAGACAGTTTGTCATGCTGATCCAGCCAAGGTCTGTGCTAGGTGAGAGGGAGTCAGAGGACCAGGCAAGGAGGGTCAGAGAGCAGGAGAGTAGAGAGGTTTTCGTGTTGCAACCAAGCAGAGAGTGAGTAATAGCGGAAAGGAAATCAACACAGTAAGAATAAACAGCACTCACCACAGATTACTGGCTGGACTTCTAAGTTCAGCCGTATAAACTTGGAGATTTTTTTGTTTAAAAAAGAAGTCTCTGGTTTTCATTGCTTTGTTAGCTGTCTGGTGCTTTGTTGAAAGAGAATGATAAGATATATCCTTTCTTAATATGAAGATGTATTAACTTGTAAAACTGAAAGGCAGCCTGTGTTTGTTGAGTACATGGGTCTTTAAAAATCATGGGCTGGTGCTTCATTACATGTAAAAATTGCTTTATTTTGATCAAAACATTGTGTTGCCATTGCAGTTCTCCTCCACCCTTTAAATTTATTATGCTGGCTGCTCTTCAGATTTCTTCTAACTACTGCTGATACACCACCCTTCCACTGGCATTCCTTCTGGTTTTCCACGTGTTATTTATTTAAAACATTAGTTATCTCAGGTCCAGTGCTTTTCTTGCAAGGCACACAGGAGCTCGAGTTGCAGTGTGAAATTACTGTTGTGGCTTAAGCAGGGTGGTTGATTTAGTAGAGGCAAGCAATGCCCTACTGAAATCTCTCAGATTGCAATCTCATTACTACACAATATACTATATACACTATGCAGAGATAGACCCAGCGTGTGCATGCACAGACTATGTGCAGACATACAACGTGTGCATGTATGTGTGAACATATGGTGGGAGCTGTACAGCATATATAGCCTATTTATGGTCACTCTCAGACATGCGAGGATTAGTAGTGTCACCTGATAATATAAAAGCACAGACAGTAAAAACATATTTAAATTAAGGCCAGCAGGCAAGACTGGAGTAAGGAAAGAAACATGGATCACTGACAAAGCAGAAGCGGCAATTTCCCAAGCCAATAAACCAGCACAGCACCATGGAAGTATTGTCTATGGGGAACCAGTTGGAAGTTTCAGCTTCTGGACAACAGAGAGGGAAGAAATACTCATTTTTTTTCCAGATCAGAAGAATGACAGCATTCGTCTTCAGGTTTTCCAAATATGGGAGAAGCTAGTCAATTATAAAAAGCCTCCCCTCCCATTTTAATATACAGTCTTTGTTATACAAGCTTTTACTTTCTGCATTAGTGAATGCTGAATTAGAAATCATCTTTCAGTTGTTTGTGTCATACATTCCCCACTGGTACGTAGCTGTATCTGATTCTTATATATACTCCAATGCCATACAACCTTGGCTAGCTATTGCTTGCTACATAATAGAGAGATCTACAGAACAGTAAGATGAATCACTATACCTAAAGAATACCAATTTCACTATTACACTAGAAAAAAAAAATCAAAAAAAAACCCACAACAAGTAACGAGCATCTCTTGAGTCTTTATAGGTTTTCAAACTGCTGGGAAATTCCAGGGAATTAAAAGATGTCTTGAGTTGCCTTCAGAAGATGCCAGATCAGGTCTATTTAGCATTGCAGAAACACTTGGCTGGATACTGCTATTAAAAGCAGGGCTTCATTTAAGTTCATTAGCTTTAGTAGGTGAAAGCAGGTCTTATTTCTTATGGTCAGTGGCATTAAATATAAACACAGACAGTAAGTTTGACATATATCACAGTGCTCTTAAAGTATGTGGTCTTTTAGCCATCTGTGCTTGGAATTTTTAAGGGTGTAGCAAACAACTACTTGGATCTTGGCATTCAGCACTGAATTTGGGCACAGGTATTAAAAGCAGAAGTAGTCAGGAGCTTGTGTTACTCTATTACAAGGAATTTTCTGCTTTTTGTTACATTATTTTGTAGATAGCCTGAATTGGTCTCAAAACACTCTTTTACTTGAAGCATTTTACAGGATGCAAGTTACCAAAATCTTGAATTTGACAGTTTCTCTGCTAATGCAAGCAGACACTTTAAGAAGCCTGCAAGCTGCCTGAACAGCTAGAAGGGCCCCAAGTACCAGAGGATGAGCGCTGGGGAGTCAGGGATGCCAGGCCTTAGGACACTCCTTGCCTCTACAGCAAGTGGAAGAGCACACTGGGCAAACCTCCCCAGAAGCAGTATCACAAGCCTCGTGACAAACCCAGCAGGTACCACAGAGAATGCTGACTTAATTTCAGCAAAAGCTTTTCAGGCTATTAGGTTTCAGACAAAGCAGTAAGGCTCAGTGAACCAGAATTTTTTGCCATCAGTTCTACTTACAGATGAGTTCTCCAAAGGCGGGAAAGTCACCCTTTCATTTTCCTGCTGTTGAGGTTTTTTCTTCCTTTTCTTTTCAGACCTTGTTGTTTACAGCCCATTTACAGCATTTTGTGTTAAGCCTGGCCCTTCTGAGTCAGCGCTAGGCAGGAGACAATCAATCAGCGCTGCCCCAGACCTGCAGCGGACTGGAAGTGGCAGTTGCCTTCCCAGAAGGAGAAAAAGCCTGCATCCACCACTTTTCTCTGTGTACCTGGCATCCGAGCTGAACGGGAATCTTGTTTTCACTCTGCAGTCACAAAATCCACAGGCAAATCTGACCGTAGTGACTGGCCAACAAAGATACCATGTGGTAATATTGGTTTGTACAACTTTCTCTTCAAGCAATGCTGACTAACGACCGAAGAGCAGAAGAGCTCCAACTTCCCTTTGTTAATTCTCCAGTGAAGGCATAGCTCCCCTCGGACAAATCCTCGTAAAAACTCATTCAAGCAGCTCCAATTAGCCTTTTGGGGATCTTTTAAGAAACCTAGATTTAGCAACATGTAAGCATGCCGGGTTATTAAATATCTCTTAATTTGAAGAGATATTCAGTTTGGCATTCAGGAACAATATTCCAAGACAGTGTTTTTTTCTTAGGGAGATATGAAACTGAGACTTTGACTCCACACGTATAGGAAATCCTACAGCAGCCTCTATATGAGTAAAACCATTGTCAAGCACTGGGTGTAAAAAATTACCAGGATTAAAAACCTTCACAGAATTGCTTTAAGAAATACAGTGGTTTCAAAAACATAACCTTACATCTTTTTATACTCTCCTATTTATTTTCTGCTTCTGGGGTTCCCACTTTCAAGCTTTTTCCAACCCTGGTTTCTTGCCTTAGTGAGCTAAGACTGCTGCAAGATCTCATTATAGAAGGATAGGCAGTTTTAGGAACAGCAACAAATACTGTGAGACTCACCATAAAATAGCAAGAGTTGGCAGCGCCGCAGTGAGGATATTAACTTTTGTGTCCTCCTAAACTGCAGTTTCTATAAATAGCCTCTGTCTGCTTTTGCTCCTTCTGCAGTTAATTACACAGATTTTCCTGCATTTTCTCTTTTGCAGTGTCCCTGCCTATCAGTATGTTAGCTGGCGGACTGAAGCAATGCTTATGGGTGTTTTCCAGTAAAGACCTTTAACATTAAGCTGTTATAAAAAATAAGTATTTCTGCAGGTGGGGAGTTTATGTGGCTAAGGAGCTGTTTCTGTTGTCCCACTGCAGAAGGGAGCAACTTACCACTGTGTATTTGATTTTTTTAGCAAGTGTGCCAAGCACAGCTGAGTGACCTGAGGATCATGACATGGCTGAGTTTTCACCTGCATGTACCTCCTGTTGTGTGTGCCCCATCCATCTTAACCTTGCCTTTCACAGTGAAGAGCTGGTTGTCCTGTCGTCTGGACTGGCTTGGGCAAGACATTAAGGGGGAAATTTACCTCACTCAGCTTCAGATACCACCAGGGAAACACTTTTCTCTGCACTGGTCATTTATGACTTCTACAGTCAGTAGAAAGCAGTTAGTGCTTTTGAGCACAGGCTTTACCTGACCTGTTTACCTATTGACCCATTTTAGGATTTTCTTGGTGCCCTAGAACTGCAGGTCTCTCTCCACCAACTATGACAGCACTTTTTCAGTTATTTGAGATTATTAGAGAAAAATTCTGGATCCGAAAACCCTACGTGCTGATAGTTCTTACAACTCAAATATTACTGATCATTAAGCATCTACTGAGAGGTATTTTCCTCAAGTATCATGCTTATAAGCTAACTACAGCTACCTAAAAGCTTTACTTCTTTACTTTCCAGCCTCTGCTACACCTTGACTAGTATTTTATCTAGTTTATTATACAGTATTACAGGTTTCCAAATTCTTTGTCACCAGTCCCTGTGGCTCCAATGGGTCCAGCTGGCTCATTTGCCAGGGCTACGCATGCAAAAAACAGGGTCACAGAGTGGACGTGGCCATTCAGGTGGTGGAGCAGAGGATACCGCACCACTTTGCTTCCCCAGGCAGGCTTCTTTCCACACAAGACACTGATCAAAAGTACATATTCCTCAGTGCTGTAGACTTATTCCCACTCCAGCACCCCACGTGCCTGGCACAGCCTCTTTGTAAACCACAGATCAAACTGAAGACCTGGGTCGGGCTCGTGGTGTGATGGAGCAACACATAGCTGGCAGGATGTGAGATGAAAATTATTGCAGTGAAAGGCATGCAGGACATGAAAGACTGGCTAGGTCCCTGTAACATGGCTCTCAGTTTCAAAGGGCAGAAGCTGTTCCTCAAGAACGCCTTACCACTGCACTACAAAGGTCTAAAACGGGTCTACTAAGGCCCTGCACGAGGATCTTCTTCCCTTAATGCTGCAACACTGAAATTGCCTCTTTGTCTTTCACACATGGCTCCTGCTCACCTTAGAACCCAAATCTCTCCTCCCTGGCTGTCGAGAAACTAAGGAATGGGATTTGGAGGCTGCTTCAGGTACATATGTAATAGGAGTCCGTGCATGCGTGTGCGTGTCTGTGTATCTGTGTGTCTCCTGCAGGATGGAAGGAAATGAGGAACGATGCCATTTTGGCTGTTGTCTCTCCTCATCCAATTCTGGCATTTTTAGCAGGCTGTTCACACTGCAAGCCTCTTGCCTTTCTGCTGGTTTGAAACATGTATGCCTGCCCCTTTTATGCAGAGCCAGATGGGATATGTCTCATCTGCAAAGGGCAGAACAGATTCTGTCTGATGTGTGGTACCATGCCTTTACAGCTATTTTTATAGTTCTTAAAGTCCCAGACTCTGACTGAGGCCTCTGGGTGGTTCCATAATATTAAGCACATTAATATTAAAATAAATCCTTTGGAACAAAGATAATACTTTATGAGAATCAGGGGTGATTTGATAGATGTTTCTAGCAATATCCAACATGAGAAATCTTTATTTTAGGATCATATAAATATTACAAAAGTAGACTAGTAATTTAGGCAACATATTAAAATTATATTTGCTTCACCTTATGATGATAAGAAGAACTTAATTGTTAAAATGGTATAACGATAAGTCCAAGCATTCAAAAACCATGAGAAGTAAAATCATGAGTTATTATGCCCCTAGAGTTCAAGTGGATGCCATTTTCAAACTGTTCCACACAACCATCAGGCCAAAGGCATTTTTTGGTTGATGTTATGAATTCTCACATACCCACAAAACCCCAAACCATAGGAAATACTTAAAATATAATTAGAGTTGATGACTCTGAAAAGAGGAAAAAAATGGGTATCTCATCTCTAAGCAACCAGCCTGCTCACATAATAAGAACTCAATAATGATTTCAAGCTGTAGGGTGTGTGGTATCTAAAAGCCCAAGTTAATACAGTATCTTAGGCTGGACAATCCCATAGTTCCTTCTAACCTTAAAATCAATGTCATACCTAAAGACTCAGCTTTTAATGGCTGAGGCTATGAAACATGAGTTCATTATGAATATTATCAGCATAACTGATGCTTAGAACCTCTCTCTTTTTCAACTTTAGTCCTTGATGTGAAGAAAATCCATACAGCTGAAGAGTCAAGCATCGGGAAAGACTCTGGGGAGAGCTTCAAACTCAAGAGATATTGGGCATCAGACGCTGGATTCAGGCTAATGTCAGGAGAAATCAGACAGCAGATACCAAGCAAAATGCAGAGTGGTTTGGCCAGTGAGATGGAGGATGGTCAGAAGCAGACGAGCAACAACGGAGGAATAGCTCTGCACAGGAAGGAGACAACAATGGATGGCAGGGATGGCTCAACTGGAGCACAAAGTATTCCTCAGACATTCCCCAGTTTTAGTGCTTTGTTCCAATGACCCTAAACAATTATCCAAGTTCTTGGCTCTTGCCAAGCTTTTCCAGTTAGCCCACATTTCTAGAGGGTGATACTATGTAGGGACCATGCGTCATCTGGACTAATTTAAGCCAATCTCCAAAAGACCCCAGGTGTACGGCCATTAACAACAAAAGAAACATACTTGTCATTTTGCAATCCAAAAGCTAGGGCCAGACATGTGCATGTGTATTTTGTACCAGTTGAAAGCTGAGTTTGCTGCCTGCCTCTTATTTGCAACCTCACATACTTGGACTGTGTGGGCAGGGAGAGCTCAGATATGAGTTCAGAAACAAACATTTATGCTTTCTCAAACCTTGTGTGCACAGTTTAACTTAGAAAGGCGAAAGAAAGACTAAATTCTTGGGAGTGTCCACATTGTTAAAATCTTTGGCTAGCAAAGCCTGGCAAATGCTAGATTTCAGAGGCTTTTAAAAATAAGTCTAACTCTTGTTTGTATTTATCATGGATTACTTGTCCTCAGGTTTTAATATAAATATTCAGGACTTTGGATCTCTCATGTGACTGAGAGGTTGTTATAGTCAGTTGAAAATTTTTCATTGCTTTGTGATAATCTTGCCTATATTAGTTAAAAATAAGCTGTTTATTAGCAACAGAGAAAGTCCTTATCAATAATACAAGAGCTTTTCAGCTTTTAACTAGTGGAATGTTGCACACTTTNTTTTTTTTTTTTTATAATGAAGCTTTGCAAGGATTGCCCTTGACTCTGGTGTGCTCAAATACAAAGGCTTTAAACTGTTTTGAAAGTAAGGATTTAGCAAACAAACACAGGAATCTTCAGAGGCTCCCACCCAATTGTTTGTTATCTTTCTGCTGCTGTATCTATTTGTAAAACTCAGCTGTGTGAGCTGGGGATTACATAAGAACTTTCTACTTCTGTTTAATATATTTAAAACAAGTTTCTCTCCTGTTACTCCTTTGTGATAGAAAACTTGTTAATGTGAGCCATGAGCACTCCAAAACAGGATGCAAGTAAAACAGGTTTTAAAATAGAGCCCGCTGGCTTAATAGAACATTTCTCATAGTTGTGGGGTTGTAACTGGCAATTTTGGAATTTTTGGTGTCACACGTTCAGCCAATATAATTAAGCGCAAGCACAATTCATCCCAGGTTAGGCTCTCTTTCTTCCCGACACACAGGTGTTTTTATTAAATAAGTAGCTTAAGTGTTATGTGAGCACTTGTCTTTTCTTATCTTGCCTTGAGCACTGTGATTGAGAGTTTAATGTTACAACATACCCAGTCCTTAATATACTTTCAGTTACTGTTTGCTGAATATGCAGTGTGAAACCCTATCTACACACCATTTCTCATACAGCATCAGCGTGCGTTGGACTCATTTCTCAGTGGCTCAGCAACTGGTTCCTTACCCTCTCAGCACAGTTTCACCTGACCCAGCAGCATGGGTGCCTTCATCATCTTTCTGCTCAGATATGTGATACCCGAGCCGCTTGTGAGTCACCTCTGAAAAAGATATTAAAAGTTTGCCTCTGAGAGGTGATGTGCTTTGACATCAGGAGACAGCAAAGACTACTGTTGCTTCTCCTCTAACCACCCACTGTTGTGGAGACAAGCTAGAGGGATGTCCAGAGAAAAGATGAAGCCTGAATGGTGCTTCAGCTCCTGGGGCCTAGGGGTGAACCACAGCTCCACAAAACAGTTGGCTACAGAAGCGGGCAGGCAAGTGGCAAAAAGTCCAGCAACCTATTTTGGGGAGTATCTGCAGCTGCCTGGGGTGGGTGAAGCTTGGTTTCTGGGAACATTGCGGAGATACTCTGTCCTCTTTACCTTGTTCCACCATTTCTGAAGGAAAAATGATTTTTGTTCATTCCAGCTTACCCCTGAAGTTAATCCCAAATGTAAACAAGTCAGGAACCAGTTAACCAAGGCAAAAACCAAACCCAGAAAATTAAAATCAAGGGCCCTTTTTGTCTCCTTTTTCTGTATGGGATAACATTTTTGTACTCTTCCCCTTATCAGCAAAGGAGCAGACTTAGGAAAGAAACCCAGGCCAATTCTCCCTTTTCCCCTTGCACAAAGTAAAACCTTGTTGTTTCCATATTCCAAGAACTAGGAAACCCAGGAAATCCCTGCTAAATTTGCAGTAGCATCAGAAGAGTTGACAGCAGAATTGGTAATGTGTTTGTGGCTTCATATAGTACCAATGTCAGGCCATGTGTTGAACTAGCACTCACCTAGTCCCTCACGGCCTGAAAGGGGTTCATAATTACAGAATCAGGGAATCGTCTAGGTTAGAAGGGACCTTTAATATCGTCAAGTCCAACCACTAACCTAACACTGACAAATCCACCATGCCCACACTAAACCATGTCCCTAAGCACTGTGTCTAAGTACCTCTAGGGATGGTGACCCAGCCACTTCCCTGGGCAGGCTGTTCCAATGCTTAACAACCCTTCAGTGAAGAAATTTTTCCTAATATCCAATCTAAACCTCCCCTGGCACAACTTGAAGGCGTTTCCTCTTGTCCTTTCAACTGCTACTTGAGAGAAGAGACGGACACCCACCTTTCTACAACCTCCTTTGAGGAGGTTGGAAAGAGCAATGACGTCTCCCCTCAGCCTCCTTTTCTCCAGGCTACACAACTCCAGTTCCTTCAGCCACTCCTCATAAGACTCATGCTCTAGAACCTTCATCAGCTTCTTTGCCTATCTCTGGACTCACTCCAGAATCTAAATGTCTTTCTCGTAGTGAGGAGCCCCAAACTGAACACAATATTTGAGGTGCAGCCTTACCAGTGCTGACTACAGGGGGACGATCACTTCCCTAGTCCTGCTGGCCACAATATTTTTGACACAGGCCAGGAAGCTTTTGGCCTTCATGGCCACCTGTGCACACTGCTGGTTCAGATTCAGCTGGCTGTCAACCAATACACCCAGGTCCTCATCTGCCAGGCAGCTTTCCAGCCACTCTTCCCCAAGCCTGTAGTCTTGCATGGGGTTATTGTGATCCAGTTGCAAGACCTGGCACTTGGCCTTGTTGAACCTCATCCCTTTGGCCTCGACCCATCACTGCAGCCTGCCCAGATCCCTCCATAGAGCCTCCTACCCTCAAGCAGGTCAACATTCCCACCCAACTTGGCGTCCTCTGAGAACTTACTGAGGGTGCACTCCATCTCCTCATCCAGATTGTTGATAAAGATATTAAACAGATATTACAGATGTACACACTTTTAAAAAGCAACTACAAACTTATTGCAAATGGGGTAAGGAAGGATGAAGACACAGGAACACATTATAATTACAGGCTTTGAGACTCAGAGATAATCACTTTCACTTCTTGGTTTTCAGGGATCTTGTCATGGCAGCATTTGAACTGTGGGACACACCTCCTCCCCAGAAGGTGCCCTAGTCCTGATCTGACCTTATACCAAGACTAGATATGTACACCTTATGCCTATTTTCCATGACGACAGGAGATGTGCTGGCAAGAATCAGGGGCATACTATTGTACTCAATGTGATCCTACCTTGGGATATCACAGGATCAGGATCAAGGGTCACACCACAAAATGCATCTGTGTTACAGTTTAGACTCAGCCTGGAGGAACAACTGGCTGAAGAACCCTATATCCAAAGGGTGTGCTGTTAAATCCCTACATAAAGTGATGCTGCAAAGTCTCATGTCATGTCCAGCAGCAATAACCTTCATTATTCTTATATTATTTGTTCTTTAAATATCTGCATACATTTATTTGCTTGTGACAGTGGACTAAGTCTTTTGATCTTGATTAGTCTCCCTTCTGTATTGCAAGTCTATCTGTCAGGCTTTCTGTCTTCACCCGCAACTGCATGCCTCTCCAGAAAGTGTGGAGCGCAAACCTCAGAGGATTTTCCATCCCTGGCTGGAAGACCTACCACGAGGGAATAGAAAAATCCACATAAACCTGAGCACAGGTTACAGCACACCACTGCCTGGACGTGTGCGAGGCTGGCGATACCCAATGCTTTCATGCAGAAACATCCTTTCTGCTTGCCACCTTTGGAGTTGTCCCAAGTGCCACGTCGTCCACCACCAACTGAACCGGGGCACCAGGCAGAAGAAGTCTGGAGATATTGCGCCTCATCGCCTTCAATCATAGAATCATAGAAGCATAGAATGGTTAGAGTTGGAAGGGACCTTAAAGATCATCAAGTTCCAAACCCCTTGCCATGGGCAGGGACACTTCCACTAGAGCAGGTTGCTCAAAGCCCCATCCAGCCTGGCCTTGGACACTCCCAGGGATGGGGCATCCACAACTTCTCTGGGCAGCCTGTTCCAGTGCCTCACCACCCTCACAGGAAAGAAAACCTCCTTTTCGGTTGCCACATTTGGGGTTGTCCCAAGCACCACCTCCACCACCAACTGAACCAGGGCACCGGGCAGAAGTCTGGAGACATCGCGCCTCATTGCTGGAGGCGACTACCACCGTGGCACAATGTTTCAGTCAGAAAACGGAGTATTTTGACATGAGTCAGCTGATAAAAAAACTCCCGCCAGCTGCTGCTTGGGGACTTTGGATACAGGCCGGTGCGGAGCTGCCAAGGCTTCAGCGGAAATTTTTTCCCTTTCTACACCCCAAGCCCCNAGAAGAAGGAGGAGGAGGAGAAAGCCAGCGAGGTCCCGGCAGGGCGGTTAGGAGAGGGTTTGAGAGAGCCCTCCTCCCCCCGCAACCACACACACACCCCCGGAGGGGAGAGGGAAGGAGGGCCGTGGCGGAGGATGATAACTTAGGGCCGTGGCTGGCGGTGGGAGCTGCCCCGGCGGGGAGGGCGGCAGCGATGTCCCAGGGCAGGGCTGGGGCAGAGGGAGCGCCGCAGGTGCTGCCGGAGGGGAAGGACAGGCAGAGGAAGAGGAGACGGAGGAAGAAGAAGGAGAGCAAGACGCGGCTGGTGCGCTCCAGCTTGCTGTTACCTGAGGCCGAGGCGGAGAAGTCCAAGAGGACGCTCCTGGCCAGCAACCGCCTCAAGACCACCAAGTACACGGCGCTCTCCTTCCTGCCCAAGAACCTCTTTGAGCAGTTCCACCGGCTGGCCAACGTCTACTTCGTGTTCATCGCCCTCCTCAACTTCGTGCCGGCCGTCAATGCCTTCCAGCCGGAGCTGGCCTTGGCTCCTGTCCTCTTCATCTTGGCGGTCACCGCCATCAAGGACCTATGGGAGGATTACAGCCGCTATCGCTCCGACAAGGAGATCAACCACATGGAGTGCCTGGTGTACAGCAGGTGAGACTGGGTGGGTTCTGGGGACCGGGAGGACTGTGGTGGCAGCCGGCGGTGGAGACGTGGGCAAGAGGAGGTGTGGAAGCAGGGCAGCGAGCAGGTCCATTGTGGAGGGCTTGGGTTTCCACTCCAAGCACGAAGAAGCTTCCAGTTGCCCCCGGAGCTGGTGTCTCCCATTGCTTTACTCCTAAAGGTGGAAGTTCCTGCGGTCCTGTATCTTCAGGTGAAAGGAAATCCGCTCAGATTGGCGGGATCTCACAGTAAATCACTGATTTGTCATCAAGCAGCATTTTTTTATATGCTTATATTGTTAGTGTTTTATGTTTTAAAGGAAGGGCAGTGCGTGGCAAAGTGAGTGTAAGCATCACAACTAGTGTTTGATTTGCAAGCCTTTATGTGGACATTTCCCAGTGTGAGCGGTCAATTATACCAGTGTGTGGTTTCAGGTATTAATTTAGTTTCAGCAATATGAGACTTCACTCAAGTAATCTGGTATTAAATCTTCGCCGAGCGAAGGAAGGATGGAGGCCAGAGGCTTCTGCATTTGAGTTAGGGCTGTGAGGTTTCATAACGTACAAATTAGTGAGCCTGAGCTATGTTTGCTTTTCTAAAGAATGAGGCAGTCTTTCCACTGAATGTTTACTTTTACACGAATGCTTTTTATTTATCATCTGAAGTGTCATCATTCCCTCTGACTTCACTATTTCCCGATGCTCGTGGATGGAGCGTTAGGTCACTTATCTTCTTCAGATTTTTATATATTTTTTTTAATGATATCGGCTATACATTTAGAGCACAGCCTTGGTATCTGTAAATCAGAGTGAAATGATTCTTGCACCAACATTTATGTGCTCAGAATCCAGCTTTACAGAATTTTTGCTTTGCTTTTCTCTCAGTGCCAGAGTCGTCTTGTAGTAGCTAAGGCTAAGGTTTTCTGGGAACTGATAGAAGCACATATTTTCCAAGAAAGCAGACTTCAGTTCTCTTTCTGATGCTTCTTAGTCTAACAGAAACGAAACACGTGCCAAGAAGCTTACACTCTGATTCCACAGGCTGTCTGGGAGGGGTCCTCTAGGCTGACGTAAGCACCGAGGCAGAGAGCGGCTCTCCTATTGCAAGAAAGGCATGTGAAAGAAAAAAAAATGCTAAGAGAAACTCAGAATAGGCTGCGTTTTCAACATCAGCAGACTCAGCTTGTTATTTCATAAACTCATAATCGCGTAAGAAGTCTCACCCTGGGATATTCCCCCACCAGTAGGTGTGCATGCATGGGAACACAATGGCCTTATTTCTGTAAACTAAACCAGAAATAGCGGAGCCAAATCACACACGTAGGCATCACTAACCTAAGGCTGTGCCTAGCACCTTGCTTGCCTGTAGTTGTTCTTAACTCTGAATACTTCTAGTGTTGAGGGAGGTGAGTGGCAGGAAGGCTAGTAAAGGACTATTCTTTCAGTTAAGTAAAATAGTGCTAATAAGGATGATTAATCTAGCCTTTACCAAACCAAATCAGTTTAGAAATAAGGTCTCACGTCTCCTACGTTGAAAAGATAAAAGAAGTACCTGTTGCAGAAGCTGTTCAAAATATTATCAAATAACAGTACTAGGATATTCATTCTGGAATGCTTCTCCCCTCCTGCAATTTTCCATTTCCCTCTCTGCTACCAAAAAAATAGACATGACTATGAGAAGAGGTGTACCTTTGGTGTTTCTATCACTTACGCTCTTTTGGGACTCCCAGCAAAGTGCCCTGCCCTTTGTACTGCTTATGCTGTGCCAGAGTAAAAGTTAGAATTGTTCCATTTAACTGCAGAGTTTGGATTACTGTTGAGTGAAACTTACACAGATTAATTTGGGAGTTGTTTGCCTTTGCATCTGCATCAAAGGCATTTGTTGGGTTAATTCCTATGGGGCAGCAAACATGGAAGTTTAGGAATTCTCACCTGTTGAGGCACAGGAGCTGAGAAGAAGCACTTTCTGGCTGGGAGCAGATCTGAACGATGCATCCTTGCAGCCCTCTGCAGAATCTTTGTCCCCGGTAGCAGCTCACCTATTTCCACCTTCCAGCAGTCCTTAGGAAAAGCTGCTGTCCCACAGTTAAAAAAATAAAAAAAAACAAACAGGAAGTTAAAATGATTTGCCTATATGTTTTTAATCTGCTTTTTTATTCTTTTTTAGTCTTGTTTAAACTCCACCAAGTCACCTTTTTGAACATGCCCCAGCCCCAGTGAGTGAGATGGAATTAGAACCTTGCTATTTTTGGAGATAAAAACTATTGTTCTCACTAACTCAAATGACAAGGAACCAAGATTGAGAGATTTGTATCAAGGTCATGAAAGTTGCTGGGCGTGAGTTTAGAGAAGCTGTTTTCTCAGAAAGGTGTCATGCCAGGAGAAATACAAGCGATTGGACATGACTTTTACTTTGTTTCCTTAGACTCTTTGTTTCTGGAAAAATGTTGAAGTATAGACATCGTAAAAGGAAGCAATAAATGACAGCTTTTCTCCCCACATCCGTCTTATGCTGATCACTTTATCAGTTTTACCACCTTTGACCAAGCCAGGGACTCTCTCTCTCTCTCCCCCGCTTTGCCACTTCCCTGCGGTGTCGTGCAGGCAGATGTTTGATGTTTGATGCAAACGCTGTCCTCGATAGAAATGCTTGTGTAGGTAGGGCAGGTTAATGAACTTATAGCTGCAGCCATGTGCTCCCCTAGGGCTGCCGGAGAGCAGCAGCTCTTCTCTGGCTGGCTTCATAGCTTTGTAGTACTTTGTCTCTCTGAAAGACGCCTTCTGCGAGACAGCATGTACCCGAGTGCTAGGGCAGTCCTCTGCGCCGTGGTGGGTTCCCGTTCCTGCCAGCCTCCCACACAGCTGCAAGAGAGCCACCTCAAACGTGTACTACAGTGTTCAGACACAGACTGCAGCAAATGACAGAGAATTATAACAGTCAGGAACTTGAGAGGGACTTTTGCCTCACAGCAGCGTAGAAAAGCCCCTTATTGCATGTTATATACTGCTTAGCGACCAAGTAAAGATGCGAGTCAGACTCTGTGTTCTATCATATGTCCTTCACGTGCTGCTTTCCTGGCTGCTGAAGTACCCATCCCCTGTTAGATACAAGCGACAATTAGTGATGCAAGATCTGCGGGACGGAGAGAAAGCAGGGGCAGGCAGAGCCTCCTGCTGCTCGGGCCAGCTCATCAGGAGGAGGTTCAACAGCATGCAAGCAGTGTCTGCTGCGAGGTCCTCTGGAGCAGCCTACGCAAGGCAAATCATGTCAGTAATCCCATGTGGGGGAAAATAACTCTTCTCCTGCTACGCTGACTGCTTGACAGCTGGTGCTCAGGCTGGGCCTTCCTCCTCCTGCCTGCCCAGTGGTGTGGACTTGGATGACCCATTCTCATACAGCCACTGCTGAATCAGTGACTCAGTGGCTCATAGTTGGCAACGCTTCTCAGCAAAGGATGATGCAACCTAAAGTAAAAAGCTTATTTTTGCAGAAAGAAGGCAGCTTTCATTTAAAAATTCTGCATATTTTGGAGAGTCCCCCAAAAGATACTGTTTTCTTGAGTCAAATGGTGGAAAGGGGAAAGGCCTCATTCTTGGAATGAATTGAAAGGAGCTGTTGAGTTTGAGCTGCCAGCATATGTTGAGGAATGAAACATGCTGGAAAACTGTAGACTTGTGTTGCTCTGTGATGGATTTTGTAGGTCTGCCTGTAAGAGCATTCAGAGTCTCCATAGGAAAGGATTTCTTAGCAAAGTGAAGCTAATAGGGGGCATCTCTGGAGGCCTTTAATGGCACCTCTCTTGTTTGGCAATACAGAGGAAATTAGGCACTTCAGTTTAGGAGGACAGTTTCACAGGTCACCTAGAATTTAGATTAAGTGCAGGTGCTTAAGTTAGGAATGCTGGATCACAGCCAGAACTCTTTCTTAGTTGGTTTAAATGGAGGGAAGTTACAAATGCATTAGAGCCTGGCTTGTAGAAAATTGGTTTGCGTGCATGACCTTTGCAACCCTGTGATGATCTTATTCCCTCCTCTTTGTTCCTCTTTCTCATTTCCACCACCCAGGGATGGAAGCTGAAGACTGGAGATTACTAATTCACAATCTTAATGGTGAAATCTTGTTTGGCTAGTTACTTTTCTGTGTTATTGTCTTGGACTTGGAGAATGGAAAGGTGTTTTTTTTTCTTTTCAGTAAGCGGCCTCCAGTGCTCGACAGCTCTGACTGGAGATGTAGATCTGACATATAAATGCTTGCTGTAAATAATTCCAGGATGCGCGTTTTGCTGCTGCTCTTAAATATTTGATATAACTTAATTTGTCACTGGAGCAGAAGCATTAAAACTTTTCTAAGCAGGGGCTTTGTTTTCGGTGTGCTGTTACAAAGTATGGTATACATTTACATGGTATGTAAATAGGAGATGAATAGTGATAACTACAATCACAACAAATAGTGGCACTCATCCAGCAGGGTATTACATTTTATTACTGACTCAGTACTCTGTTGTTGAAATAATCTCTGCTAACATTTTTGTAGGAGCCTTATATTCAAAACCAAAGGGCTGTGCTTTTTAAATCTATTCTCTTAACTCTTGCTGCGTCCATTGAAGTGTATTGCTAGAGAGTATAATGGTTTCTGCATACTGATCGGAGAGTGATAACTGCTGCTTCTGTCAACCTGTGACTTAGAAAATCCATGACAAATTGGAATTTACGACTGGATATTCATCTCCCCTGAGGTGTGGAAAATGTTTAATGGGGCATTCAGGCAGCTATCAAAGCAGGCTGTTTTACGTTAAATGTTAATTTCTTTCTGCAAAACTCAAGGGGAGGTGCAAAGTGAGTTTGATGTGGGCAATGTGTTTCATACAATTTCCAAAATATGCTCCTTTATTCCTCCGCTCTGTCAACCCACCAGTAAATGCAATTCCAGCCCTGGAGAAAAAAGATACCGCATTGTTAAAAAATCCTCACACAGGCACAGCAGATCCCGCCCATGGCCTATAAAATAGCCACATGATGACTTCCCCTGCAACGACTTCACTTCTTAGGTGCCTTATTTTGCTGGCAACACCAGTCTCTGGGGTGTTGGGTTTATCTGGTGTTTATCTCCCACTACTACCCGAATAGACCAGAGCATCTTCATGTCCCAAAATGTGCTGGCAGGGTAAGACATTTCTCACCAGAAGACAGAGGCTTGTCTCATCTCTTCCAGAACACAAATGTCACTAGATGTGATTCAAAAGGAGACTACCTGGGATTACTCAGTTTCCTCTTTGAGTGAGCTTGGTGCGCTGAAAGTGGAAAGCAGAAAGTAGCGGTCTGAATCTGTTGGTGAAGTCAGTGTTCCCTCCTTGAGTTTCGGAGAGGTGCGGCTCTGTCCATATGACTGTGTCTCTGTCCTTCGGTTTGGGCCAGGCTGGCAGTGAGTCAATTTACTGAAAGATGTAGTATTAGCTCTTGTATTAGGCTGATAGAGAGTAATATCCTTCGGTGGTAGAGTTCACCCTAGTAGCAAGGGATGTCTGTGCTATTCTTCTGAGATTTAGCCAGCTGCAGTGCACAGGAGGACCCGACTACACTCTGTCCAACTATATGCATGCAGTTTATTTATTATTCAGCGTTGGGAAAAATTTCTAAGTGCCTGAGCTTCACTGCTGAAAAAGAAAAAATGCTTTCCTCTTATTACTAAGCTCTTTCATTTGTAGAGGATGTCATGAGAGCTGTTGTAGGCCGTTTCACATGCCTCTGGCTAACTGCCAAAGAAGATACTGTTAATCTCCACTGAAAGACCTAGGGATGTCCCCAGATTAATTTTTGCAGATACATGCTGCACTCTGGAGACACACTGTAGCTTGTGTTAAGCAGACCACAGCCCAGAAGTATAGGTGGCTACCTTGTGCACAAATCTCCTTGCTCTCACGTGTCAGTACTGAGACCATGATTATTGCTAGAGGTAGCCAAAAGGAGAATAACATACCTACTTGTTTCTGTCAGAATACATTTGCAAATATATATACTATACAAGAGGAAAGAATATCATGTACTGTTCAACTCAGCCCAGTGCTGCGATTCCAGATTCCACCTTCCACGTGTCAGCAGAACTGAAAACCAGAATTGAAAACCCTGACAACCGTACTGTAAATAAATGTTTTATGGAACTGTTTATTAGTTAGCATGGCGTAACTTAGCCAGAGCATTCCTCCTGCTAGCAGAGCAGTCCTCCAGAAGTACATATTAGAGTAGTTGTCTCAAGCTGTGTCTGGGAGGCCTTAATTTTACTATGGTAGTGTTGGAGCACTCCAGGGAATAAAGAAGACTTAAATGACTTCTTGTGATTTTTCCTTCCTCCTTCTGACTAATGTTGGCTGATACGGAAGATGAGAATATAGAAAGAAAGAGGTTCCCTGCCACTGAGCAGGACTTGCTCAGACACCTCATCCAGACTTACACAACTCGTATGGACGGGCAGGCTGTCTACCTTGACGCAGCAACGGGAGAAGTCTGAGTGCCAAATCTCCTCTTGCTGTGTAATTCAGGATGCTCCGCGTTCACTGGGGTCTAAGTGGTGCCTCTCCCCTCCCACTGCAGCACTAGGCCTTTTGGCTATGTGGACCTTTAGTGTATATACGCAGTAAGGTTGAAGATGATCAGAGGGATGGAGCACCTCTCCTACGAAGACAGGCTGAGAGAGTTGGGGCTGTTCAGGCTGGAGAAGAGAGGGCTCCAGGGAGACCTTATAGCAGCCTTTCAGTATCTGAAGGGAGCCTACAGGAGAGCTGGAGAGGGACTCTTTGTCAGGACGTCTAGTGATAGGACGAGGGGTAATGGTTCTAAATTGGAAGAGGGGAGATTTAGATTAGATATTAGGAAGAAATTCTTTGCTGTAAGGGTGGTGAGGCACTGGAACAGGTTGCCCGGAGAAGCTGTGGATGACCCATCCCTGGAAGTGTTTAAGGCCAGGCTGGATGGGGCAACCTGCTCTAGTGGGAGGTGTCCCTTCCCATGGCAGAGGGGTTGGAACTAGAGGATCTTTAAGGTCCCTTCCAACTCTAACCATTCTATGATTCTGTAATTGTAAGGGCAATGCAACTGTCGAGCCAGATGCATGACTTAAGGGTTATACCCATTTTGCAGGATTTACGCCATGCAGGGTTGGTTTTAGCAACCACACATATTGAGAGCAATTAAATTCATTAAAAGCAGAATGGTTTGTTTCACTTCACATAGTTGGAGAGGTGAACTATTTTCCACGGCTTACCTTCAGCCTCAGTATTTTCTCTTGGTAGTTGGCACTAACACAACTATGTTAGTGGCCAGTCATTGTGCTCAGAAGAGAACCACAGCAGAAACACAGTCCAAACCCTGCAGCAGTACTCTGCCTGACCTTGTCTCACCAGGATGTGGAAGCAAGACAGTGGGAATCTCCACACGCTGGGCCAGGGAGAGCATATTTCAGTGAATGGCATCATCATCAAGTGAGGAGCTGACTTGATGCGAAAAGCCAGGGCACTAACCTCTCACTGATAATTTCGCATAGGTTTGGGCAGTAGCTTCCTCTGATATACACCAAGTGCAAAAGTTGACCCACTTCCAAAACGCAGCCACAGTGCAAATGTGTGAAAGTCGCTAGTTCTCTCGGTAGGTGCTTGTGGTGGTATGCACAGGAGAGGAGGTGCAGAGGGCATAAAAGTGACATCCTGTTCTAGGAGCTTGAGTGGCCCTAATATTGAGCTCAACTGAGGAAATGTACACGTACAAATGTATCTTTGATCAAGAAAGATCGATAAAGTAAGCCTTAGATGTAGTTTGAGGAAGGTGACATGAATGTTTCTGAATGAGTTGCTTTAATCTTTGCTGTGTGCCCAGGAAGTGGGAATGAGGAGACTAAGAGCTTTCAGTGCACCCAAGATGTGAGCTGAGAGAAACAACTTTGTCTCTTTTACTATTTCTAGGATTCAGCTAGACAGCCTGTCCATAGAAAGCTGCTAGTGACCCAGCTCATCGGGTGTTGTCCTGTGCAATGTTATATTCCTTTTCAAGAGTGGTGCAGACGAAGATCTCTACTGTGGTTGGCCTGCATCCTTAAGGCCGTGTTGCACATTGAAAGGACAATCTTGAACTGGCAAGGCATGAGTTTTCAGGGGCAAGGTATGCATTTTCGGGGTAGGAAACATCTGCCACCTCCTCTAGTATTTTATGACAGTTTTATTCTTGTCTGATCACAGTTTCTCTGGAAGGACGAAACAGGCCAGTCTCTCCAGTGCAGCGGCCAACATTTGCATCATGCCCAGTCATTTCATAAACCCAGACTCTGCTGGAGATTTGTTATAATAGGCATGGTGGTTACTTGTTTTGGTTTTATGTTCTGGTTGCCTGGAAATACTGACCTACTTCAAGGAAGAGTCTGAATGTTTGACTGACAACTGCACTCCAGTTCTTATATATTTGCACTGCTATGATATTAACACTGAGGGTGTGAACACTATTGCAGACTATTTGTTGTTTCTGTAGTTTTTGATGGAGGTTTTCATTTTGGCTTTTTGGAGAGAAAGTCCATAAATGAAGTGACAGCATTTGGAACCATAGCTCTTTACCTTTGTATGTTATCTTATGCTTGCTAGGCCTTTTCTAGATTGCACATATATATATATAGTTATGTATAGCTATATATGACTATATATAACTATATGCTTGCCTCTTGTTTGTTCACCTTCCTGCCTTCCAGTAACAGCATGAACATGCCTGTCTTGGCTATGTTAGCTGATTTTGTTTGTTCACTAACAAGTTGTTGTGAAATCTCCCAAAATACTGAGGCTAACAAACAAGGTGCTGAACAGCAGTCACCTACATACAATTGTGGGCGTGTTCAGGAACTCTCAAAATCCAGACGGGGAATAAGGTGCCTCAGAAGAGATGCCGGTGGACAAATTTTAGCAGGCAGATTTAGTAGCCAAGCACTTAAAGATGCAGTCCAATAAGTTCAAAAGTGCATTAGAGAGATGTGATCTATTTTGGGCAAAAGTGGGTTATGAAAAATCAAATCGAATCCACCCAAGTGTGATCTTGCAGTTGTAGTGCATTATTTTTTTGTGGGCCCACATTTATATTTGTGGGTTCAGATGCTTTCTGTATTTTCTTTTTTTCCTTTTTTAGAATTCCCATGTTCTCATTGTCAGCTTCCCCTTGCTGTACTTCTCTCTTTGCTCTACACCTGCAACACTGTCAAGCCAGAGCTTGATTTTATACAATTTACCAGAATACAGGCATATCTTGCTTTTATCTGCACACTTGAGAGCATTTCACTATCATATGTTCATATTTTATCAGAAATCCTTGAATAGCAGTGCCTGTCTCCTGATAGACAAGTTGATCTGCATCTTAACTCTTCTGCATGTGCCATTAGTTGTCTTCCCTGTAAACAGTAGTGAGCGGCTGATTGTAGCGGGCTGGCAGGAAGCCCTCTCAAGTGATAATTAGGTTTTCTCTGACCAGACGAGGGTATTTCCTGAAGGAGTCTGTCAGGTTCTTTCTGGGACATAAGATGAGATTTCTTTCACGTTGTGTTTACCTAGAAGGTATGTGTCCAGTCTGACCAAGTCATCTATGCTTGTGCCACAATCAGTGAAGAGCACTGAATACTTCCATGGGGAGGAGGAAAACTTTCCAGTTTATTTGAGTCACTTACCATAGGTTAGTTTGAATCAGGAGATCCTTGCTTCTCTCCAGTGATGGTACCGGTGAAGCTAAACTAGATGACTAGCCTAAATTCAGGTAAGATGAATCTCCTCAGAGGGAATGGATTTTCATTCCTGTTAATGCTCCATATGAATTTTGGACTGTAGATAGCCTGTCCTGCTCAATATATTTAATGATTTATTTAAGAATTACACTTTGGAGTCACAGACACAAGTGTGCTAATCTGTCAGGTGAAGGGGTTGTCCCAGTAACTACTTTTTCATTTCCTGCCACGTTCTGCCTTCAGCATTAGCCATTAACTTATTGTTCACACTTGTGAAATGCATTTATAGCATTTATCTCAGTGCTGAGAACCAACGTAAGAGGTGAGTTGTTACCAATAAATAGTTTTCCTTTTTGAGTAACTGATTACATTTGTATTTCTGTGGAGTTTTTTGGGCTGCCCACGTAATGTGAGGAATCTTGGTAATTTGGGATTTTACTTGCTCTTTAACTTCAGCTTTTGGGAAGGAGTGTTGAAACCTAAGGTAGGAGGTTCCTAATTCTGCTTTCTTCTGTTTGTCTGGATGCACCTAAATATTGGGTGAACTAAAACCACTTGTGAGCTATGTCTCTTAAAATGCAGAGGGCAGTTTTGTGTTTTAAATATTCATGGCTTTTACAAGTGTTAAAATGGGGCTTCACTGTCAGGTGTCTCAAAAATACCACATGTGGTTGTTGGGATTATGTTTTATGTCCTGTAGGATCAGACGTTAAAACTTGCAAGGGGTATTGCGAGGTGATCAGGGACTGAATCAGAGGGATCAATAGTGAAATTACTCTGCTGATTTTGAGTATCGCTGATTTACTTTTGGTTATCAATTTCTTTGCTGGAATTTTAGTGCCTGTCCATGTGGGAGCACAGGCACGTGCAGACCTGTCACATAGCCATAGAAGAGGTGCAGCACTGTATATCTCACCACCATTGGCTATCTTGAAAGTCCTAAGTTCTGTTCATCTGACTGAAGCATTTGATACTCTGCTCTTCCTGATTGTTCAGGCTTAAAGGTACTGCCTCCTGTGGGGTTTTTCTTACATATGTCTGTCTCTCATTTATTGTCAGTGAAGTTCCCTGTGTCTGTCTGCTTTCTGTGATGGGATCATGGTTGTGTGTGGGAGCTCCTATTTCTGTCAAAGCCTGTGGGAGCTTTCCATGATGCAAGTTCAAAAGAAAAGCTGTACCACAGCTGAGCCACCCATCAGTCTATTGGTGCTGGTGTTTAATCTCGCACACCCATTTTCCAGGGGTCCAATTAATTCCATGCCAGCCCTTGTCATGGAATGAACAATCCATGATACATACCCTCTCAATTTAAGGACTACCACAGAGGACTCTATTATTTAAGTCCTACCATGTCATATAACAAACTTGACTTATTTGCAGGGAAGTAGCTCTTCTTTCTGGAGTGAAAGATCTGCCAGCTTATCCCAGAAAAATGTATGTTAGACCTATAAACACTTCTGCCAGAGGTTATTGCAGCATAGGATCCCCAGCCTGACACTGTATCACTATATGTAGAGCTAACAAAGTTAGCACTGAAGTTTGGTCTAGGATGAAAAGTCAGCAAGCAGTGGATTTTGTGTATTTGCCAAGTGTTTGGTTGTTGATGTGTGTGGGTTTTTTTGTTTTGGGACTTTTTTTGTGTCTTTATTGTTGTGTTGGGGCATGGGAGTTTTTTCCAATTAATAACACAGGTTGAAATTATCAGTTATTACTCCAGTTTCAAAGCTGTTAAAGAATCATTGCCAATCTCACTAAAGATAAAACTCAGGAGAAAACTTAAGTCCAAAACATTTATTCCTTTTTTCAGACAGAAGTACTGAAGAACAATCCGCGTGATAAAGACAGAAATAGTGTCTTTTAAGCACATAGTGTCTCTGCCTTTTAAAGCCTTTGTTCAGCATTTTAGTGTAAGATTTCTCTAAAATTCCCCATGGTTATTCTAAATTCAATCCTCCTTGGAATGCAGGGAGCAGAAGAGAAGGAGGAGAGTTCCTGAGTTTATTTTCAATGGCATTTGGTTTGGCTTGGAGGATTTTTATATTGCTAATTTGGTCCTTGCATATTAATTCATGTTCTTCCTCTGCTGCTCCTAAATTGGAAACTTTCCATTTTACATCTGGCAGCCTTGTCCTCAGTTGTTTAACCTTTATGCTTTATCACTAGAAATAGCAGTTTTGTGCAGTGAATCCAGCCTCTTAGTCATAATAACATTCCCTTCAGCAATTGCTAGAAGGCCTTTTGGTTTTTTTTGTTTGTTTTGTTTTTTAAACACTATCCCCGTTTACAGAAAGCAGGTCTGAGTTGATGGTGCTGCACCTTACCAAAAAGTTTTAAGCAAGAAAAATACAGTACTTGTCCTTTGCTCTATACCACTGGAAGAATGTTTAGAAACACAACCACGTGTACACAAATGGCTAGCACCAATGGTGAACTGCCCCAGCTAGTCAAGAAGTTTTTAAACTACGTTCAAACCAGATTACTGATCATTTGGGAGCAGAATTCTTACTTTTCCAGTTACTGGATATACATCCAGATGTCCAACACTTCTGTGGGATGTTTCTTCATCCATATCTAACTCTTTTCTGACCTGCTTTTGTAACTCATTAGTTCCAGTTAGATTCCATAGCAGTTTGTTCCACGTAGGTCATACACAATATGAAAATATTGCCTGCAAAGAAAGGGTCCCCAGTCAGTGTTCCCTGTAACTTTTGTTAGTGTGTGGCACACCTATATGTATTTAGTGGGAGCACTAAGCTGGTACACAGTACACAGTGGGAAAGTGTGAGCTGTGTATTTAGAAAGCTTAGTCCATTTATCTTTTTTTTTGCCCAAGTATAACTCAAATAAGAAGCAAAACCCAGAAAAAGAGAGACCTTTTTTTTCTTTGCAAGTGTGACTTCCTTCGCAATGGGTTACACGAATGCCAGTCCTAAAAGCTCTCGGCTGTAAAAAGTGTGTTTATATGACACACATTCTCCTCATGGAGCAGGGTTGTCCCAGTTGGTGTATCTAACCACCTTCAGAGCACCATGCAGAGGTGCTTGCTGCTCTGGAAGCAATATAGGCCATTACTGCTGTGCTGCCTCTTAGCGGGTTTGCCAGCTCAAGCGCAGCCAAGTTCACATTACAGCTCTCTCTTTGTGAATAGGGCACAGCTGGTGGGAGTTTGAGACCCTGCACCCTTCTCTAATTTATTGTCCTTAGTCCAAAAAACCTCGATAAGAATGTTCACTGAATGCAGATGGCATGACTATGCTTAATTTGGAGAGGGGAACTATTTCAGTTTAACTGTGACCAAATGGATGGTAAAATATGATTCTCATTACTGACAGTTAATGCGACAGTGTTTCCTGAGTAACTGTGGATGAGGAAGTAAATTGTAAAAAATGCAAGCCTGTCAAAACACCTTTTCCCAAAAAGATATGTATATAATAGGTGTGATTTGTTACATACACACAGATCAAATTACCAGAAGATTCATAATTCCAGATTGAAAAGCAAGTCAAGCAAGCTGGATTTAGGTTTTAGGTAGATATTCAAGTGAAGCAGATGTAAATAAATGCTACTTCAAGTTGTTGCCCTTCTACTGTATTTCTGCCATCTGAATCCATTTTTACTGAGAAATTAAAGTGAGAAAACTGCTTTTTAATTCTTAGGAAGGGAGCACAACATTCTTAGGAGTTTTCCAAAGCTTCAAAAAAGTAAGCGGTTGGTGCCACAGCAGCGTAGGCAGCTCATGTTCCAGAGTAATGTTTATCCTGCTTGAAGTCAGCAGGAGAACTCTCTTTGGGCCATGACTTCTCCCCTGACTTTCTAAAATAAGTCCCTTTTGGCAAGTCAGACCTTCCTTTGGTCGATACGACGCCCTCCATATGATGTACAGGGTCACCTCCCATGGCCCTAAACTTCCCTGGCTTTCATGTTTGGCATCTGTCTGCATCTGTCCCTGTTGTAAGGGCGATCCCTGGGGATTTGTGTAGGGAAATCAAAGGCACGTTTATGCCGCCCGGCGAGGAGGTCTGTATTGGCACTGGGGCAGACTGGTGTGTCGGACTGGGCAGAGCCTGAGGAAGCATTACTCAGTGTTTCTGAGCTGCTCAGGAACGCTTGTTAGCTCGTCTGCGTCAGGCACATAACGCTTCGGTACAGTCATGCTACCTGGAGAGGAAAGCTGGCTCTACAGCAGTTGGTTCAAATGTCTCCAGCTGGGGTTTCAAGATGATTTTGCACCTCAGAGGACTCTGTGAGCCTGCTTTACTGGCACGTTCTCATCAAGAAGAAATACTGAGGTTAAAATGTTTATAGCTGTAGATAGCACCATCAAAAGTTTGGTTCTTGGACTGGGAAAGCATTGAGAAGATGACTGGGAGCTGTAGAAGTCTTAAAATGTATATGAGTAGAATCATAGCTGTTTCTCTGTAATGAAGCAGAGGGCAGTTTGTAAACATCAGTTGGTTTGGTTGCAGCAGGATGGGTACAAGGAGAAACTGGCCACAGGAACAGTTTTGCTGTTTTGTCAAGAGAAGGTGTGACTTCACACTTAGCAAGTCAGCAGTTTGTATGCTGGGACAGCTGTCTGTTTTACACAGCTCTGCTCTTTGTCAAGAAACCTCTGCACGATAGGCAGTGAACAGTCACAGAATGGGTAGCCATTACAAAAGCAGAGGTATGTCTTTTTCTTCAGGCCTCCAAAAAGTCCAAAAACTGATGGCCAAAAAAACCACAGTGTTTTCATGGTACTGAAAGGAGGCAATGCACAGCAGCCTAGAATGTGGAAATCCAGTCTTTTCATCATGACGTGGGATTATGCTTTGGCCAGTTCAAGCTTTTGGTCCTGGTTTTACATTTCCATGAGAGGTGCTTTACTTCTGAAGCTGTGCTTTCAACTCTCCTGGCACAGAGAGGGCTGATGGTTGACAAAGAGATCAGGCTGCATGGGCAGTACAGGCGGTCCTTAATCCAGCCTGTTTAGAGAGGGAAGAACAGAGACAGGCTTCATGCATCAGTAGCACTGGCTCTGGCTCTTGTTTCAAGTTATTAAAACAACACTTCAGTGTTTTTTTTAAAAGGCATTTTCTTAAATGGTCTCTAATGCCCATAATGATTTTCAATGCTGGGAAGTAAATATTTTTCTTCTACCAGTGTGTTTGGGTTTTTTTTTTCCCACTTAGCAAGCAGTGGCATTTGGGGGTTTTGTGTTTTGTTTTGGTTATTCTTCTACAATATTTAGGATGAAGTAGAAATTAGCTTGCTACCAACACCTTGCAGTTATATACACACAAAATACTTGAACTTGTCAAAACAAGTTATTTTTTGCATCAGCATTCTTCAGTTTATTTTCTGCTTGCATATTTTCAGAAGAAGAGTGCTTCTTACCAGCTGCTGTGGACAAAACATTGTGTCTGCAAGACTGAAAAACTGGTGGCTTTTTAGTTAGTGCTGTAGAGGCCAGCTATGAGAGAGACAGTTGCAGAAAAATAGTCAAAATTTGATTATTAGAAGGCCACTTAAGATAAGACCAATGTTAAGATAAATTAGAAAATAGGGCAAAAGGAAAATGTGGTTCTGACCTCTAATGCCAGAAAAATGAACTGTTAGTGCCTTGAAGTAAGCCCTGAGAGGAGATGGGGTATCAGTAATGGTTTTGATTTACATCCAGCTCGTGATGCCTTTTTTTGATGGACAGTTTTCTATGTCATGACAGACTAATTTTGCTTCACAAGCACATGAGTTCTCCCTGCGGCAAGAAGGGACCATCTTCTTTAAGAGAAAGTCAGCAGTCCAAAGGCAAGCTCTATCCTCCACAAGACAGGCCTTTAAAGGCATCAGTGAGTGATGGTGCGCTTCCTGTATCCTTCCTGTTCATCCAGAGCACAGTTAAGTGTTCCATCTATCACGGAATCACAAAACTGTCAGAGTTGGAAGAGACCTCTAGAGATATCTAGTCCAACTCCCCTGCCAAAGCAGTGCTGCCCAGAGCACATCACTCAGGACTGCATCCAGGTGGTTCTTGAAGGTCTCCAGAGAAGGGGACTCCACAACCTCCCTGGGCAGCCTTTTTGAGTGCAGTGTCATCCTCATCATAAAGAAGTTTTTCCTCATCTTTGAATAAAACTTCCTGTGTTCCAGCTTGTGTCCGTTGCCCCTTGTCCTGTCACTGAGAACCACTGAAAAGAGTCTGGCTCCATCCTCCTTCAACCCACCCTACAGTTACTTATAAGCATGAATAAGGTCTCCCCTCAGCTTTCTCTTCTCCAGGCTAAAGAGTCCCAGCTCTCTCTGCCTTCCCTCATAAGGGAGATGCTCCATAGACATCTATGCTAGAGTCATGTTCTCTCCTCTACCCTTTATTCTTTTCTTGTTTGGTCTAGTGTCTTGTTGAACTGCTGAAAGGCCTTCAAGCATTTTGAGAAAGAGGATGGTGTTGAATCTTAAACACAGCTACAGGGAGTCAGCAGATCTCCACTAGGGTCTTCAATGGGATCTTGAGCAAGTTGCATAACACTTTGTGTGCATCAAAGTCATAGTCTACTGAATGGGAACAGCATGATTCATCTCACAGGGGTTTTGAGGTTTGATCTGGGACTTTTAAAAGAGGTCTTTGTTGTGATTTTCTTCCCCTTAAAACTAAATGGGAGTTCAGTGTCTTGGTTGTCTCATTTCAGGGATTTTCAAAGCAGCTATCTTATATGGAAAAACTTGATTATTTTTTTTCCTTGGATTTTGGGGTTGTTTGTTCTCTGATTTCGAAATCTCTTTAAATGGAGTAAGAAATAGGTTATGGAAAACCTGCAGTTCCAGTTATAAAGAAATCTGTATCTACTGTCCATAAGGACCTGATTAGTCCCAACACTAAATGGATTATAATTACTCTACTTCCACGAGCTCAGGGAAACTCTGAAAAAAGGTGGATATCTAGTTAAGACAAAGCAAATCGCTTGGAGGTGCCATGTGCAGAAATAACCACTCTCAAAAATGCCTTTTTACTGAAAAAATGTTACTGTACAGTAACAGTTGCTAAGCGGGTGAGGTGGAAGAATTTAGAAGGAAAGGAACAATGGAGAGTAAAAATGTATGTACAGTAGCAAATTATCAGCAGAAAGAGAGAATATTCCAAATTCTCCATTGTGTTCCTTAGCTACAAATAATCCTGTGAAATATTTGTTCCAAAGGTCAAATAAAAAAAGGCTTCAGAGCAAAATAGGGTAATACTGAAACTGTCTCTAGCAAGTTTCTTCTAAAAATATTTCAGAAGGTGAGAAATTTTTCTCATGCAACTGTCTCACAGGTTTTTACTGTAGGTATTGTTCTGCAAACACCTAGAATTTAAGATCACCTAATGTTATCAGACTAAAACTGGGTTGTATGTTTTTGGAAAATTCGTTTGGAGGAATGTTTGCTGACAAGTGAGGCAAACATTAAAACCAGTCTGTGTTCACTTTCCTTCCCCAGGACTGAACTGTGCAACAATTTTAAACTGAAAGAGAGCAGATTTAGATTGCAAATTAAGAAACTTTTTACGATGAGGGTGGTGAGACACTGGAACAGGTTGCCCAGGGAAGTTGTGGATGCCCTATCATTGGAAGTGTTCAAGGTCAGGTTGGACAGGGCTTTGATCAATATGATCTAATGAAAGCTATCCCTGCCCATCACAGGCTGGGGGGTTGACTGGGTGGTCTTTGAAGGTCCTTTTCCCCCTAAACCATTCTGTGATTCTGTGCCACAGAATAAAGGCCTGCCACAGAGGGAAAGCTTGGATTCCCAGAAGGGGTGAGATTCAGTCATTAATTACCCTCCGTATGCACAAGCCAAACTTCCTTTCAACTCCTGAGGTTGCTTGGTGTCTCTGAAACCATCTAGAGCAGCATGATATTTCTCTTGCTTGGCTTCAGCTATTAAGATACTAGGCTTTCAGTCCCACCAAACTCAGACCACCTCATTAGCCTGGGCAGAAACATGGGCATCTCCAGCGAGCTGTTTATCCCATCCATCTTCTTCTGGGAAGCGTCACTCACCAGAATTGCCCTTGCCCCCCTTGCCATCTGCTGTGGAGACATCTAGGCAAGTAGAGAAGATGAGATCACTCATATTTGGACAGCTGAAATAAGGTGAAATGAAAACATTGTCTCACCAGGAGGGTGGATGTGAAAGTGTGTAAGGGTGGTCTTAACAGTAAAGTATTTTATCTTTGTATTGATGGTGAGAGAATTGAATGATACTAACAGACCATCACTTGCTTGCTTCACTTTGTTGTAATTATGAAACTGTTACGAATTTTAGCCTAAATTTGATTGCGCTTTAGGTCTAATTACTGCTATTGTATTGCTTTATGCACGCCAGACGTGCTGTCTCAGAAGCAGCTCCTCTCATCACGCTGTGTGTGTCACTAAGCTGCGCATCAGCACCAAATCCCAGGCTCTGTTATAGGCCCAATTTTGTTAAAACTCCTGTAATTTTGTTAGTGCACCTGCTGTTTTTCTAACAATTGTTGTGCTTCATTTCTCACCGGAGAGACTTCGCTTTTCCTGTCAAGTGTGATTGAAGCTAGCAAACCCAGCAGCAAGCCAGAAGTCTGGACCCAGGTGGTCCCCAGCCCTGTGTCAGCTTGGTGCCAGGGGAGCCCTCTAATGTCAACCTCGTGTTGCCAGAGGATGGATGGACCATTTCTGCCCGTTTACCTCTTCCGCTGCTCCCACCCAAGAAACACAGGCTTTCAAAAGCTGTGGGCATATCTGAGTACACTCAGAGCTACTGCCAAAACAAAGATGTTAGGTTAACCATTTACGGTATCCTTTTTAAAAATTACTTCAGAGACTGCCTTGTATTTTCTGGATAGTACTCAGGTTTTCTTATTTAAAACAGGATACCAAAATGCTATTTATGGTCAACTATAATCAAGAAGTTGAAATTTATAAATAGTTAGTGCTAAAGTCTTTCTGGCAAAGACTTTGATGATGCTACAGAAAGAATTCTCCTCTCAGATATATAGGTGTTTATAATGCTTTTCCATTGTTTATGGAATTGACATATCTGCAGAATGGTATCCTCCATAAAGTGGGGAATGTCTGAAAACATCATGTACTTCCAAGAGTCCCATTGCCTGTGCTGTCTTGTGTACCTCTATAATCATTTTGTTAACATTAAATCATTTCAAGCAATACAAATGTTCAGCTTTACATAGAAGGGAATTGCTGAAGAGCTGATAGAAATGTATTGTTTTGTGAAGAAATACAGACATGGAAATTTTACATACAGTGTGATTTTCTCTAGATTCTTTTGACGGTAGTGGCACATCTTTTTGCCTCTTTCCACGCCTTCGGTTTTCTTCTGTTTTGTTCTTCATGGGGCGGGATGCAGGAGGGCAAATTTATAAATAAGATGGAAAATGATGGAGTAGTTTCATTTTTCAGAACATAATATGCCTGTTCTTCACTCACAGAAAAATGAGCCACACGTACAAGATTTACACCTTAAAAATGAAGGAAATCTTTCCTGTCAGGCCTATGGAAGAGCTTTGGACTGTAGCAGTTCAGGTATAGGAGTGAATGCTGGGACTCAGCGGTGTTGGAGTCTGTTCTGTTCCCCAGCTCTGAGAGTCTGCCTGTGTGCTCTTGGACATTTTCTCCTGAAGTGCACCCAACAGTAGTTTTCCACCTGCATCAACAAATCCCCGGAGATGCGGGAAGCATTATGCTGTTCTGTGAAAGGTAAAAACAAGCTTATTGTCAGTTGGCTTAAAATGCTGGATCTGTACCTCACTAGAAAAATGCTTGCATGTGAAAAATAAGACAAACCTCAAAAACCTCTGCTATAGCTGAGAAATTTTCTGATGTTTAGAGTTTGAGACTGAAGCCTACTTCAAACTGCGTGACTGCGAGACAGTCTGCTTATTTGAACCTGTCCAGTTTAGCTATTTTGGTCAGCACAACTGAGTTGTTGCCCCAGCACCTTTTTGCGCAATTTTGGAACATTAAAAATATAACAAGTGGACAAAATCTAATTTAGTGCACCCTACTGGAAAAAAAAAATGTACTCAGTCATTCTATTATCACACTTACTGCTGTCACCCCATTGTTTATTTCCAAACCGTGCAGTGGTGAAAAGGAGGTTTTTGGCGTTTCATCAGGGTGAGAAGCTGTAAGTTTATTCTATAAATACAACCTGAGCAGACTTGTGGGAAGGGCTGAGGTTCATGTTTTCTCTTAGGAGGGCTGCAGAGCATGCCTGAAATAGAGAGATCCTTACTCATCAGGTAAGGATGGTGAGTAAAGCGTCTTTCCTCCAAAGAATACTCAGTTGCTTTCTCTTGGGGGATTAAAAAGGCACCAAACAAACAAGCAGAAAATGGAAGTGTTCCAACTATCTGTAAAAGTTTTGTTTTCACACTGTGTTTCAATCTCATTACAGCTTTTGAGGAAAAACAGTGATAGACAGACATTCCTCAGATGGGAAGTGATTAGGGTGCGAATTGCTGTAGAAAAGCACTATTTCCAGTAATAACACTGCAGGTGTTTTGAAAGAAAGCTGATCTAACCTTTCAGATTGCAGGAGCATCCCAGTAATTCTGAGAATCACAAGCTACAAATGTTTAATTTCACTATTGCATTCCTAATTAAGAGGGAGGAAAAGTGGTGAGGAAGCTCAGATCTTCTGTAAAATTAGCAGCTTTCTACTTCTGATCTAACCCTAAGAAATAAGAAGGTCGTTCACATGTAGGTTCAGGACTTCTATGCCTGGACATAGTGTTGCGAGCATTTATGGGCATTCCAGGTACAAAAACTTGGGCTTCGATCAAAGCCCAGAAAATTAAAGGCATTGCACCGTAGACAATAGGTTGTGCTTAGTGATGCCAAGGTAATTGTTGTCCGATAATTCTGTTGTCTTCGTGGCACAGATGCAAATTCTTTAAAACATTTCTCTACCAAGTTGCTGTTTGATGCACAAAATTCCATCTTAAAGATTTCGTATGAATGCAAATCCATGACATCCCTTTTGAAATCGCCCTGATACAATAGTGGAAAACTTGCAGATCGTTTTCCATCTGAATTTTATTTAGATTTAGTTGTTAGCCAGTGAATCTTGTTCTTTCCTTGCCTGATCACCTCTCTAAGAAAGCCTGTTAACAGCTTTTGATCAGGTCATTTCTCATCCTTCTCTTTCTTAAATGATTCGATCAATCTATGGTATAAAAACCCGGTATTATCCTTCTCATTCATGGTATACCGTGAGCTCAAGATACATAACTGTACATTATCTATTCAGTTTACCAAGCAAAGTGCTTCATGTAAGTGTTAATCTACTCTTGACAACCTAAATTACGAATAGCATCAAAAGAATTTAGGGTCTTCTCCTACTTGGACTAAATAGTACAAGTCCCATTATTTCTAATGGCTACAGAATTATTTCCCAAAGAATCAGAAGTAATGTAGACAGAGTAAATATAATTCATCAATTTTCTGACCACAAATTACATGTTGCATTATTACTTTAGCATGGTATTCTGTTTTTCACTACTCACTAGGGACTATATTTTGCTGTTGGTTTTCATACAAATCTTAATATAGGGGGAAATCTGCAGTGTTAAACGTTGTGCAAGATATTCTGAATGTAGTGAGAATCAAACCCATTCCTACCCATTCTAGCATAGGAGTGAAGGGATTAGTTCCTAGCCTTTCACTTGGCAGAAATCTGAATGCACTGGAGGCCTGTTCCAAAGCACACGGAAATCAGCGCACAAAAAGCCAAGTGACTTCAGTGAGTTTGGGATAAAGCACTGGGACTTTCCTGGAAGGAAAGAAAATGGCAAATATTTCTAATTGTGAGTAATTTTAAAGCAGATTGCTTTGTTCTCCAGAATGACTTTTAAGGAGCTTCTAGAGACTAAAAACATGTATAATTTGATTAGTTTGATGTTTAGGATATTTTTTTTCCTGCTTACTCTTTTTAGCTGATGGGCAAAAAAAGTATTTTCTTACAAGCTTACCTCAGATTGATCACAGATAAATTAAAGATCTTTGATGTGGGCAGCAAAGCATACTTACTGATCTAATAACAAATACAAGTGTTTTTGGAAAAAAAACTCTCGGGCGTATACTGAAATTTCATGTTTATTTTTCTCCTCTTTTTTGAATAATAAAAAATGAAACCCATTTATTATTATTTTTTAGGAATGTTTCCTCAAGCTGATTGTTCTGCTTCAGCTAAGCACACATTCAATGGCAGAAAGGATAAACAAGTACAGCTTTGTACTTGGTCCAGAGCAAGAAACCCTACATGCAAAACTCTCATCACAAAAGCCGCTGAGAACTTAACCTGACTTAAGCTGATGTTGTTTGGTTTTTGTTGCATGTAAGCCTTAGTGATACATGGCCTGTTTGCTCTTATTGTTGACAACATGAAGAAAGAATGTCTAGAGATTAGAAAATTCTCTTTTTTTGTCCTAAAATTCAAGGGTAAAAGATCAACTTTCTTTTCTTCTGCTTGTTGTTAGCCTTTCCTCTGTCGATGAGGGATCTGTGAATTACCACAATGCCTGATGATAAGTTCCTGTGTGCTCCTTTAAGTGATTGTAAGATGGTACATTTTCAAATTTAAATAAGAACACTTGCTTAGGTGCTGGAAACACATATCTGTCAGTGCCTTACTGAGCTCTGTGAGGAAACTTGCTTGCCGATAGAAGCTTGGGGCTGCATGTTCACTATGGTGCCAGGGTCTTCATTTTAAGAAGCTATGTTAGTACATGGCTGAGATTTGAACTGGATCCTGATACCCCATCCCTGCTACCTGTGGAATAGTCTCCTTCATGAGTGTATCATGCTCTGCCTTGAAATGCCTTCACTGCTTGTCCTGACTACTGCTATGAGAAGGTTGCCCTACTGTACCCTTCTCCAGTCCTTAGAAATTTCATTCTTGCTTTAGTTTTTCATGGACAGTTTCATGTCTACTTGGTCTTGTCCAAGGATTTTCCTACTCGTTAAATAGCCATTCTCTTCCGTTTGTTCTCATTGGAAAGAATCAGACTACTCTCAGGGCTTTGCTTTGTATGCCAGAAAATAAGTAGAGGTAGGTGAAAAGGAATTTTTCTTTGATACACCTTTAGATAATTTTAAAAGCTTAAAATGAAATTTAAAGATTTTGATGGATTCAAAATTAGCTTTTATTCCCAAAATTTGATCACTGAAAACCTTGAAACTTCATCCTGGATGGAACACTTAAATACTAAAGTCACTAGGGAACAGCAGTTTGAAACAAAAATTATTTTATACCAGAAAAACATCAAACTTTTGAAAATGGTGATCTATCATCAGGCATCTTTCACATTCACAGTTTACAATGGAATAGCCTCCCTTTCATTTTTCCTTCTAAGTTAATTGCTGTTGCCCTTCTCTAATAGTTTGACACCTGTTTGACACCTGTTTTCTGGGCTCTGCCCCAGATGACAATGCCATGTACGTCAGGGCCTTGTGCCCTGGGAACAGTACTTCTCTCCCTACCTTCACACATCAGCCTTTTAGACCCCTGGGCTTTAGAAGGATAAGGCCTCTCCAATATTCAGTTTCTAATAAATTTTCAGTTGCTTTTGGAAATGCAGACTCCTGCCTTCCAGTGGTGAAGTTCCATTTGCAGGTTCTTGTTTGTAGCTTGTTCTAGTGGTTATTTTTGCTGGGGAAATAACTTACCTTAAAATGTGTGCCGTGCCTAGCTACTGAATTAACAGGGGCTGGTTCTATTGAAAACTAAAAGCCCCAGGAGTTGAGGTTTTTTTGTTCTTTTCAAGTTTCTTTCTTTTAGTCCCCTGAAGCTATCTAGTAGATTTGTGTCATGGCTGACTCCAGAACTCCTAATGAAAACCAGAACAGAACAAATTTGTTGGGAGACACATAAACCTAATATTAGTTTGCAAGGAGTAAATATTTATCCAGGGAGAAGGAGATGACTTATTTAAAGACTGACCTAATTTATTATTTAGGAAAACCACCTTTTGGTATCCACCCTGCAGCCAAGAATTGTCCTTCTTTTTCCTAGGGAATATTATAGTTTAAGAAATGAACCACACAACCCAGAATATACTGGCAGACGCAGCCTCCAAGAATGGAACTACTCATTAAACTCATTTATCCTCCTGAGAGACCATTGTGAAGATATTGCAGCACATTAGGGACAAAGCTGGATGGCTGAAATGTCAAGACGCTCAGAGACGGTAGCTGTAGCAGGAGACTCTCCCATCAGGTTTGGGTTTGTACTAGGAGTTTCACAGGATGCTTGTCCATGACAGACATCTTCACTCAGTAGTTCTGTTTCATACTTCGTTTTTAAGCTACATGCCAAGTAAACCCGCACAAAAATAAGTCTTGGAGAGTGTGAAGGGGTCAGGGAAGTTGTTTTTGTTTCCCTCGTTTCATACTTGGTTAAGGTAAAATACTGCAGGGGATCAGAAACCTAGTAGAGTTTCTTATTTAAAGCTAATTGATTTTTAATATTATTTTTTATATCTTGTGCAGGCTAGTAACAATAAGGAACATTTCATATTTCCTGATAACAATTGAAATGTCATATAGTTTGTGGTCCTAGCTTAGCGGGTAGTGGACAGGCCACCACAATTACTGGCAACGGCGATGCTTTCTCAGCTGAGAGGGCTTGGAGAAAGAACTACTTTTCTCCAGCAGAAACATCCTCTCCGACACAGAGCAGGGGACAGCAGTGTGGTTACACATCCTGTTCTAGCTGCAGCTGAACCCTAAGATGCGGTTACCCCCGGGACCATCTCCCACCCCCTCAACTGTTCAACTTAACTGCTTTTCCGGCCACCTCCTAGCTCAAAGCAGTCAAAATGATTTAGATGAACTCCAGCACTTCTAATAGTGGGATTCTTTCAGTATTTAGTTTTTTTTTTCAAGTGACCTGACCTAAAAAGCAGCCACACCACCAGTTGTTCCAGCAGCTGGGGTGATCAGTCATCTCCTACAGGAAGGCAGCGGTGAGCAGTCTATGGTGAGCTGCAGAGGGTGACCGTTTAACTTGGCCCGGCAGCACTCACGACAGCCAAAGCCATTGCAGAATCTTCCTACAACAGTGCAGGGAAAAGAGCCTCTGCTGTGCTAGTGCTTGGGATGAGCCACAGGGCTGTCCAACCTTTCCCTTCCTCAGGTGTGAATAAAATACAAGTTTCTAGCAGTGTGCGTGGATGTTATGAAGCTTGGGCATAACCGTAGTCCTGATCTGGTAGTCCCAATCTAGCAGTCTGTGTTAGTGTATTTGCTGCCCGGGTGTAAAACACCTGATGGATTTTCATTCTTCTGCTTGGTCTGTGCCCCTTTCTGCCACACCAAATACGCTTTCCCTCTTTCACATAGCAGCTCCCAGTATTTGTAAGGTTATCACATCTCTGCAGATGATTTGAATGCATTGTACAACATACTTAGTTATTTTTATATTTCCTCATAAAGACCTTTCCATGTTTGTGTTCTCTGAACTCTGCCCAGATTCTCATCCCTTTCATTCCACTGTTGAGGTTCCTGGCAGTGTTTCAAACTGCAGAGCGGTAAGAGGAGTAGAAATCCCTGCTAGATGATGGGATCGTCTCTCTGTTTAGCTACAAATTGTGCTGACCTTCAGCTGCTGTGTTTCAAGATAGCATTGCCATCCACACCCTCTTCCAGCGTGAGCAGGACTCATGCTTCAGTGTGTTCTCACGTCCTAATCCCTGTGTCGTCTAGACCTGTGACATGACCGCAGGATATCACAAACCTCTTCCACTCCACGATGTGTACAAGCCCTTGCTTCTGTGTTGTGTTCAGTGCTGCATACAGTGATAAGGAGTCTTAACCTGAGTATCTTGCATCTTCCTACAAGCACTGAATTAGGAATCCCTCTCTGAAGCAAGGAGCTGTCTTAAAAACGGACTGTATAAAGCATGAGTTTAATTTAACGTAGTAATGCCTGTGTAATAAAGCAGATAGCAGATAACTTACCTTAGTAGGTTCTGTACTCTGTGTATTTGATGTGTGTAGTTTCCCATGCTGCGTACCGCTGCCTACAGATCATTAGCTTTGATGGTGACTAAAACTGGAGTTAATCAAGCACTCCTCTGTGACTCTCTCTTGCTACTCCGTGTGCTGACATTTATTATTAACCTATGTCAACAGCCCGTCCAGAAATTTATAAGCTATATTACACTGCTCTTTACACCTGATACTATTAAAAGTAGCGTTTCCAGAAAGCTTTCGTGAAATACTATATTGATGGCAGTACTTGCAGTCAGACTTTAATGTACCGTCTTTTCTTCTTCTACTTTTAAGCTTTTGGAAATACAATCACATTTAGAATTATGTGCTTGTAGGTGTTTTTCTGCAGCTGTTCACTGCCAGAGAGGCCAGCCAGAAATCTGCAATTGTCATCAGTGAAAATTATGACACATAACTCTTTGAGAGGTCTGTGATTGTCTTGTCATTCTTATTCATTCTGGCTCTTAATGTACTTCTTCATGTATTATACCATCAATATGATCGCAAGTTTTGAAACTTATAGTGCCTGATTCTTCTTTTAAGTTAGAAAAAAAATGAGGATTTTGAGTATGCTGGTGGCAAAATCCAGACTCAGGTCTCTGATCATGTCACTTCAGTTAATAAACCACCATAATAGTCCACATCTCTGCAGAAACTCCAGAGTTTCTNTTTTTTTTTTTGTTAAAAATTGGCTGAATGCTTTCAAATAATATCTGGTACAATACAATCAGTACTTTCATTCACAGAGAATTATTCCTCCATATAAAGACTGGTACGGTGACCTTGCTAAGTGATCTACTTTGAGCATAGAGTTGGATGAGGTACATTAGCAGTTAAAATAGTCAGCGTCCCTAGACAGCTATATCTTTTCTCATTTTTCCACTAAGCTATTTTAGAAATATATAAAAGGATATGATTCTGCTTGAAGAAAGGAGTTCATGTCTTTGTGTAAAAAGGAGCCGTAGTCTTTTACCTTAAAGAAATTGGAGAATTTGCCTCCATAGATTGTAGACATCATTATTGGACTTTAACTTTGGCCAATTTCTTGGATTTGCTCAGAGTAATTGATTATTCTTAGAGAAACACCTTTTTTTCTATTTTCTGATCTATATACAATAGGTTATGTTAGACTAGGAATAATAGATTTAGCAATATTTAGAGGCAACTTTGTTTTCTACCATTTTATACTTTTTTCCTTTTAGAAAACAAGAGGTCATCTTTATTCTTTTTCTCTGGATTTCAGATGATGATGGTGTTGACCTCATGCGAAACACAACTTGCCTTGGTTTTGTCTGACCGGTCAGTTCCAACCAGCAGTCTGCCACTTCTTTGACACTTAACATTTGTGTAAATTTTTAGCTGGCCAGTGCTGGAATTTGGCTGAGGCTCTCTCAGTTTCAGTGCCTTGCTGGGCAGATTCACAGTCTGTGGTAAACCTAGGATTGCCTGACTCCCACACCCATACTTAAAACCTTTCATTTTCAAACTGTGCCTTGCATGCTAGCTCAAATAAATATTTCTTGATATAAACAGGTTTTGAAGTCCAGTCTGGGCTTCTGTGGCTTGAAATGTCTTGTAATGTTTTGCTGGGAAAATACTGGATCTGTCCTGAGCCCCAAGCACCTGAGTCCAGCTAAATGCTGGATGTTGGTGACAGCCATCAGCAGGCAGAATTCTGCTGAGCTCAGAGGTGAAATTTAAGGTTGTTGAATAGTGCAGAATACTCAGTCCAGTGCAAGATTGAATCATTTGAGGCTTTCTGACTCAAAGATAACTATGAGTATGTACATGTGGAAAGATAAAATATTTTCATGGAAAATTTGGGTCCTGTTGGACTCCTGCTTTCCTGTCTGCTGCTGTGCTTCACTCAACTCTCTGTTAAGGGTTGAAAGAGACACAAAGACTACTGTATCTGGGTTGACCAACTGGAATGATACAGTCTGCTCTATAGCTTTCAGCTGATGGCTTTCTTTGCATAAAAATCACTTTAATAAGAAATCAAAAGAATCTGTTGGTAAACTGTACTAATCATAAAATCCCAGTCTATGGATTATATCATTTTACCTTTATCCTTCAGGAAGACTTCTCAATCTCACCATCATTGGTTTCCAGATTGATTTTAAAAAAACAACACAACAAAAAAGGTCAGATGAATTCTAAATCAAATCAAGAAAGTGGATTTATACAGCTTTTGTAATGTTTCCCAAATGAACTGATGTGGAAATAAAGTGTGATTGATACTAAAGTGTAATAGGATGCATTGTACATGTCGTACGTGCAAAAATATTTCTGATTCTTTCAGTTTTATATGTCATTAAATGTAGAGAACTCAAGATGTTTTACCGAGTGAACTAAGGCTGGCTGTGAAAGCCTTTAATAGGGAAATTTGTTTTCCCTCACTAGGTTTCTCAGGGGAAACTGAGCAAGTCTCACTGCTCTGAGGTGGATCTTTGCAACGCTGACAATACAATACAACATTTTGCCATAGCCTTTCTCTGAAAACCAATATGCCCCTTGTACGAAACTGGATGTGAATAGTCTGTAGAGATTCTCTTTAATGTCTTCTGTGTTGCTAGAAGTTACTCCAAGAGTGCAGCCCTCAACATATATTCAGCACATGAGTTTATTTTGCAGTCTACATCTCCAAAAATCATTGCAACCCACAAACTGGTTGGGTCTCAAAATTAGTGTGGCAGAACCAGAAGACAGAGGTGCACAGTGCTGCTGAGTTTTTTAGCCTTAGCAATAAAACTTGAGTCCTCAGCAAAAGTAGAGTCCCAGAAGCAACAACCTTTTATTACCAGCCAGCCTTAGTTTCTTTGCATTTTCAAAAATCGCTGACTGAATTTTTCAAAAATCGAAACTCCTGCTCTCTTGCTTAAATTAAAATACTTGTTCTGTTTTTTAAATGGACATTAGTTCCCATTTCTGCTTTTAATCTTCTTTACAGGTTTTTCTCCATGTATACCTCACACTTTCCTCTTCTGTATGTATGTATCTCGTGTACCTCTTCTTATCTCTCTGTCCCGATCCATCAGACTCTGTTCCTGTCTATCTCTTCATCAGAGCCTGAGATATAAATGTAAAATCAGTGTTCTTCTAAAAGGATGTAAGCCCACTGTCCCAATCCATCAGACTCTGTTCCTGTCTATCTCTTCATCAGAGCCTGAGATATAAATGTAAAATCAGTGTTCTTCTAAAAGGATGTAAGCCCAGCCTGGAAGGTGTCTGCTTAATGATATAAAGATGATAAGAAAGGAGAGAGATTTTTTGTGTTCCTTGTCAAAAATGAATTTGTAGACTGGCAGATGCTTGGGGTTAGAAGGTCTCTTTTAGTCTTAATTGAAAATCAGTTGCATTGTAACTAAGCTGGTTTGATTCCACGGGTAGCTTTCCCAAGTGTAGCTCCATTGCAGGAAGGGCCAAGCGGAGCTTCTTGGCAGGAGTCTCATTTGGTGCTGCCTTAGACTGAGGCAGATGAACTGTGTGTTACAAACGGTGGCCTGCTCTTCTCCACTGGGTTACAAGCTGTAGTGGAGTAGCATACAGGCAGCAGCACAGGCTGTAGAAAACTGTTTGCTAGAAGACACTGCTCTTTCTTGTGGTTCATTTGGCAGTCCCCAGAGACTAAATATTCCTGTCATTAATATGTCTTAGTAAACTGTGTGTTAGAAATGAATACATATGCAGTGTAGTCACAGAAAGAATTTGGGTCTGCCTACAGCGTTGCCTCTCACATTAAGTTCGTGTCACTGTTTCTGTTCTGTCCTGCTGTTTGAAAAGATGAAGGAGAATGATGCTCTGTACGTAGAGTTCTCAAACAAGGTTTTGGGCCAACAGCAATTTTTTTTTCTCATCTTAAACAAAAAATCACTGACGATACCTTTCTGTCCTCCATAAAACATTCTGCTTACTTGTACGCAGAGAAAAACGAATTTGTCAAAAAATGTGAAGGAAACACATTTGTTTGGATTATGCTAAAAAAAATAATATTTAGTTTAACCCTGAAGAATTTATACATCTTTCTTACACCACTCTCTAGCTGTAGTACCACAGCTCAGTCAGCAGAGTAGATCAGGGTTTTCTGAATGTGCCAGTGGCGTATGGCTTTTGTCTCCATGGACAGACCAAGCCAGCACATGAGCCAGCGGCATGCTGATGGAGTGACCTGCTGGACGTTGGAAGTCGTCTAGACTGAATTTCTGTCCTGGTGACACAAGTAACTCTTGACATATGTTTATAGAAGAAATGGATTGTTTTGAGGACAGTGGGGAAGGCATTTTCAGAATTTGTACTATGCGTTTACAAAGCAACTTCATCTAAATTAGTGCCTGCAGATAAAAGATTATTTTCCTTTGATGACTAAGACCCACATCACAGGGAACTGCAGTTATGACTTTCAGTTTTAGGAGTTTTACAAGCTGCAGTGTCTTCTTTACAAAGAATTCTCCTCAGTTAACCTCACAGCTATGGAACTAAATGCAATCCATTTAATGCCTGGAAAAACATTTTATCCATAAGAGGAGTCATAAACAAAGATATCAGTCATGAGGTGCCAAAAAAGATGACCATTTACAGAGGTGTAGCAAAAGCTAGATAAAGAGGAAGGTGGTTTGGAGAGGATTTAGCTTTCAACTGGATGTAGCAAAGAGGAGCCATTGAGTTCAAAGTCATTAATTGTTGAGGATAGAGACAGACAGTGATTGTAGCAAAACTAGTCTGGTAAAAGGATGGAGGAAAGAGTGGAAATGAGCACCTTGATAAGAGTTTGGCACACACAAGAGAGAAAAGGCACACACTTAAGATGTGGTGGGTTTTTTATGATGGGGAGAAAAGGAGTGAAAAGTAACTCTCAGTTATAGGTTTGAGTAATAGAGATTAAAATGGCTGTGAACAAGGCGGAGGGAGAACTCTGCAAAAGAAGTTTAAAAATTGGACTTCAAATGCGTTACAGTTAAGTGATTTGAAGATCTCTGTGCTCTCTAAAAAGCTGCAGTTAATTTTCTTAATTTCCTTTTGAATTTCTAACACTTGTGGGAGAAGGGTTCAAGGTAAAATATTCTTCTGTTAGGTCTGCAGCTTTTATCTGCGGGACTAGATTGGTTTAATTTGGAATAGCACATTGAAAGGTCAGAGTGAATTTCAGTTTCACAACTAATGTTCCTGCCTCTCTAAGGTACCTTCTGCTTATGGAGTCACAGAATTCTTACAAAGAACCTCTAGCGATCATCTAGTCCAACTCCCCTGCTAAAGCAGGATTGCCTACAGCACATTACTCAGGACTGCTTAGAGGTTGTGACACAAAGGTTTTGGTCTCAGTATATGCCAAGGCTCCTGGGTGCTGCTTTTTCTGCCCATGACCAGGGTGGCCTGCTACCTGCTGAAGTATTTCAGATCTCATAAGCAATTTTAGGCTGTTTGTTCCCCCTCTATGATTCAAACCCTTTCAGTAAATAGTATCTTTGCAATTACTTGCTCTAAGCTAAGTTTCTGGGCATTTCAAAAGCCGAATTGTTTGCATCCAGTCATTTTCTTCTTGAAATGTATTTTTTTCTAGGGTATTGAATTTCAATGTTTTATCATTCCCCACCACCCTCTCCCTCCCCAACTCCCCCCCAAGGAAAGTATGATTGCGAACTACAGAGAAGTTTTCTTTCTGGAGTTTGGCCAGAAAGAGTGTTTTTCCACCTGAATGTAGACATATATTTAGGTGTCTTGCTGAATTTGGGCCAAAATTTGTAGCCTAGTGTTTGAGTTCAGTGAACAATAAGTAAAAATCATACATGTACATTTATGTTTTTTTCTATTTGTGAGAATAATACTTGCAAATAATTTATTTAGTAGCTTCCAAGGAAGATTGAGATTGATGGGGTAACTCTTTCATGTAAAAAGAATCAAAGCACAGTATCCTTTCCTATTAGTTGGCGCACTCAGATTTTCAATTCTTCAAAAAGAATTAAAAAAGTTTCCATGAAACAGCGTTCACAAATAACACTATTTGTTGATAACAGGGCAAGAGCAAAGAAGTGTTCCTAAGTGTTTGTATTTGCAAGTGTGGATGTTTTTGTTCAGATATGTACAAATATGTACACATCTGACAACCAACAAGCTCTTGAAAACAGTCAGGTTATAACTGCCTCAATTATTTTTTTAAAGTGTGTATAATTATTATAGAAATTATTGAGGATAGGTATACTTTTTTTTGTGAAAATGTATTGTCTAGTCAACTGATGGAAACAAGCTATCAAAATTTATATTGATGGTGTGTCATTCTTTATAAATTGCCTTTTGATAGTTGAGGACCAGTGACAAAGATGATTTGCCTCCCTGCAGAGCTCTTTAATTACAAGGTCTTTGAATAACTATGTTAATAGGTTGAGATGTACTGTCTGTATTAGCTGACTGTATCTCATAATTCCACTGGGCTGTCTATACATTCATACTCATTTTGATTGTAAACCAGTGGGACAGGAAAGGAGTGCCTTTACCTTTGTGAAAACAAAAATATTATTCTGGCTTAGTATTTCATATTCAACTACATTCACTGACTAGCTCCAGTAAGTTTGGAATATTAATGAGTGGAAGGCCAACATCTTTAATTCAGAGGAAGCAACTGATAGTGTGAAAACAGGGCTCTCAGCATAGTCAAATTGACATTGAAAACATTAAATGAATTCTTCTTCTGAATTTTTTATATGTAGGTACCAACAGTAGTCAAGTTGTTGAATGCGAACTACTCAAATGTTACTAAAGGCATCGTACATTTCATTTAAATAGTAGAACTTTGCATTTTGTGGTTCTCACTTCTTCTATATGGATCTCTATTATTTACTTTCACCAAGAATTTTGAATATAAAATTTGCATCTGCAGACATACTTGTTTTTACTCAGGCCTTCAAAGATTCATATCACTGCATTTGATTTGCATGGAGTTTGGTCTTCTAATTCTTCTGTGATAAAGTGAAGAACATTTCTGTATTCTGTGACTTTTCTGTAAAACAGCTTTATATAAGGCTGAATTCAGACTGTATCAGGACCTAGAGCACAGCAAATTGAGGCTTATGCACACCCTGATTTCTGTCTAATGCAGGATCCAACCCAGTGTGTGTAGTCCCAGTTTAGATGTGGCCTTACCGATGTTTTTTAAAGAAAGCATTCTTGGGAAACATCTTGTTATTATTTTATACCAAGATGTTAAAGATTTTCAGATTGTTTCATTTTGAGAACAATATGGTAATTTTAAACATGTCTTAGAGCTAACATACAGCCTGAGGCTGTTTGCTTTTCCTTGCATTAGTATTCTCATCTTGTTGGGGCAAGCAGTGATCCAGAAACTTAAAGACAGGCTACATAACCTGAGAGCAGCTAAATATAGAGAAATTGGCAACAGATAGCCTAAGGTAAGTCCCTATGTTTAAAACTTCATCTGTGCTTTCCAGATCAGCTCAAAGTACAAGTTAAGACCTATTCTCCTGCCAGCTGCATGGAAGAATTAGGATTCTTCTGAGTTGTAATGCCTTTTGCCGCTCCTTTACTCTTGGGGATGTACTGATATTGGAGATACATGTTTATGCTTCAGATCAGGGTCTCCCCAGGGATTTATACTGATATTGCTTCTCACAAAGTGACTGTGTAGATCTAAATTAAAAATGTCAGGCCATTCTTCCACTCTGGCTACCAGTACAAGCATTGGTGAGAGTACAAGCACCGCAGCAACCTCCAGCTCTTCAGTGCTTGCTTCAGTTACTGTGGTAGAGATGTCTCTTCTGAGCATAGTTCTCATGATTAAGAAACTGCATGGAGAAATAGCAACAAAAAAGAGATACTAATAGTAAATACTTTAAAAAACGTAGTCTTTAAATAGAAGGATCTTTGTGTTCATATTTCAGGTTCTTAGCTGACCTTTCTGTTCCTCCAGATTAGGAAGAAACTTCTGAGAACCCAGTTACCCCAGAATTGCTGACCTCCCTTCTGCTGAGCCCTAGCCAGCTAGGAAGACATAAGTGAGATGAAGCATGAGCAGTGGCTCACAAGTGAAGTGTTATCTCACCCCACTGGGAATTTGTACTGGGGCATAGGACAGCCAGTTATACCAGTATTATTGGGGCTCTAAAAGCAGGGCGCACTGCCTGATCAACAAAAGTTTTCCAGATGCTACTGTGTTGCACACTTTGTCTGACTTTTGAGTATCCTGAGGCCTCTTTTATTTGAAAATCGGTACTTCAGGTAAGGTCAATGTTTGCATACAAATCCTGCTAAACCCTTCTTCCATCACCATCACAAAAGCGCGCAGATATGTCCAGTTTGCTTTGCCTGCTGGCCAGCTGACCTCCATGACTGCCAGGTAAAACTGCCCACTTTGCTGTACCTGCCTGGAGGTATTTGGTGCAGGAGTCTAACTGAATAGAGATGGAGACAGACCACAGTTTTATCCAGGGTAGCACCTTAAATCTCCCTTTGTACCTCTGTGTCAACAGAGGTGTGCCTGAGTTTGAGGTTTCCCTGTTTATGCAATTTCCATTGAATGCATCTTATCTGACAGAGAGGGGAAAGTAATTCCTTAGTAACTCAAGACTTAAATAAAGTTCATGAGAATTGACAAATGAGTACAATGAAACATACTTCCAATATTCTTGCAAATCAGTAACCCACATATTATACCATTTCACACCTCAGTTTCAGGGTAAAAAACTATTAGTATGTTATGCGAATATATAGTAGCATCCAACTTCGTTTTCTTCCACTATTACTGCACAAAGTGAGTTTTTTTCTACTTTTTATGAATCATTACCAGTTCTTAAGCAATTTAGTTTTGTTTGGCACTGGAAGTAGCAAAGTCTGGTGTATGTGCTAAAACTGACTTCCATAACTGCAGGCAGAAGAAATTTAGAGGCAACAACGTGCAAAGCATCATCTCGATTGTTCAGAATTTGAGCATTGGACCCCGGGACCCATTGAGGTCTCAGCTGGAATTGAGATAGGTAAATGTTTTTCCTGTCCTCAGGCTGAACTTTAGATTCTCCAGATGAGAACAGGTGAGAATATCCAGATGAGATGGATGTCATGGATGGATGTTACCCAGACAAGAACAGAAATGGAAGGAAAATGTAAAACTTTATGATTTTCAGGAGGAACTAGGGAAGATTGAACACTTATACTTCAGTCTGAGACATTGATTTTTTTTCTCTTAAATGTGAAAGTGGTGAATTATTAACGTTCTTTTCACTAATTGTCTTGTTAAACATAAAGTAGCTGAACTGTGTTAACTTTTAGAGTGCTTTTGTGCAGTGATTAGTTAACTTGGGAGCTTTAGAGCTTTACAGGAGATGTGTTTATATGGCACAGTTATGTGGAGAAAAATAGTCTCCCAAAATGAGTATCGGTAAACGCCTCCATCAGGGCTGTGCACGTAATTAGCTTTTCCTGATAAAAATTCTTCCAACTGTTATGTGTTTAACTAAAAGAACTGGAATGATTTTTTTTTCAAATAACAACTCTTGCATTTAGGAAACATTTTTCTTTACAATTTCTTTACAAAAGTTTTTTTGTGTATACATAGTGAATATATAAAAGCGTTTTCACGGCCTAGGTCAAGTAGGCCTGAGATCTAATCAGGCAGGTGTGTAGAACTAGAGGAATGAGACTGAAAAAAAAAAAAAAGAAAAGCCATTAAAATGTCTGAATCTGTTAAAGAATGGGATTTCCCTCATTAACTCTGCAGAGCCTTGCTAAATTTACCTTTTAAGATGTGCTGTTAAGATATGAAGAGCTCCCTTCGAAGGGTCACCTGATTCCACTGGCTTAAATGCAATGGGAAAGCAACTAATAGAGGACTTAGTCCACTGGATTTATGCATCTAGCTTACATATGAATTTAGGCACTCTGTCTTCCTAAGTGTCCTCATGTCATTAAGTATTGGTTTACAGGACAAGGACCCAAGGACTCTGTGTTCTCCACAGTGCTTGTGTCTTACCAAAATTTAGAACTCAACATCTCCTCTGGAAGAGTTCCCTCGTTTTCTTTAATTGTTTAGGAAGCAGCACAGATACAGGAGATCTGTGTCGTTAGGTTGTATCTAATTTGAGTGGGCTCCCTTCACGCAGGGGATTGTTTCTCCTTCCACATTTGCACAGCACCAAGCTCAATTGAATCTTTTTGCAGTGGCTTGGGACACGACTGAAATGTTCCATCTTAGTATCTATTATGGGCCTGAAATTCAGGATGAAGACCTTACCTGGCTGAGGGCCGACTGCTGAGGTAGCTGTCTCCTTTTCATCTGTGGCTTTTTGCTCTGGGTCCCAGCAAGCAGTGTTGACAAGTGCAAGGGTTGGTTGCATTTGGTGATGCTCAGTAAGAAGACATCTGAAGACGAGCACCTGTTTCATTACTTTGTTCAGAAGTTCTCATATATGAAAATATCAAAAGATTTGTGACTTTAGTATGGAGGTGCCTGACTCATGGATTTTAATATCTATAGGACTGAAGGTACATCCTTCAAGTTACATTTCTTCTGCTTCTTCCACTCTTGTGTGATACCCACTTAGGAAGCCTCCATACTAACCATTACCTATCCATCCTGCTACATATAAGCAATTTGTAGTCTTCTCTCCCAATATATCAGTTTATTGGAAAAGTGATAGGAGTTTATTAGCATTTTTGGCAGTAAAGATAGGAGTTTCAAGAGTCATCCTGCTTAAAATTAATACTAGATGAGTCTCCGAAACAGTCTTAGAGTTTTAAAATCAAGTTGTGGAACATAGCTTTTTCTTTTTTCAGTTTGTGTAAGGTTTCATTACGCATTCTGCTTTTATGTTTCATGTTGTTATCGCAACAACAAGTTTCTTGGCTGAAAAATCATTTATTCTGGGTGGTAAATGTTTCATTATAATGAACAATAGTGAGGTTTCTTTCAACATGGGGTATAATGGAGATAACACTGCCAAGAGAAGTTAAATTATTACTTCCACATTATAAACCTGAACCACCGAGGTTTCCTGGGTACATTTTTTTTCTCTTAAGCAAGTTTGACTTGTAACAGAAAATTAGCACTTTTCAGAAAGTGTAAATTGAATAAAAGGCACCTTTATGTCTTGTCATTGTATACATATTTGCTTATAGTAACTGTAACATACATCTGCACTTGCTAATCCAAACAAAAGAGTATTTGAAGTCCATGAAAACAAGAAAACTTTCAAGCGTCCTTAGAATAATGTGAAGATGAAGAGGTCTATTTAGAAACTTCAATCATGGAGAGACTTTGTTCTCTTCAACATTTCTCAAGAATACACTCTGTTAATCTGTTTTGTCTGATTAATATCAGATTCAGAGCCTCTTAATTATTTATTTTCATAGAAACAGATGTTATCGTTTGTGGTAGAATGGAGACATATTCTGGGCATTATGTAACCTGCTTTGGCATTAACTTATGCTACATGTTTTTCCTTCATTCTGCCACAACATTGTAATCGTACCCAAATGGTTCTCAACTTGTTTCCTTAGATACGTAGCGTGTTCAGACTTTGTGTAATATATGCCTTGGTGTCATAGATAGCTCTTGTTTTTAAACTTTGAGATCTGCTGCACCTGTGTTTTTCAAATCGTGATTAGTACTGGTTGTAACACAGTGGTTTTGTATGCGTATTTCCGTGCTGTCCACCATCTTTGCTTTTGTAGCCTATAATGAGTTATGCAAAATCTCTGCTTGCCACTGAGGGTTAATAGAGCACTGTGAACCCTCTCCACATCTGCAGGAGTGTCAGGAGGAGAGGTGAACTGAAGGCAAAGTCTCCAGCCCAGGCGAGAGGAAGAACATTTTGGAAAAGCTGTATAAGCATGAAGGACCTGTTGAAACACAGTTAGATGCTGCAGCCTCCCTAAAGAGAGTTTGGGATGTTGTGAGATTTCTGTATTTGTATTACAGTTTGAGGTTCTCTTCAGGAGTTGCTGCCCTGCTTGGGGCCTGTCAGTTAGCCTCTAGTTTTTTTAGTTAGCTTGGTCCTAACCAGGAGACTCGTCATGGCACTTGTACCCAGCTTATGTGAACACATGTTAAGTCATTGGGAGCAGAGATGTACCTGATACATTCTTTTGTGCTACCCCACTCTATTTCTGCCTCCTGAGATGGAAAGGAAGGACCTTGCTCTAAAGAACTTTGGAGCTCTCAAAAGCAGCTCTAAAATATGCCATGTACATACACAGCAACTCTTTGACCTGTCTTTTGTGGAGGGCTCTTACTCTCCTACAGACTTAATTTCTTGCTGTATTTCTTTTAAAGCCTGCTGGTTCAATAACCAAACTCCGCTGGCAGGGAAGGCAAAGGAGCCTGATTTCTTTTGAAGTAAAGACGATTGTTACTTCAAAAGCGGGCAAGCGGATGGGCTTGGACTGGGAAACAACACTTCTTTTGGATGTTTTGAGAGGCTTAAAAACCTCTGGGTTGCAGCCACAACCTGTGTAGGGTATGCTAATCCAAACAGGCTGAGCCCCCTAAAGGGTCCAAGAAAGTGTCATTTACCTTTTGCTAAATGTATTTTACAAGTCCTGCTGAGGTGAATATAGGAGCCTATGTTGGGGTTAAGCTAGGGCAGTGTTAACACAAAAGCAAAGATGCCCCAACCACTCACTGGAATCGATGGAGCAAATCTGCACCAGCCATTCCCACTCATGAATTGTAACTGTTGTCAGTTGAAAAGTATAGGAAGCAAGAAATGATTGCCAAGTAGTCCCATCTTCTCAATTTAACACACAAAATTTCTAGTATGCAGGCCTTCTACAAGTGGAACATATTACAGCTTCATGGTCTTCACATTTCCTACCAAGTACTTCTTGTGATATTTTCCCCAGACTTAAAGAAAGACAAAAGAGAGGAGGGAAGATTAATCTTAAATTTAATGTGTGCGTAAGTTTCATTGTCTCCCTTTTAGGTATGGTCATTTTGAAAAATTCCTTACTAGACCAAAACAGTTAAAAACTATTCAGAAGAAGGAAACAATTATTTTTGTAATGCTTTAATAGAGACAGTTTGAAATCTTCGGCCTTTTGTACATAAAAACTGGTGTCTACATGGCCAGGAAAGCAAAATTATGGGCATCATCCTCATCAGCTCATGCTGCAAAGGAGAAAGGGAAAAGCGTGGTTAATACAAAAAGAACATGTAATTTCTGAGTTTCAATTTAAAATTGAAATTTAAGGAAAAATAATTATAATTTTGTTTTATTTGGGTTTTGTTGTTAACCAAAGCCAGTCTCAAATTTGGCACAAACCTGGAGGCTGTCTTGCTACAAAACAGAACATTGGCCAACTATGTGCAGTAGGTAGACTAATACAAATTTTTAATAGCAATTAAAGTAATTTTTTTATGTTCATACATTTGAAAGGATGTTGCAGACTTTCCCTTACATGTTCAAAAGTAGATATGCTGGGGTAATCGCACTTCATCTTTGCAAAAGAGAATCAACCTGTAGAGAAGTTTGACTCCTGCTGGGGCCGCACTTGCTGTTGGCTAACGGTGTTGATGTCAGTGCAGCTGCGCCAACTGGCTTTTTAGCCATTCACCTTTAGATTTCAGTCAATGTCCACCTGTAAAGATATGCTCAGAAAAATCATAGAATCATAGAATAGTTACGAGTTGGAAGGGACCTTAAAGATCATCAAGTTCTAACCTCCCTGCCAGGGGCAGGGACAACTCCCACTAGAGCAGGTTGCTCAAATGAAAGCACTGACAAGTTGATATCTGCTGGGAAGGCTATACAGCGAGGCGTGTGCAGTCCAGGAGGTTCCCCCAGTGTATTGATGATAACTATTGATGATAACTCAGGTGGTGGAGGAGCCAACAAGGAAAGGTGTACTACTGGACATAGTACTGACAAATAAAGAAGGACTGGTGAAGGACATTAATGTTGAGGGCAGCCTCATCTGCAGTGACCATGAAGAGATAAGAGTTCAGGATTGTGGGAAATATGCACAGAACAACAAGCAGGACCAGCAAGTTCAGGGAGGTTATCTTGCCCCTCTACTCTGCCCTGGTGAGGCCCCATCTGGAGTACTGTCCAGTTCGAGGCTCCCCAGTTCAGGAAGGACAGGGAACTGCTGGAGAGGGTACAATAGCGGACCACAAAGATGATT